>OZ014472.1:26749661-26826567 GCA_963965965.1 Trididemnum nubilum | reverse complement strand
TGAAGTTATCTGACTTGCACTTAAGTCAAAACAAAATACTGCAAAATTTAATGGTGTCTAATCATTTGAGGCTTCCCAGAGTTTTGGTCTTTCGAAGCAACTTTTTAAACAAGAGACTTTAGACAATTGAAATCTATACCAGTGATGATTTGGAAAGAAAAAGGCAAACAGATTTGACTGATTAAGCATAATGTTTTTTTGTTAACAAGCTAATAAGAGTAGCCTAGCCTAGCTAACAGTAATTAATCTACAGTAGCAAGTGTAATTAAATGTGTTCTGTAGTGATGTGACCCTAATTCAAGATCAATCTGATCAGTTGACAAGTGATGCTTATACTGACAAGTAATAAAATACAGAATAGATATTAAAAAATTCGCATAGGCTAGGAAAAACTTTTGGTGGATAATCGGTACCGGCAAAATCCAAAGCATAACAATTTTGTTAAGTCAGTCAATTTTGCAACTTGCCCATTACCTCGTCGCAAACTACTAACTGTACTAAAATTGGTTTTGTACATAGGCTTGTCTTGCATCTCAATTCTTCTTCATTGCATGTTGACTTTTCAAAGTAGCTGCGAATCCAAATTACACTGAGCTCAGTAGAAATGAAACTCAATGCAATTCAAAATCACAGACACTTAGCACATTTCTAACTCGAAAACGTACCATACACCGTCCGCAGTATTGAGTACCGAAAGCGTCGCAATAAATCTAGTCACTTACTTACCGCTTACTGAGTTGCGACTGACTGTTCACTCATAGATTGTCTTTTGACACATAGCTTCTTGATTTACAATTATTCAGTTTTTCATCAAATTAAAGTTAACAATTTTTTCTAATTTATCAACATCTCAAGTGCAAACTGTACAGCAACAACTGCAATACATCACAGCAGGCAGGTTTTCCAAGTAGGCTTCTGAAACAAGTCAAACAACATAAAAAATTTTAAGCTGCAATTTTGCATTAGGCCAATACAAATAGTAATGCTTCATACAAATAATGTATTTACAGCATTGGCTATCTAAACAATGAGTTTTTAAATGAAATTGCGGCATGAAGCCCTTTTTTTTAGTTGAAGTTATCGTAGCAAAAAACTTTAGTTGAAGTTATCGTAGCAAAATAAACTTTCACTCTTTTTTTTTCCCAAAAATCATTTTTGAGTAGTGTTCAGTTTATCAGTTTTGGACGTTTTCGACTGCTTTCAAATTTTTGTGCTGTTTAACCGTGTTGGTGATTTCTAAGTAAATTTCACCTGAGTTGAAATGTTTGACCGTTTTGGTAGTTTGTGAGCGAGTTTTGAATGATTAAAAGCGTTTTGACACGAATTTGGTAAACAAATTATTTAAAACACATTCTTTTTGGTCCTTGGTCATGAAAATCATTTCTAAGCGGTTTTGAGTGTTTTTTATCAATTTTTGACGTACATTTTTATTTTTTTTGCTGTTTGGCCGTATTGCTAATTTTTCGGCCAGTTTCAACTGTTTTAAAGCGTTTTAAGTCAATATTTGGCTAAATAAAATGTTTTTGATTGGAAGAAACTTGTTTGGCTGTTTGGTTACGACAATCACTTCTAAGCGATTTTTAGTGAAGTTTGACAGTTTTCAACGTCCTTTGCCTACTTTCATTTTTGTTGCTGTTTTGCCGAATTGTTTGTTTTTGAGCAAGTTTCAGGTGCTTTTAAGCGTTTCAGCCCAAGTTTGGTGAAAAATATTTTTGTCCGACTTTGTTTTGCTTTTTGGTCATGAAAACTATTTCCAAGCTGTTTTCAGTGTGCTTAACAGTTTTTGACGTTTTCAACCCACTTTTAATTTTTGTGTTGTTGGGCCGTATTTATCGTTTTCAAGCAGCAAGTTTAAACTGATATTAAAACGGTTTGGTCAAAAAATTTGTTTTTCGTCAGAAAAAATGTGTTTTGATATTTTGTCCTAAAAATCATTCCCAAACAATTTTCATTTTTTTTTGCTTTTTTTACCGTTTTTGATCGATTTTCAGTTTTAGTGCAGTTTGGCCGTTTTGGTCGTTTCTTAGCAAGTTTTGGACAAAAGCTAACTTTTAGCAGTTTTGGACGTTTTTGACCGACTTTTGGTTTTTGTGTTGTTTGGCCGTATTTTTTGCTTCTGAGCAAGTTTGATTTAAGGCGTTTTTGCACGACTTTGATCAAAAATCAGTTTTCTTCTAAAAGAGGTTTTTGCTGTGTATTGGGAACTTTTGTTATAAAACGAATTTTGTTATGACACGGGTTTTGTGAACAAACTATTTGAAAACACATTCTTTTTGGTCTTTGGTCATGAAAACCATTTCTAAGCGGTTTTCAGTCTTTTCACTAGTTTTTGACACATATTTGGTTTTTCTTGCGATTTGGCCGTATTGCTTGTATTTCGGCCATTTTCAACTGATTTGAAGCGTTTTGGGTCAATATTTGACTGAATACATTGTTTTTGATTGAAAGAAATTTGTTTTGCTGTTTCGTTACGACAATCACTTCTGAGCGAGTTTTAGTGGTTTGACAGTTTTCAACGTTCTTCACCAACTTTCAGTTTTGTTGCTGTTTTGCTGAATTGCTCGTTTTTTAGCAAGTTTCAAGTGGTTTTCGGCGTTTTGTACAAATTGGAAAAAAAATGTTTCGAAAAACAAATTGTTTTGCTTTTTGGTCATGAAAACTCTTTCCAAGTTGTTTTCAATGGGCTTTAACAGTTTTTGACGTTTTTGACCGATTTTTAGTTTTTGTGTTGTTTTGTCGTTTCTGAGCAAATTTTTGATGATTTAAGGCGTTTTTGCTCGACTTTGATCAAAAATCAGTTTTTTCTAAGGAAAAATTTTGATTTAGTATTTGGTCACAAAAATCATTTCTAAGCGGTTTTCAGCACTTTGTAGCAGTTTTTGACGTGTTTACCCGCGTTTCATTTTTTGTTCTGTTTGATCGTTTTGGTCGTTTGTGAGCAAGATTTGAGTAATTAATTAGCAGTGTTTTGACACAATTTTGTTTTCAGTGTTTTCGACCTTTTGACCGATTTTTGTTTTTGTATTGTTTGGCCGTATTGCTTGTTTTCTTGCAAAATTAGAGTAATTTGAAGCGTTTCTGGAAAACTTTAGGTGAAGTTTATGTTGCAAAACATTTTTTTTGCTTTTAATTTGCAGAAATCATTTTTGAGCAGTTTTGGACGTTTTCGACGGGTTTTAGTTTTTGTGCGGTTTGGCCGTGGTGGTCCATTTTGAGCAAGTTTTAAGTGATTTGAAAGGTTTTAGGACAATTTTGGTAAAGAAACTTTTCCGTTTAAAAATGTTTACTTTATTGGAAACGAGAATCACTTCGAAGTGGTTTTCAGTAGTTTTTGCGTTTTTTGAAGTTTTTGACCGCTTTTCGGTTTTGTGGTTTTTGGCCGTTTTGGTTATGTCAGCGATTTTTAAATGATTATTTGTAAGCGTTTTTACAATTCTTGTGAAAAACAAGTTTTTTTGTTGAACAAATTTTCTGTTGCAATTAGGTCATGAAAATCACTCATGACCGGTTTTGAGTGATTTTTATCAGTTTTTGAAGTTTTTGACGTAGTTTTAGTTTTAGTGCTGTTTGGCTGTATTTGATGTTTGTAAGCAAGTTTCAACTGACTTGAAGCGTTTTTGGACAAAATTGGTTTAAATAAAAAGTTCTTGATTGAAAGAAAATTGTTTTGCTGCTCGGTCACGAAAACTTTTTCCAAGATATTTTCAGTGTGTTTTAGCAGTTTTTGACCGATTTTTTGTTTTGGTTTTGTTTGGCCGTATTTGTTTTCAAGCAGCAAGTTTTAATTGATTTGAAGCGTTTTGAGATTAATTTGGTCACGAAAACTATTTTTCGTCAAAAACCTATTTTTTGATATTTCGTCACGAAAATCATTCCCAAACAATTTTCAGTTGTTTTTAGCTTTTTTCAACGTTTTGGATCGATTTTCAGTTTTTGTGCATTTTGACCGTTTCGAGCGTTTCACAGCGTGTTTTTATTAATTTGAAGCGTTTTGGACGAGCTTGGTATAAAAAGTTTTTTTTGTTGAACTCTTTTTTTCGCTACCTGGTCATGACAATCATTTTAAGCGGTTAATGCTAAGTTTTAGCAGTTTTTTGGTTTTTGACCGATTTTTGATTTCTGTGCTGCCTGGCCCGTTTTTAATGATTTAAGGCGTTTTTGCACGACTATGATCAAAAATTAGTTTTTTTCCAAAAAAATTTTGTTTTAGTATTGGTCACGAAAATCGCTTCTGAGCAATTTTCAGCATTTCGAAGAAGCGTTTGACGTTTTTAACCCCGTAACAGCTTTTGTGCAGTTCGGCCATTTTGGTCGTTTGTGAGCGAGTTTTGAATGATTGGAAGCATTTTGATACGATCTTTGTAAACAAACTTTTTTTGTAAACACATTCTTTTTGGTATTTGGTCCTGAAAATCATTTTTAAGCGGTTTTCAGTGTTATTCAATGGTTTTTGACCCTTTCTTAACTTTTGTGCTGTTTGGCCGTTTTAATTTTTGTCTGAGCAAACTTTGAACGAGTCGAAGCGTTTTGGGACGTTTTTGAATGCAAGTATAAAACAAGTTTTTGGGTATTTTGAGCAAATATATGAGAGTGTCCAGAAAATGACCTAAACTAACTCCAGAATTTGTTGTCAGCTAACTACAAAACCTACTTGGAAGTGTAATACAGATTCATTTGGATCACTGAGCAAACTTTGGTCCGTTACTCTTAAATGCATGCGTGACAGCAAGCCACAACGTTACGTTCAACAACTTAAAGGTTGAAAGGGACACGAAACGCGACAAATGGAGATAAACACAACTAAACAAAGTTTTACCAATAGTCTGTTCAAAATATTATGTAAATACACGCAAGGTATGCTTTCCAATCGGAAGATTTGTTTCAATGTTTTAAGTAAACAATTAATATTATAACGATGTTTTGTGTATTTTGAGCAAAATCAATGAAAGTGTCCACAAAAATTACCTATGATAATATTGAGGAACTAGCAAGCGTAGGATTGAACGTCAGAGGTGACTGAACCCAGCACCCACCCATCGCAGTCGCGTGGCGTCCAAGTGGTTTTGTTTTATGCCTAGGAATGTTGATGGCCAACATTTGGTCATAATGCACGTACACGAATGTAGGCAAGGATTCCAAACGACCAGTTGTGCACAAGCGCAAGGTCAAGCGACCTAAAGGGTAAGTCACTGACACACAGCAAAAAGAAGGATGCCGAAAGCAGCTAGGGCCAAGAATGAAAAAGTGGTGAAGTTGTTGCGTTTCCATTGTCACCCAAAGAGGTAGCAACACGACATCGTTAGGCTTTTTGATATAGCAGGGCCTTCACTGCAATGTAGTCCTATTGCACCTGCTCGGAGAAGAAGTAGGAGTGAAAAGGAAATGCTATTGTTGATTTTGTGCGAAATGACTTGCCATGGACAGCTTGAAAAAGAAGATGCATGAAAACGAAGCTACACGTGACATGGCGACATTGGCACTTGCAGTTGACGATTTTGGTTTATCAAACCAAATTGTAACGTGTGGAATGGTTTGTCCTTGCGCTTTTGCCACGGTCACGGAATAGACTGGTCGAATTGGATAGTAGGTGTCGTTTTGTTGATTGGTTACTGGAAAGATGGCAATCAGTTAATGATTGCAACGAACAAAAAGAGTGTGATTTGAAAGGGAATGAACGACGCCGAGGTTTCCGTTAAAAAATCCACCAGCCTTGTCACGATTTTCAGTGATGATGACTCGCATTCCAAAATAAATTGGCATCGGTTGATGACTGTGGTGGTGGTACTACCCGACCCCTTCCGAGGGATGGGGGCGCGGAGGAACTCCGCGTAGACCCAACAGTCGGGCCACACCCCAAGGTCTGGACCATAGATCGAGAATAGAGAGAGAGGAGCCAAAGATAGATTTGCGAAGGGGTTCAGAAGCAGGACAGTCGAGGAGGAGATGATTGAGGTCCTGTAGAGGGTGTCCACAGGCACTACAATCAGAATTCTCTTTCCGACTGATCCTGTGAAGATATTATTATATCTTGTGAAGATATAAAAGAAGACTGTGACCATGGCAGCGAAGACGGGAGAGCTCACTGCGTATGGAGCGAGAAAGAAGGAGCCTCCAAAGTTCAGATGGGAGTGTGAGATGTGACGTCTCCAATTGCGGTATTGGCAATAACGGACTTTGGCACTAACTGGGGGGAAAGGGCTTGGGATCGCATCAGTGGGCAGAGAGGCACCAGTTTTGGCAAGTAAATCCGCTTTTTCATTTCTGGGATGACCTGCGTGTTCGGGGACCCATTCGAAGCTCAAACTGGTATTGTTGGAGAGGGAGGAGGCAAGGGACCAAACATACCAGAGGGACTCAGGCAGGAGATAAGAGGGGGCTGAAGAAAGGATACAGAGGGCTGATTGAGAGTCGGTTAGGAAAAGAACTGACTGGAATTTGCAGGTCATCAAATGACTAGTACACCAAGCAAGACCTTGCTTGAGTGCAAAGGTTTCAGCGGTGAAGCTGGAGGCAATTGGACCGGCGGAAAAGGATAAGGAATTCGATGTGTTGCATTTGGAGCATACACTCCAGCGCCACCGGGACCAAAAAGGGAGGGGACAGATCCGTCAGTCAATACTTGGATATCAGACGGGGGGAGGGAGGGTAGTCCGCTTGAAGCAATTTGGAGTCGAGATGTACTGTTGCCTGAGCAGTCGGGAATGAAGGGGGAAACACTGAAGTGGGTTGTGGACCATGGGGGAAAAGGGGGGCACGTGATCAGAGACTCGCGTGGGGATGGGAGTGGTTGTGTGGCTGAAGAACAGAATGATCTCCAGGAGGGTTTCTTCTATAGTCGACAGGGAACGTTTCTAATTGCCAGGGCATAAAGACTGGAAAAGTCGGGGGGAAGGCGCAGAGCACGTTCAAAGGAGTAGAGGGTCTGATGCTCTAGAGTCAGCTTTAGAAGAGGGAGTTGGGCCTCGAGAAGGAGTAGTGAGGAGGGGGTGGAAAAGAGGCAACCAGTAATGACCCTGCATGCAGCTCTGTGTAGAACTTCCAGGTGATTGGTTGCAGTGTTGCAAAGGAATGGGGACCATCCAGGAGAAGCATAAGTAAGCACCGAACGGACAAAGGCTTTGTAGAGTAGGGAGAGAGATTCTTTTGTGGGACCCCAAGAGGCAGTGGCAAATAGACGACAACCTTATCAACTTCCTCTATTCTAAGCTTTCCTGAACCTTAGGTGTAATGTTCAAAGTCAAACACTATTTACCAAAAACTTATCTACTTCTTTTGTACAATACGCTCTTTCACCTGCATCTAATTTACTGCATCTCTGCCTGGTCTTCTACATTTTCTACTTACTTAAATCCTTTACAAACACTTCAAAACAAAGCAATAAAATTAATCGAAGGCTTAAACCATTGGCAGTGCAGTACTACAGCATATAAGAAACTAAAAATCCTTAAAATAAACAAATTAGTCAAGTTTGAAATAGGTAAATTCCTTCATCGACACTTCAATAACAAACTTCCTTTAAACTTTCAAAATTATTTTGTTGGTTTGAATCAAATCCACACAATAGACACCAGAACACGACTGACTGGTTGCAAATATCGCATTCCTTTTTATAAAACATCCCGAATGCAACGTTCAATCAAATATAAAGGCGTTATTATTTGAAACAATATTCTTTTCGATGTAAGGAAAAATACTTTTCGAAAATTCAAATCTAACTACAAAGACCTGCTAACTGCAAATTACTAAAATTCAAATGCAAAATTTTGGTTGAAATGTTGATGTAAAGCAACACAAGTTGCAAGAGACATCCAAATACTATTAGCTTTTATTCGAATTTAATTGATAAATTGCCTACCAATATAGGGTGGCTGCTTGACTCGAAAACCTAACGGTCCCTTCGCAGTCTCCCTGTCCTTCCCTTGTTAATTTTATACACGAATCGATATGTGATTTGTATTATTTAAGTGTAAGTGAGTTGGACGCAATAAATTCTGAGTTGAGTTGAGTTGAATTGAGTGGCAATTGAGCGAAGGGCTTTGTGGCGTGCATAGAGTTTGGAACACAGGGATTGGACATGGGGCCCAAAGAATAGGGTCCGATCAAAGGTTACTCCAAGGAATTTAGGGGTGGGATTGAACAAAAGAGGGAAGCCCAAGAGGTTCAGTCGGGGTTGGAAAGTGGCTTGATGGGGATCTGTAGAGAACAAAGACGACTCACACTTCTTTGGATTGAGTGGAAGTCTCCATAAGCTGGACCATGTTTCTAAGACAGCGAGGGAGGATTGGACAACAGAGGAGGCTTTGAGCGGGTCTGGGGAGGAGGACCAGATGGCCAGATCGTCAGCATACAGGGAGGCATGGGCACCCCGAAGTAAATCCTTAGTGATGTTATCAACAAACAGAATGAAGAGGACCGGACCAAGTACTGAGCCCTGGGGGACCCCACGTCTGATGCAGAAAGAGCGGCTGTGGGAACCACCAACCTGGACTTTAGCTCTACGATCAGAAAGGAAGGAGCGCACCCAAAGAACGAAGCAAGGGGGGAGTTTGAGCAAGAGGAGTTTGTGAAAAAGAGCAGAGTGCCAGACCGAGTCGAAAGCCTTGGGGAAGTCAACAGAAGCCAAAATCGTTCGGTCTGGAGGTTTTTTCTTTTGGAAGCCGTCCCAGATTGATTGAGACAGAATTTGGTCAAGGGGTGACCTACCAGGACGAAAGCCGGCCTGGCAAGTCGAGAGGAGATGATTCGATTCAAGGTGAAAAGTTAGGCGAGAAAGAATCAAGCGCTCAAAAAGCTTCGAGATGCACGAGGTGAGGGAAATGGGGCGAAAAAAGGACGGAGAGGAAGTGGGTTTTCCAGGTTTATGAATGGGGATGATAGTGGTAGGTTTCCAACAAGAGGGGAAGGTGTGAGAGTGCCAGGACCTGTTAAAAAGAGAAAGAAGGAAGAGTTGTGCTGGTTCAGGCAGGTGCTTTAGTAAAGGGTAGGCAATCTGGTCAGGGCCAGACGCAGTGGAAGAGGAGAAATTGCTGATAGCAGTGGAGAGTTCAGTCAAGGAGAAGGGCGAGCAGAAAGATTTATGGAGGGAAGAAGCATCCTCACAGCTAGCTTTCCGGAGTTCATTCATGAACTGTCGTTCAGCTCTGCGCGAGGAACGGGGTGTCGCTTGAGATAGACGTGAGCGAAGATAAAAGGCAAAGTGGTTGGCAGTGTCAAGAGGGCAAGTGCAATCGGGAAAAGAAGAGTCTTGGGAGGTGTTTTTTTTTGCCCGAGATGGCATTGAGAAGCCTGAAGACAGCACGAGGATCAAAACGGGGAGACAGGTTAGAACAGGTGGCTTGCCAGGTTGCAGATTTGGCTCTAGAAATGACTGAGGACGCCCTACGAGAAGCATCTATGTATCTGAGGCGGTGCGACTCAGATCGGTGTGCCACGGAGCGGGCCCTCCGTCGTTCCCGAACTGCAGATTCTGCTTCCTGGGACCACCAGGCTTTGGGGGGAACGACCAAGGCGGCCAAAGGGGATAGAGGCCTTGGCAGCTTCGACTAAGAATAGGGAAGAGGAGTGGGCAGCCTGGTGGATGTTGAGTGCATCAAAATCAAGAAAGGGAAGGTGCTCAGCAATATAAGATTGGTAAATATCCCAACTGGTCTTTTTGTAGTTGAATTTGGGGGGACGTGTGTTTGGTTGACGAACTGGAAAGAAGGGGAGGACAATTTCAATGGGGAGATGGTCCGAGCCAAGGCCATGGAGAGTGCGCCACTCACAGTGGGGAGCGAGAGACGCAGGAGCTAACAAGATATCAGGGGAAGAACGGCTCCCAGTGGAATGGTGAAGGAGCGTGGGAGAGGCGGGGTCGTTCAGAATTTCCAGACCGGAGGAAGTGATCCAGCGAAACAGGTCATTTCCGAGCGGGTTAGGGGGAATGAGTCTGTCCCACGTTGGGTAGTGAGCATTGAAGTCTCCGAGGATGAAAGTGTCAGGGGAGTTAGGAAGGATGTCAGGATAGAAGGTCCTGGTGCGAGAATCAGAAGGACTGTTTCTGATGGGAGGGGAGTAGAGGTTAAGAAATTGAAGAGGAGAGTGCTTGGAGAGAAGGACTTTAACACAGGTGTAGTCTGAGTAGGGGTCCTGGGAAGACAGAGAGGAGACAGAAACAGGAGAGAAAGCCAGGTCAGAGTGGATGAGAGTGAGGACACCACCAGTGTTATGAGTACCGGAGGAAACAGGGCCTTGCCTACCGAAAGTCCGGTCTGTGCGGAGGGTATAATAATCAGGGATTTGGAACGTTTTGGTTGACGAAAGATGGGTTTCCTGAGCAAAATGAGGTCATAGTGGTTGCCAGAAAGAAAGGCGATCAGTTCAGCACGGCTGGAGGAGGAAAGACCGCCGGCATTCCATTGCAGAATTCTGAGATTGTGTGAGAGGCGTGGATTTCCTTGAGAATGCGGTGGCAAGTTGTGGACCAGCTGTGAAGCTGTGGTGATGAGGCAGGAAAGGTGAAGGCGGAAGGAGGGCAGATGTTAAGAAGGGGAGGATGTGAGGGTAGAGGCAGAGATGAATCCATAAGATCTGAGCAAGCAAGTGGAGTGGGTGTGGGTGGGGGCAGAGCTGGAGAGACGAGGCGGGGGTGACGCTGGCCGATGGGTGGGAGAGACAAGGTCCCCGTTAAGACAAGCAGGGCAATTCCAACCCATGGGGGAGCCGGCCGCGCAGATTTTGCGAAAGTCAGCCTGAGTCAGAGAGGAGCAGGAGAAGTGCATCCACTTGGAGCAGGTGGAGCACTTTAAAGAATCCTTACCTACATCGAGAGAGCAAATGGAGCAAGGGTAACGTGGGAAGCCCCGAGGTGGACGTGAGTGATAAAAGCCAGGCGGTAGTGGGGGGAACCCTGGGGGAGGAGGGGACGCAGGCGGCGTAACAAGGAGACTGGTCTGAGTGGGGGAGCCAGTTTTCTTTTGGGGATGGCACGCTGGGCATCGCCAGCCCACTGCAGTGCCAGTTGCACAGATTGTGCGAAAGTCAGCACGGGTAAGAAAGGAGCAAAAGAAATGCACCCACTTGAGGCAAGCAGAGCATTAAAGAGAATCTCTGCCCACATCCAGATGGCAGATGGAGCAAGGGTGCCTGGGGTGAGGATGGTTGCTGATGGGGCCTGGGTAAGGGTGGACATTGCCACTAATAAATAGCAATGTTGCAAGATTTGCTAGATCCATGTTCATAAAGACAAAGCGGTTCACACATTGAATCGTTCTTTCAAAATCCTGAACAGTGCAATTGGTGATTATTTTCAGTTATAGCCGTAAACATTCGAACAGGTATTAGTTTAAAAAAAATAACATTTTGGTTACATTAACTAACAGCACAGAACAAAGCAAATTTTTATTCAGTCGCTCACTAAGAATGCGCGACAGTCATAAAGATCGATTAGAATTGTCACAGGCAAGTTGCAAAAGGACCTTTCGCGGTCAAATCAAGCAATCAACTAATTGTCAAAAACACACTGATTTAGCCAGTAATATTGACGTTTTAATACGTTTACACAAAATGCTCTGTTGTTAGATATCAGCGTTTAAATGTAGCAGGATTTAGCCGGAGTCTGAAGGTTGTGAATAGATTAGCATTTAATTAGATTAAAATTTTAACTTCACCATCAAACTTTCAAAAACAAAGCATAAATTTTAACCAAGGATATCTAGAACAACGGGATTGCTTACTTGCGTCACGTTCCGCGTGACTGGTGACAACTGGAGGGTTAGTCGTTGAGCTCATGAGCATTTAGCAGGGTGTTGCCTTTGTGTTAGTAGTACTAGTTGCTAGTCGGCAATGACGTAGAAAAAAATACACTTTGAAGTTTCTCGTAGTTAGTTATAGTTGAGGTCAAACGTTATTTATAAGTTACAATCGAGCCTGATGAAACATTAAAATAGGCGTAAGATTAATTAGGGTAGGCCTACTTCAGTGGACAGTGCTCCAATTCGAATATGAGACCTTTATTTTTACTTCAAAAAACAGCAATGCGAATCATCACTTATAACAATAAAAGAACACGAGCAACACCATTATTCTCAAGGCTACAAAGACTAAAGCTGCACGATATTTTTCAACTTGAATTAGCTAAAATGATGCACAAAGTACACAACAAAGCCTTAAACATCTGCAGTGCATCAACTAATAATTATGCTATCGGCTACAATGTTAGATAACATCCATTCACACAACACCAGAAAAAAACATCAAAAAAAAAACTACTTCATTGCTAGAGTTTCATCGAAACAAGCTCAAAAGTGTTTGCAGTGTAATGGACCAAAAATCTGGAACGAAACACCATTACAGATAAAACAGAAGAACTTCTGTAAATTCAAAATAGAATTCAAAAGGAAATTAATTAGTGCCTATTATTATTTATCATTTGGGGGGTGAGTTGAGGGAGGTTCTTGTCAGGGACAAGACTCTGAGCGTAACAAGTTTGTATACTGCTGTAAATAGTCTGATTTCTGCTTTTAATTTCAATTCTTACCGGTAATGATGTTTAACTGCTAATTTTGACAGTTGACTTTGATGACTGAACAGTCTTCCGCTGTCTTAATAAATTGAATTGAACCCACCTGTCATACGTACCGGTAAATAGCCTACTCAGTAGCCTACTGGTATGTGGCTATAACCCTCTAGAACATTTCAAAGTCTACCTAGTCTGGAGAGTGAGTCTGTTAGCAAATTACAACCTCTATTGCACTCCTAGGTAGACATATACCGGTAGCCAGTGGTCGACCGGTATTTCCTATTGGTTAGTCTGAAGTGGAGTGATGCTATACACATTATTGTAAAATTTTAGCTGATATTTTGCTGTAAATTTTTAGAATTTTATCTTTATTCTCGAATTGGATGATATACTGTAGGCTACCAAATGCAATGGTTAACTCTTGTTGTGTTCCTGAATGTAAATTTAGTTATAAATCTAGCAAGCAATCAGAACCAGTTGCACTATTCAGATTTCCACAAAAAGATATGCAGTACCAATATTGAAGCAAAAATGAATTAAAGCAATTCCTCGTTGTGCTCATCATTTTACTGAGGATAATTTTAAAACTAGGTCAAGTGATCACACAGAATCACATAAACAGGCTTGTTTAAGCCAAAGTCTGGAGCGAATTTGCTTGATGCCAACTGCGGTCCCTCATATTTTTCCTTTGTTGCCTCAATATTTGTCTTTAAATTCATCTGCACCCCAACCCACAACATCAAGCACATCCTCAGCTGTACTGATAAATGAAAACAGTCAAATCAATAAACATGTGAGCTACTATTAGAAAGAAAAAAATTTCTCGGGAGTTGAAAGAAATGTTAAAATCTGAATCTTTACCAAGCGGTTTTGTGTATGTGGAAAAAGGTAGCAGCATTTTTTACCATTATATCAAAAGTTCTAACCAGCCATTGGATTCAGCGAAACTTCTTGGTACAATTATTATTACCCACAAGCTTGAAGTGCAAATGTTTATTTCTTCTGCTCTACTACCAAGATCTTCTTACAATCCTTAATTGTATTCAGCCAGCATTATAAAGACCACTACAGAGTTTTGAATTTGCTGTCCTGTTTGCAAATCTGCTTGTGATTGGTCATCTGATTTCACTGCAAGCACTTGCATTGCATTGGTGATATTGCTTCCGGTACATTACATAACAGCATGCACACTTGATGGACAACCACATGAGAATATGGAGTGATGGAAGGAATCAAACATTGTTTTGATGTTCTTGCTTTGAAAACCGACAACCGCATATGCAACCTGTAAGATGTTTTCGTTGTTTGGTTTTTACTGTACATACAATATAAGTATGAAATAGAAATTGCCTGCAACTAAGTGTATTAGGCGCATATTACTTCGTTATACCTCGACATAGCATAATGAAGGAAGTACTGCCAACATTAACATCTGATTTCAAGAATACTCGTGTAGTCTGTCCGAGTGGAGTAGTCAGTTTTCTATATGGTGTATGTAAACTGTTATGGATGTTGCTATTCAATTTCATGAAAGAAGGATATCTTCCCTACTAACTTAAGCAGTAAAACCCATTTGGGTGTTGTGAGTTTATATTTTCATAGGTGACAGGTTTCAATGGCAAGTATGTGGTAAGCTTTGCTAAATTTTCTCATCCATTAAATGAGCTGAACAAACCGAGTGAATACAGATGGGATTTAATTTGAAATGACATGACTACATCCACAAACTTTAATACTAATACTGTACAAGAGAAGTAATGATAGCAGCTGTGTTAAGTAGCTGGTATGCAATTTGACCTTTTTTATATTTTAGGAAGCTTTTTGTGGATCTCTGCCATGGTGAGCCAGTATAGAGCCAGTATATATCTCCCAGTATAGAGCATCCATTTATCCCAAGAGAGCGTCTCTTTTTCACATTCGACTTCACGCACAACTTTAAGATTTTGTACAACAGTTTATGAATAAGTGACTGATGCTCTCACCAACACTTTGTCATAAGTACATCCTTGGCAACAAATGCATTGCTCAGTTTGCCTATTTGAAGCACCTTTATCGCATAGAAGAAGGAAAACCCCTAAAAGTTGCCCATGCATTGAAAAAAGTATCCCTCAACTCAAGTAGCATTGCCCAAACATCACTTCAACATATCCTTGGTAAGTTAAAAGTTTTGCAATATATCTGGCTGTCAGGTTACCAGTACAGTTACAGCAAAACAGCTGCTATAGCACGATGACTATAGACTACGGTACAAGATTTTTCAATTGATATGCATCAGTATATTTGATGAAAGGGAAGTGTCTGCTTATATACTCTCCTGTTTTTAATATTACTGCGACAACATCTATGTCCTTTTAGTTAGAATTAAGACAAACTATACAAAACATATTGAAATTTTAATTACAGCACAAGCATTGGTGTTGTTTCACAACTAGTTTTCCTAGATGAGGTAATGTGACCGAGACTAATGGTAGCCACAGTAATAGGTTTGTTTTTGAGTAAATTAAAAGTATTTGTCTTGGCCAAATGTTCAATTTTAGAGGAGTTTTTCATGAATCAAGTGTTCGTGCTTCGAGTTTTATTTGGAGGGTCATCATGAGTTTTCTGAAACTGCTCGTTACCTCGATTTTATCTCCACCAAATGGAAAATTTTATCAGTCAAAGCACCTTACAAAGCTATGTCTAGCTTTCAGCTAGGTAAGGATAATAACAGGGTAGAAATGCTTCTGTACTTGAAGATTGGTATTGCCAAAGTGTGCAGTAAGTTTGATGGTGTCTACTATCTAATCATGAATGTGATTGCTGTATTTATGGAAAACATTCATTGTAGTGCAGTAAGTAACGCACAATTCCATGCTAGCATGTGACTTATATGAATCATTCCGTCCTTCTAAAGAAGCAGACGAATGATATAAATAGTGTAAAATGTGTTGTAAACACCCTTACTGAGTAATTATATTTTGGCTTTAGATCAAAGATAGAAAGAGGAAATGTATATGTCAATTCAACACATGCAGCATGACCACCCTGGTTTGAAATATTTAGAAGCCATCCTAATATTTTGCGAGTAAAGCAATCCGGAAAGGCAGGGTTTACCGCACAAACTTTTATGGCCAGCATTCAGTCTATGACAGCAATACCCGATTTGGCTAAGCACTTGCTCGAAAGACAATCATGGTTTTCAGTACTTCTTAACTGGAAAGCTGACGTCTGCTTCTTTAGAAGGACGCTTTGGATGGTACCATCACAGTAATGGTGGTAATTACTTAACCTCCGTGAAACATCTACCGCATTCAGAAAAAAGATCCACTGCTTAAGTCTGCTACAGCAAGATGCCTTGTTAACAACGATTCAACAGTGTGAACTGTACAATGAGCTCTCAAATCATATTGATATGGAAGAGGACTACAAATGGCTGGAGGTAATTTTTTCCAATGTGACTTTGGAGGACATTTCCCAGGCAGATGTTGCAATATGTTACTATGTGAACGGCTACATCGCCCGGCGAATTGACAACCAAAGAAAATGCACGTCTTGCAAGAAATTATTGATTTCAAGCAATACCTCTTCAGAAGTTACTGAAAGTCTATTCGAAGAGCATTAAAAGCTGTTCAAAATGGCAAACCGTGGCGGACTTGCAGAGCCAGTGCGTTTTGCTTTGCAACTACGGTATTTGCGATGCAATTTTTCAATGCTTTGGCATCGAATGCTAAAAATATGAAAAGGCTGTTGACATTGAACAATGCACGGGCTGTATTTACGAACGCTTCTACTGCAGTCGCGAATGCAAGCAGATTCTGTGATCTTACCGATATCAAATGTAGCTCAGACCACACAAACTTTAACCCTTTATCGCCGAAATTATTTTATTAAAAAAAAAAAATTGGAAGGGTAATTTTTATGAAGTTATGTGTATGAGAAACGTCACAAATTGATTTTTGTTATGGTATACCGACCAAAGTCAAAATTATTCAAATGTGACGAAATGGTCACATCAGGCAGTCCAGACTCCAATGCAGTATGTACAAATGTTACTAAATCGTCACAACAGGCCTTCCAGACTTTTTCTGGGAGTTTAATTGCTCAGATATTATTCACTGTTTACATTGTAATACAAGTCACCAGATAACATAAAACTGTATTGAAAAATCATCACAAAACTCGGGAATGAAAGTTGACAAAAGTTCATAAAAAAATTAACAAATTAAAGTAACAAAGCTCTTCATATCTCGCTATGCAATTGTTTTTTTATGTGTAAAATCATGTTCATTTGGTATGGAATTCGTAAAAGCAGTTTTTCTTAGCCGTAATGCAAAGATGTACTTGACACTTTTCACAAAAAAACACTGGAGCTGCTTTGCATCCGGGGTTTTTGCATCTGCCTCTGGAACCTACTTTTGATAAGTGGAAGTAGCCATCGGTGCGGACTTCTACACGAGGAATCATTTTTGTGGCTGGGGAACTTTTCTTCTTCTTGTCATGCAGCAAGGAAACAGACTCCGATGCTGATGGCTGACCCCGCTTTCTCGGGTGCGGTTGTTTTCCTTCAAGAAGTAGAGCTTCAGCCACTGACAGCTTAACTCTTGAAGCATCATGACATTGTTGTATGGAATGTCCATATCTTTGCAGTCGTTGCGGTACAGAAGCCAGCAGTTTACGATGGTAACATCAATAAAATGGAAAAAAAATTGCTGTCTAAAAATTTAATAATTTACCATTATTAATTTTTGTCAAGCTTGTGACATTGACAAGCACTCTTGCCCCACAAAGTAGCCTACAAGACAATACCAATCTTCAAAAATAAAAAATTATTTGTGAACATAATAATGAGTAAGTGTGACTGAGTGTGCATCATATCTCTTACCATAATCCGGGCAGTCGTAGTCAGATTCCAAAGTATCCGTGTCAGAATCGCTTTGGAGAAGTTCTAAATCTTCTTCATCATTTTTGTTAT
Organism: Trididemnum nubilum; assembly: GCA_963965965.1. Classification (NCBI taxonomy): domain Eukaryota; kingdom Metazoa; phylum Chordata; class Ascidiacea; order Aplousobranchia; family Didemnidae; genus Trididemnum; species Trididemnum nubilum. The sequence goes on along the minus strand of OZ014472.1, from coordinate 26,809,117 downwards.
TACTGGTACTTGCTTGTAATCGCTGCAATTTACGTCTCACGCCATAAAACCTAATAGCATCCATGAATTGTTCTGTTGTAATGCTTTATACAGTAACAGTACGGTAGTTCTTAGACCTGAAAGACGAAGTGAACGAATTCGTTACATTTGAAATATGCTAATTAATCTTGCTGCAAAATATGGCATAAACTTAAATCTACCACTTAACTGGCAATTGGAAAACTACCAAACTGGCCATTATTTTCTGAAACCAAATTAACGTTCGGTTTTAAACACAACTTTGCTTGCTTTTCACAACCTGACTAACTATAAGCAAAAACGCTTCATGTGAGAAAAACCTCAAGTCAAGCAAAACCACGTGTTTCTATCATGCATTGCACGCGTGGAACTCACTAATCGGTTTGTGACGAAATCGTTACGCTCGGCGTTGAAGGAAAAAATTGTCTTCAAAAGGTAGTTTAAGTTGTTTTGTGCAAACGTTACTAAAAAGTCACAGTCGGCGTTATAGGGTTAAGGTCATTGTCCGGACGGTTTTAATTGCTTTGCAAAAAACCAGTTGAAGAAACTCAACAACCGCCCTACTATAGAAGACCCCCAGGAAAAATGTTTAGGAAAAATCTCAAAATTGACTTTTAAAATGTCCAACTGAAGCATATTCGAAAGCTTATTGACTGAACTAGAAGTAACAATGTGCATGCAGTAGCGACTACATTCTAAGCTTGTTGTCAGCTATATGTTTATAAAGCAATACGTATTTATAGTATTGCTTGGTCCATTTTGAAATCAGCTGTACCGTGTTTGTTAACTATTTTCGGTTCTGTTTGCAAATGTTCTGTCAGACTAGGCCACCTCAACGAGTAAACGGTACGGCTCTGACGGAAATTAGCGTGGAGTGTCTTTCCCAAGGTCAATACAGCAATATGCCCTGTGCAAGTACCGAACCAGTGAACAACATCTCAATGATCATATAGCGCACTATCAACTGGACAGTTGATGGCTAGTCACCAGTCTGGCTGCAATGCCTTAGTTTTTCCTGGAAAGGTGGCGAACCAGTTATTTGACTACCTCGGGAATCGAACCTGTACTCTGCATACTCCCTCACTAAGCCCAGTAGTTTTAGTAGGGATGACTATTAATGCCATATATGTTGTCAAGAACCCATATACAGCGTATGTAATGTCTAATAAACATCTATTTGAAAAAATTGTTGTAATCCTCCAGTTGTCAGTAGCCAAATTGAGTTAGCAATCCCGATGTTCTAGATATCCCTGATTTTACCTTACCATCAAACTTTCAAAAACGATCGTAAATTTTTCATACAAACTGCAGTTCATTAAGTAAATTTTTAACGCAAAAATAAATCTCACCTTTTGATGGAAATTTGAAAAAAAATCTCATCTTTTGATGGAAAATTTTGATGGAAAAAAAAAAGCTCAGCTGGTTTAGCATGAAAGCTGTTGCATTCCACTCTGATGGAAATTTGAAAAAAAAATCTCACCTTTTGATGGAAAATTTTGATGGAAACAAAACAAAAAAACTCAGCTGGTTTAGCATGAAAGCTGTTGCATTACACTAGATGTCAAATAGATGATTATGGATTAGGGTTAACACTTTCCAACAATTGTAAATAAAAGTCAAAAACACTTTCCAACAATTGTAAATAAAAGTCACTACGTATCCTGTTGCAAAAAAGCTTGGATAATTACCATTACGGTATAATGATTCCCAACATGGGCTGTGGGGTTTTACTGAAGAAACCTGAAAATAAGCACATAAATGTACTATTAAACACGACAGTCATCCCTTGAACTACAAAGTTAATTTTTGTACATCAGTTACATGATTTAGCAGTAAAATAATTTCAGCTAATTTCTAGGTAGATATACTGCAACATTTCTTTTTCAACATATAAAGATACAAATAAAAGAGATGTTACCCATTGTTACAATGATATTGCTGAATATATAAACTTTGTACTTTAGTTGGAATAACTAACAAGTATTGACAGGCTCTTCCTTGAAACTGCCAAATCTATGCATCGAATCCACTACAAGGTAAACAATATAACCTCTGGTTTATTCAAGACAGCTGCTTCAATTCACAAACACAACACAAGATACAGTGATAAAGGTAACTATTACATCCAAACAACCAATCTTTCCCTTGGAAGAAAAGCAATAAATGTAACTGCTCCTGTAATCCGGGCCGAAATTCCCCCATACCTCAAAAAATATCCCCCAAAAACATTTTCAACAAAACTTAAGGACCATTTAATCTCAAAACAGCAAGGTACTATTACAACTTAATAATCTTATGATATAGTTGAAATGCAACGGTAAACGAAATTATTATGATGCCAATATGAAAAGTGTTTTTATTCCTATTTTTGGGGTCACGCTAGTGTTTATTGATAATGCCAACTAGTCATTTTGCTGCTTTTCTGTAAATGTAAAATGTTACACACTAAGTTGATCAAAATGCTGTAAATATGTAAGTGCTGATGTTATGTTGCTTTTTTCTTTTGCTGTTTTTTACAGTAGCATTGAACTTTGGAGACCGTATGGTCATTTTTGCTGCTTCCATGCCAGACATGGCAAAAATAAACTCCATTGAATTGAACTTAGAAACTTGAAAAGAATGCCAGCGACAAACAAGCAAATTTAATAATTTCATTTACCAGAATGAGAAAAAACAAATACAATACATATAACTTACAGATGGCAGGTTGGGGAGACGTTTTGGCTACAATCATTGGGTTTAATGACGACTTCTTTAAAGTTCGAGCAACTTTTATGCTCTTCCAAAGCATAAAGCTGTTTCATATTTCCGAATAGTTCCAAGCAAGGATAGTCTCATAACTAACTAAACCGCAAGCACAGTATTGTTGAGTTAAATTTACTGCACTTGATCTTAACAACTACAATTTCGAAAAGTAGCTAATACATTCGCATTTACCAAGCCAATCACTGAAAAAATTGCATAGATTACTGTCTAGTAGACTACTATAGTACAGTACAAGATTACAGATTATAAACCATAGCACTGTTGACTAGTCTTGTAAACTGCGCTTTTATAATCTACACCTAATCTTATTATCATGAACGTTTTCCCGAACTTTCAACATAGATTGCAATTACTGAACGTAATAAAGTAACTAGACTTCTAAATGTCAACCACTGCTCACTACCCAACACGTGCTAGTGATTTTACCAGCGTGCATTGCACAGAACAAGCAGTTTCGCTTTGTGATCATTCAAGCGTCCGAGAATCTAAAAGCGCTGCATAGCACCACTGTTGTCACATGAAACGTGCAAAAAAAGCAAAGTAAGCGATTCCGATCTTCTAGATATCCCTGATTAAAACGCAATGTGATTGAAATAAATCAAATTAAAGCCTCAGGAGATTATTAGCTGATAAGAAATCAGCATTTGCCTATGCTGATTTTGTTTTCGGATTGACTTTCAAACTAACCTAGCTAAAGCACTTGGGGTATAAAAATAAAGTTAATAAAGGAACGAATTTCGCTAGAATATTAAACTTGTGTCATAAATTTTCTCCAAACTTTGCCTGGTGTGCGTTATGAAACGCATCAGGCTTATAGAATATTGTGTAGTAATAACTTGTAGTACCGAAACACTATAAATTATGACATACCAGTCATACCGGTAGCCTACCAGTAACTGATTAAAATTTTTTAAGCTATCGAACTTCTGAACTTTGAAAATGTAAACTACATTTATTTGAATTTTTTTAGGCTAGGTCAAGACCATTTTAGAACCATTACCTGTAGGTGTTTGTTGAAAGCCAATTGAAACAGCAGTTTATTAAAAGCCTTTGCTTGTGCAAATTGAAATAGGCCTGGGCCTACCAGATTGATCAAAACAGAGATCTTTAACCATCAACCACTGGTAATGTAACTGGTAGAGGAACTATTCCCTTATGGCAGCTCAAATGTTGCTCCGCTACAGTCAGAGCCCCCAAGTGCATGCCGCACCAACTGAAAAATGTAATGAATATTTAGCAGAAGCCAATTTTGCGGAAAGCATTAACAAGCTTCTGTATTTCAAGTGAAAACTGTCCTTCCTCTGTTTTTAGCTCAAATCACAAGTGATGCCACTGTCTTTGACCTTCAATTACTATAATTTTTGAATTATTGCCAGCTACATATCAGTGATTATTTGGAAACAATGGTTTACTTCTGTTAGTGATACAGGCATGGAAGTATATTTCAAGTTAGCCTACTTCAATGAGTGGTCACACTCAGCAGTGGGCCAAGGTGCTTATGTAATAATGCCTAATTTTGCTAAATTAATAGCCATACCATTTCCTTTTAAAAAATAATAGCCAAGACTGTTTTAACAATTTTTTATAATTCTATTCTGTATTTTATTACTTGTCAGTATAAGCATCACTTGTCAACTGATCAGATTGATCTTGAATTAGGGTCACATCACTCCAGAACATATTTGATTACACTTGCTACTGTAGATTAATTACTGTTAGCTAGGCTAGGCTACTCTTATTAGCTTGTTAACAAAAAAACATTATGCTTAATCAATCAAATCTGTTTGCCTTTTTCTTTCCAAATCATTACTGGTATAGATTTCAATTGCCTAAAGTCTCTTGTTTAAAAAGTTGCTCCTAAAGACCAAAACCCTGGGAAGCCTCAAATGATCAGACACCATTAAATTTTGCAGTATTTTGTTTTGACTTAAGTGCAAGTCAGATAACTTCAGAACATATTGGATTACACTTGTTAGGTTAATTAAGCTACCCTTATCTGCTGGAACCAAAAGATTTTTTAGCACGCAAGTATAAAATTGACATTTTGTTTTTGCATCATTGCACATTTCACTCATCTAGTCTCATGTTTAATAAGTTGCTTGTAAAGACCAAAATCCTGAAAAGCCTCTTATGGTAGGACACTTTTAAAATACTGCAATATTTTGTGTTGATTTAAGTACCAGGTTTTGGTTGAAAAATACACAGTATCTTTCTTGATATGCAAATTTCTTCCAAATGACCTTGCCAATTTCATCTTGATCTTGTTGGTCAAACCTAGAAAAACAACTTTATGTTAAAATTTTAATTAAATATTTGTTTTTTAGAAATAATAAGCTATCATTACCAATTTAATAGTAGCATAAAATATTACTGCTGAAACTTCATTTTGTGTTAGTGGAAAGACATCAAACATGTTGGATAATGGTATAGCAAGAAAAACCAGTTTAGGCTATGTAAATACAGAAAGTCAGAATTAGTTGCAGCAGTAATTAACACACAAAGTTGCTCCTACAAGTCAGTACGTGAGAAGTTGTGGAATTTCCAACTCTCAATATCTGATACGTATAGAGCTGCTTTCGACTTTCATCGATGTAAGAGTCAGCAGTCAGGATAGAAACGCTTGTTCATAAGATGCTCACTATCAGAAATCAACATCACATTTGATGTTTTCTCTTGTAAATCGACATCACATTACCGAAACAGTGTTTGCAAACAAATTGATATCGCGTAATCGTAACCAACTTTATTATCGAAAATTAATATCGCATGATCCTAATCGCAATTGCTATCGAAAACCAATGCCCACAATCTAGAGGCAGATGGTAAAAGTTAAACTTACAATTCTATCCCTTTGTTACAATATTCCACCACTACCTTTCTTTTCCCACTGTTGTCTTGCTTAAATTATTGCAATACAGGCGACCAGACCTCAGATGGGCTACTATTGTTGTAGTCATGCAAATAACTGTTGTTAAAGCCAAAAGTAAGCTACAACAATATTTTGCATGCTACCAACTTGCCCATTACCTCGTCGCAAACTACTAACTGTACTAAATCTCGTTTGCTAATATATTGTCAAATAAACCGATCTAATGGCTTCTTTGGCGTCGCATTCGTCCCGCTTTCAAAAATTTGGATACGTTTGTTCAAAAATGGTGACTTTAATTGACATTTTCGTCCAAAATTTCACAATACTTTGTTTCGGTTTTACTTAGGCATCTTTTGGTTTTACTAAGGCGTTTTGCGCTGCCTCGTGGCGGAGTGTAATCTAATGAAGAAATAATTATTATAATAGCAATTTTTTGTCTAAAGAGCCCTTTGCTCTACCAAATATCGTAAGTGACATTACTATGGGACTGGACGTAAGGGGAGTTAGCTCTCCTAGACCTTACCCCAGCAAGCCCTGCCGCGCTTACCGTATACGCCTGTATATGCGATACTACAAAATCATTTACTTTGCTTTGACCTTTCTACACTATGAGCTGTTAATTAAGAGCTGTAGCCTTGATTCATTTCTAAAATTGTTGTTGACCTTTTTTGGTCGTAGATTGTTCTTGACTTCACATTTCACTATGTTCATGATTGTTTAGCAATTGATTTTCTGTACAGTATATCCTCTGAAGTTGTCTAGAAACGCTATTCTGTGTCATAATAGTATCCTTTTTAAAATGAGTTTAATACGCACTTATAAAGACTTTTAACCCTGGAAATAACCTGAAATGGAATTACGAAGCTTTGGCCCTTCATATAAAAGTAAAATCAGACAAAAAACGCCGCCCACTAACCTACAGTGGTTGTTTGAAGTTGCGTGTATGTAATAATTTTACCATTGATTTAAATGGGCGAATTTTACTATGATCTGCAGTAAGAACCAGACAATGGGCATTGTGACGCGCCACTAAACCGGCGTGTACCAGCACCAGCGGTATCCGGATTTGGAAAAATATATTCTTACTTTTGTTAGGGGTTCAGGTTCGGTTTGGGTTCACTTGAGCACAATTTTGAAGGTTCAGGTTTGGTTCAGGTTCACTGAAGTAAAATTTTGCTGGTTCAGGTTCGGTTTGGGTTCACCAAAATAAAACGGTTCATTCGAGTTTGCAGTTCGAGTTCAGGTTTGGTTCGACACCCTGCTTAAGAGGCCTCATTTAAATAGAGTAGTGCAAGTTTTAACTGGGCACTGCAATCTACAACGACACAAGAAAACTACAGGTCGTGCTGAGTCTTCTCTGTGTCCAAAATGTTGCCTAGAGGATGAAACACCAAATCATCATGTAGGCAATTGCAAGCTTTACCAAGATATTCGTGTTAAATATTTTGGAATCACCAAAACCATTGTTCACAATGTGGTAACGAAATGTAATATTAACAAACTGGCCACGTACACAAAAAAAACTGGAAGGCGTTCTGAGTTCAACCAGTAACCAAACAAAATAACAATAACAGCAGCTACAGTTGCAATGGGCCTAAACGAGGCCTACGCAACGTGTAGGTGGACTCTACCCAACGGTAGCACATTCGCTTGCACTGCTGCCCAGTAATAACAATAATAATATATTTGCAAATTCGGCGGTTTATCTTTCAGTTTAGTTAAAAAAAAACAAACTAAAATGTTTATCAGCAATTAGTACGATAGTAGTGGAACGGAACCCAGCGAAAACGTGCTTTTTTCAATTCCTTAATATTAATTGGGCTTTTGACCTAAAAAGAATAATCGCAAAAAACTTTGCATTCCAAAAGAATATAATTTGAAGCTTCTTCATGACCTTTGTTTCCCGCCGGAGCGAACACTTCCAGTTGCGGTTCGTACCAGTTAGAATCACATGTATATATGAGACATCATCGTTTACTGTTTCGATTTTGAGAAATGAACTTTTGACAAAATAATACAAATCAATAAAGAGTTTACTCATGGCCGTATGGAAGAAAACATTTTTAGGGATGCAAACTAATTTTGCCCAAAGATTATGAATATTCAAACTTTGACTGAGGAAAGTCGATCACATGAACTGGAATTCATAAACTTATACTGTAAACATGTAGCTAAATTTACCAAGATGTTTGGTTTAAATCGATACAAAGCGCACAAATTTGAAATGATCATGGATCAATGCAGACACATAGCCAGAAATATTCAATCCGGGGGGCGGGCGGCTATCTCAAAGGTCTGGAGGCAGAGTGCTGAAAATTTTGCAATCTTTTTTGGCAAAGATAACTTAATTTTAGGCTTATTGAGGTAATAATTAATGCTTTTAAAATGTCCTGACATAACAATTAGCAGTGTAAAAACATGATCAAACTGGTTATGTAAACGGGCTATGAGGGCGGTGGCTAACAGCAAAATTTCAGCCTTTTTTTTTTACAAGCCGGTAAATGTGGAAAAAAAACATTGGTTTTTGACTTAATTCGTTTGCATTAAAAAAATTGGGGGAAGGGGCGGAGAGAACATTAATTTAAAGAAGTGATGGGTAATTAGCTAAATTCACTACTGAATAGACCCTTCCCCCATTCTACACAACGTTTTTGAAGTCTACGCTAAGTATTTTGCAGGAGGGATCAAATGTGATTGCTTATTTTTTGCCATTTTTTAAAAGTTTTTACTGGTTTGCAAGCTTTGCTTTTGACAAACATTACCTTCCCTTAGTAAATGCTTTGAAAGCGGCTTTAAATTACTTTAGAGTTCATATCACAGAAATGATAACCTTGGAAGTGCAAAAAACATGATATTTTTTCTACATTTTGGTCGACAGATTAAAGGGGGAGGGGAACTATAGCTCCTCCCCGCCATTGGCGGATCCAGAAAATTTTGGTGGGGGGGATTTGAAGCACAAAACCTCAAAAATTCGGATGTCTTCACCAAAATTGAGAGTGATTTTTTGGCCGAAATCGGAAATTCAAACGTTTTTTTCGCCCAAATTCAGGTGGTCTCCAAAAAAAAAAAAAAAAAAGGTCTTCACCAAAATTGAGTGTGATTTTTCGGCCGAAATCGGAAATTCAAACGTTTTTTTCGCCCATATTCAGGTGGTCTAAAAAAAAAAAAAAAAAAAATGCATCCCGAAATGGAGCCGAATTATTCGAAACAGAGGCTGATTTTTCGGCCAAAATCGTTACTTTTAGGCTGGTGGGGGGGGATGCATCCCCCCATCCCCCCCCTAAATCCGCCACTGCCCCCTTCCGGCTACGCTATACTGGATTAATTATTTTTGTTTTTTGCTGTTAGGCTTTTGATGTGATTTTTTTTTAAAAAAATACGTAGTCATTTAAAGGCTATTTGGGTCGCATTTTGCATGTTTTTAAAGCTATTTGAAATAATTTATTTGCTAAGATTAGGAAGCTATTTGAAAGAATTAAGCTCTGATACTTTTTTAGGTCCTTACTCTCTACTACAGGTCAAGTCCAAAGCCCTCTTGACTGGAAGACCGTGAGGTCCATTCGAAGCTTCTTACTAAAGCTCAGATAAATTTTATGTGACAATGAGTTTACAGCGCTTTTCATGCTACAACTTTCTTACATAACTTTGCAATGCTTTTTTATTCTAAATTACATGAAAACATAATTTGTATTGACCCGCACGCTAAATATACCTCCCTGTCAAAGTGTAAACAACAGTGGTTGGGTTAAAGTAGCTACAAGTTTTATATCTTAGATTTTTGTAGTAGCATTATATTTGATGTAACCAGTGTGCAACTGGTGAGTGGCTAAGGGGACTTTACCCCCTAAGCCAAGTCACTTATAAACTTGGCCCCCAAATACAAAAAGCCTTTAAGCGTGTTATTGGACTTGACCTATAAGTAAGGGGGCTGAAGAGTCTTGGCGATTTGATTGCTTGAAATGACTTCAAAATTTTAGCAATTTAATGCTTTTAAATGGCCTTAAAAACATACAAAGTTGAATCAACAGCGTTAAAACGACTATTTTTGCCAAAAAATTATAAAAATTGCCCCAGACTTTTGTACGCTTAAAGTTGCACCAGTTTGCGCAGCTTCTCCATCTAACTAAAGCATGTTTAAAACAAAATATTTTAAGATTTGGTTCAGCCATTCCTTACCAAAATCTTGGTTGCGAAAAAAAAATCCCTTTTTTTTTCGCAACCAAGATTTTGGTAAAGAGTTTTGAACTTTCAAACCATTCAAGCTGTAGATGGCCTAAATTCTCGAAATAGGTGGGATTTAAAACTACGTAGAACAAGGAAAAAACTGGGCTTGCCGCGATGCGGGGTTTCTCTCAAGCGAGTCCTCCAAAATTCAAAAAGTCTAATCACTCAATAGGAACAGAAGATGAAGTTTCAGGATAGAAAATCATAAAGACAAAGTAAAATTTTCAAAATTTGGGGTTATGCCACTATTAGGGTGGAGTGAATAATAAAAACTTTTCAATTTAAAAAAGTGGTCTTGATATACGGCCCCAAATACCATATGAAATACTTCTATCGCAATTTTGAGTTCTTTCAACCTTTTAGTGGTTGTGCAATTTGATCGAACTGGCTTAAAATAGTCAATTTTGCCATATCTCACCAAGCACATATGCTAGAAAGCTAGTTTTTAGCTTAGAAGTTGCAGAAACAGCACATTTATATTTCCATTAAAAAAACTTTGCCATAAAAACGTACTGGAAAAAAGTTACAGCCAAATTATTGACTACAGATTTACTGATTATTGTGCTTAAGTTTTTCGTGCTCAACTTTAAAGGCATTGCAATTTACGTTGGCATTGAAAATAAGCCAGATGAAGTTTAAAGTCATGTATATTTGCACTTTTAGTGTGCCATGCTGCTCTGTCAGCTTAAAATAGTTTCTTGAATGGCAATTAGTCTTACACAACTGGGCAGTGTCCAGCATAGTATAGTGAACAAATATTGGAAGTTTCATGTCATAGCATCATCCAATATTGGTTCGCTTCTGCAACATCATTTTATTTATGCTGAACTTGAGGAATTATATCTAGTGAATCCAAAAAAAGTTTTGATTCTACAGTTCAATTCAAAAACACTGAAAGATACAAAATTAGAAAAATAGCAATTAAAAGAGCAGTTAGTAATTCGAAAAGCTACAGTTCTAAAAGGAAGAAAATTTGGTAAATTTATTTGACGAGCAATTTGATACCATTGTTTATTGTATTGTAGATACAATATATACTGTAATCGAAGGCATAAATTTCGTTGTTTTTGAAGCAGCATGCTAACTAAAAAGAAATCCAAATCTAACATTGCAAAAACTTGTGCGATGGAGAAGTTTTTCAAAGTTCTGATAATTTTCCTCCAAGGTTGCTGCCAACCAAGAGACAAATGATTTGAGGGCATGCTTAACTTTAATCACTTTAGGAAGCTGGATACAGCTTGAATTGTTGCAAAAGAACAGATGGATTTGGTGTAAAGTTTCGTTCATAAGCTGAGTATTGCACAAAGAATCCATCAACTAATGCAAAACTTCAGTGGTTTAACTAGATATCCGAAAAAATCCAAAACATCACATCAATAAAAAGAGCTTGAAATAAATTTCTTGCACGATGCTGATAAGCTCTTTGATATTTTTTGCTACGATAATAAACAAAGAAAGCCATATGGAAGTATTATGGCTTGAGAATAACATTTAATGATCATGCTTTTTTTGAAGATCAAAAAGCAGAGCCCAAGGCTACAAGTTTGGCAGAAACATCAGAACTTTGAAAAATTTCTCCACCATATAACCTTTCACAAGAAGCAGTAAACTTGAATCTTTTTCTAGTTAGCATGCTGCTTCAGAAACAACACGTAGTGGTCATGCAAAAGAAAATAATGTTTTGAACGGTGATCAGGGCCACATTTACGACAATTGTTAGGGCGGCTACAGTCTCGAAGGAATGATTACCAAGACAATTCAAACAGCGCCCTGACTCGACCACAACCTTCTTTCGATTATCAACAGAGAGTTTCAAAAATTCACTGCATTTTGACAAAACATGCCGCACATTACGACCTTGTGTCTCACAGAAAATACACAATGGGTTTAACTCCTTATATCTATCACGTTCCAGAGGACCACGGTAGTCACGACGACCGTACGAAACACCACTAGAAGCCTTAGAAGGCAAATCGGAACTTGCAACAGTTTGTCTAACTCTATAGACGGGTGCCTTATCACCATTTCTTTTATGCTCTGACTCGTCCCCCAATAGCATAAAACCAAATTCTGTTGACATCAGAGCTTCCTCTCTATTTACAAAGTCAACCAAACTCTGAAAGCTGGGCTCGTTAGTGCTTTCAAAGTGATGCAGCAAAAAATCAAGATACCTTTGCCTAACATTCGGGGGGAGTCGTTTAGCTAAATCGAGAACAAAACGACCTTCGAGCTTTTCAGTTTTCCTATACGCGCTAGCATAAAGAGCACAATTATCCAAATCAACCTTAAATCTTCTTATCGCATCAGCCGAACCGGAAGTTAGCTTAGGGCCATAACGATATCTTCTTACGTCGGGTTCACCCAGAAAACCTCCTTTCGTTCCAAAGCGCAACTCTAGCCTACGAAGAGACATATCAACTCTTCTAACTCGGAAAGATTAGGATTATCAGCAACAAGGTTAATAATAATTTGCGACGCTGACTTGACACACGCGGTCTCTAACAACATCAACTTCATTCCTTTACTGGGGCACTCATTAGTTAACGCCTCAATGCGGTTCTTGAAAAAGATAAACGCCATGTTAGAGCCATCATATTGTATAAGCGCCGCCTTATCTAAGAAAATCTTGTTATTCTGATTTTCGAAGAAAATCTCTTGCTGGCCATCACTGACAGAATTTACAGGAGAAACTATGCAACAATCATTTTTACTCGAACAATTTCTAGCACTCGGTTCATCACACTCAATCAATCGAGAGCCGAGTTTGTTTCGCAACACTGCAAACCTCGGTGGTAATTTAACATTTTCGCGGGGCAAAACCTTATCAAGCCGGGACTCGGGTGCGCTATTAAATCGATGGTCTCGAAGCTCAGTAACAGGATTGGGTTTTTGTCTGAAAAGACCGTCACTATCCATACCCTGGTGGTCTTTGAAGTGACCTTTTGCTGCGGCCTCGCGACCAACATCGGGGCGTCTTTGGAAGCCTGCCTTCGCTTCCCAATTAGTATGAAAATCGGTTTCAACGACGGCCCCCTGACCCCCCTCCAAGACAGAGCCCGCATTGCCATGCGAGAGCGAATCAGTACTTTTGGGGTCGCTACCACGCACCTGGGATTTCTTAGCCATTTGGGGCGAAGAAGAACTTAAGGCGACACTATAAAGGGAATCACGGCTTTTGGTCGAAGTGCCAATGGACTTGGTTTCAAGCCTCGAACCCGTTTTTGAACCCTCACGGGAGCGAGATAGGATTTTAAGCTTTTCCAGCTTAGCTTCTAACCGAGCTTCTTCGAGCTCCATCTGGGCTTTAATAGCTAATTTCTTTTTTTCCAATTGTAAATCAACTTGGGCAAGGGCAATCGACGAACTGCTGGTCAGTCTAGTGTTCTCAGTGATATTTGAAACACTATCCTCTGGGTTAATTTGGCAGTTGGATAGTTCGTCGACTTGTTCAAATTTGCATTTTAAGTTTTCGAATTCCTTTAAACACCTGCTCGCGAAAACCCTCCTGATGTTCCAAAGCAACGTTTTCATTTAAATAATTGTCAAAGCGGCCCACCTCGCGTTCCAAATAAGCAAATTTGTCCTGTAGTTCAAAATCATCATGGTCATCAGCCTTTTGCAACGCCAAGTGTAAATTGTTAATTTGGGACAGAAGCTCTCTTTTCAAATGTCGGCACGCTCTCAAACTTTTACTCGCGTTACCAAAGGGGTCGAATTGCATTTGAGCTTCTGTTTGCCCTCCCATATTGCCTAGTGCGGAGGTGTCGGCGCTTTCACTCACACACTCAGGACCACTAGAATGCGCCATAGTGCCACTCATCTCATCAAAACGTGACATAATTTAACAGCGTAAGTTCAAAAGTATTACTAAATGCCCGATGACTTAAAAGCTATAACAGAGGCCAAATTACTGAGTAAAGATGTTATAATCAAGACACTGAATTGGGAAAAAACAAACCACACAAATAATGATTTTACGGTACCGTTCACAATAGTATTGATTCTCTTTTGAGTCGTTGTAGGGTTTCCACCCCTCTGACGTCTTCTAGCGATGATTGCGTCACTTGTTATTATCGCTGAACTTGCAATGGCTTTGCTCGGATCGTTGAGTCTTCCTCTACGTACTAAGAATTAGCTCTTCTGAAGTCTTCTCTCTTCTATCAGAGCAAAGAACGAGGCACTAAACCTCTTGCTGCTTTAGACAATTTGATTCCAAAATTGTGCAGCTAACCTTCTGGATGTCAGACACAGTCCAGAAGTCCAGAAACAACGTTCGGCTTTGCCACTATAACAAAGCCAAGAACTTAAGCAGGGCGAAAAGAAATATTCGCAATATTTCTAGACAATTCTTCTCCAAACTGTCTAGAATGGAAAGTTACTCCTAGCATTCCGCTAGAAGTCGCGTGTGGGTCTGGATTCAAATGAGTGTTGAACCCAGGAACCTCTTCTTACTTGTGAGCTAACTGTCGTCTTCTTTAGCACAGCACTAAGAACTCAAAACCTTAGAGTTTAATGCAAAAGCGGCAAACAGATTGAACAGCAAGTCATTTCGACAAATAAGAATCGGTTGCGAATATTATTACTTCAAGCCCACACAATGTGCCCGAAACTCACCAATACACAAAGTTGACAGTTTACATGTTGGAATGATAAAACTTCCGACATTCACGACTTATAAATGACAATTAAGTTTTAAGAACTTTTTTCTAAAATAAATAATCGGGCGTGGCCTTTTCCCAAAAGGAGAGCTGCGATTGGCTATAACATATTTCATAACTTGGAATTATTCGACACCATCAAAGCGGAGGTTAGTTAGAGAAAGCAGCTGCGTTCGCTTAATGATGCGTATTTTGGGTCGTCAGAAGTTAGTTTGTATCACAACAAAATACGAACCCACTTTACCCGCAGTATTTTCCCAATGATGTAATATGATTTCGCTTCGTTCCGCATAACGTCACAATCAAAACAAAGGCTGTCAAGTAAATCGTTGCAATTATAGCTTCAAAGAGCGACATGCTACTTTTATAAAAACAACATATAGCACACGAAAAATATCCAATAGTCTGATTTCTGCTTTTAATTTCAATTCTTACCGGTAATGATGTTTACCTGCTAATTTTGACAGTTGACTTTGATGACTGAACAGTCTTCCGCTGTCTTAATAAATTGAATTGAACCCACCTGTCATACGTACCGGTAAATAGCCTACTCAGTAGCCTACTGGTATGTGGCTATAACCCTCTAGAGCATTTCAAAGTCTACCTAGTCTGGAGAGTGAGTCTGTTAGCAAATTACAACCTCTATTGCACTCCTAGGTAGACATATACCGGTAGCCAGTGGTCGACCGGTATTTCCTATTGGTTAGTCTGAAGTGGAGTGATGCTATACACATTATTGTAAAATTTTAGCTGATATTTTGCTGTAAATTTTTAGAATTTTATCTTTATTCTCGAATTGGATGATATACTGTAGGCTACCAAATGCAATGGTTAACTCTTGTTGTGTTCCTGAATGTAAATTTAGTTATAAATCTAGCAAGAAATCAGAACCAGTTGCACTATTCAGATTTCCACAAAAAGATATGCAGTACCAATATTGAAGCAAAATTGAATTAAAGCAATTCCTCGTTGTGCTCATCATTTTACTGAGGATAATTTTAAAACTAGGTCAAGTGATCACACAGAATCACATAAACAGGCTTGTTTAAGCCAAAGTCTGGAGCGAATTTGCTTGATGCCAACTGCGGTCCCTCATATTTTTCCTTTGTTGCCTAAATATTTGTCTTTAAATTCATCTGCACCCCAACCCACAACATCAAGCACATCCTCAGCTGCACTGATAAATGAAAACAGTCAAATCAATAAACATGTGAGCTACTATTTGAAAGAATTAAAATTTCTCGAGAGTTGAAAGAAATGTTAAAATCTGAATCTTTACCAAGCGGTTTTGTGTATGTGGAAAAAGGTAGCAGCATTTTTTACCATCATATCAGAAGTTCTAACCAGCCATTGGATTCACCGAAACTTCTTGGTACAATTATTATTACCCACAAGCTTGAAGTGCAAATGTTTATTTCTTCTGCTCTACTACCAAGATCTTCTTACAATCCTTAATTGTATTCAGCCAGCATTATAAAGACCACTACAGAGTTTTGAATTTGCTGTCCTGTTTGCAAATCTGCTTGTGATTGGTCATCTGATTTCACTGCAAGCACTTGCATTGCATTGGTGATATCGCTTCCGGTACATTACGTAACAGCATGTACACTTGATGGACAACCACATGAGAATATGGAGTGATGGAAGGAATCAAACATTGTTTTGATGTTCTTGCTTTGAAAACCGACAACCGCATATGCAACCTGTAAGATGTTTTCGTTGTTTGGTTTTTACTGTACATACAATATAAGTATGAAATAGAAATTGCCTGCAACTAAGTGTATTAGGCGCATATTACTTCGTTATACCTCGACATAGCATAATGAAGGAAGTACTGCCAACATTAACATCTGATTTCAAGAATACTCGTGTAGTCTGTCCGAGTGGAGTAGTCAGTTTTCTATATGGTGTATGTAAACTGTTATGGATGTTGCTATTCAATTTCATGAAAGAAGGATATCTTCCCTACTAACTTAAGCAGTAAAACCCATTTGGGTGTTGTGAGTTTATATTTTCATAGGTGACAGGTTTCAATGGCAAGTATGTGGTAAGCTTTGCTAAATTTTCTCATCCATTAAATGAGCTGAACAAACCGAGTGAATACAGATGGGATTTAATTTGAAATGACATGACTACATCCACAAACTTTAATACTAATACTGTACAAGAGAAGTAATGATAGCAGCTGTGTTAAGTAGCTGGTATGCAATTTGACCTTTTTTATATTTTAGGAAGCTTTTTGTGGATCTCTGCCATGGTGAGCCAGTATAGAGCCAGTATATATCTCCCAGTATAGAGCATCCATTTATCCCAAGAGAGCGTCTCTTTTTCACATTCGACTTCACGCACAACTTTAAGATTTTGTACAACAGTTTATGAATAAGTGACTGATGCTCTCACCAACACTTTGTCATAAGTACATCCTTGGCAACAAATGCATTGCTCAGTTTGCCTATTTGAAGCACCTTTATCGCATAGAAGAAGGAAAACCCCTAAAAGTTGCCCATGCATTGAAAAAAGTATCCCTCAACCCAAGTAGCATTGCCCAAACATCACTTCAACATATCCTTGGTAAGTTAAAAGTTTTGCAATATATCTGGCTGTCAGGTTACCAGTGCAGTTACAGCAAAACAGCTGCTATAGCACGATGACTATAGACTACGGTACAAGATTTTTCAATTGATATGCATCAGTATATTTGATGAAAGCGAAGTGTCTGCTTATATACTCTCCTGTTTTTAATATTACTGCTAAAACATCTATGTCCTTTTAGTTAGAATTAAGACAAACTATACAAAACATATTGAAATTTTAATTACAGCACAAGCATTGGTGTTGTTTCACAACTAGTTTTCCTAGATGAGGTAATGTGACCGAGACTAATGGTAGCCACAGTAATAGGTTTGTTTTTGAGTAAATTAAAAGTATTTGTCTTGGTCAAATGTTCAATTTTATAGGAGTTTTTCATGAATCAAGTGTTCGTGCTTCGAGTTTTATTTGGAGGGTCATCATGAGTTTTCTGAAACTGCTCGTTACCTCGATTTTATCTCCACCAAATGGAAAATTTTATCAGTCAAAGCACCTTACAAAGCTATGTCTAGCTTTCAGCTAGGTAAGGATAATAACAGGGTAGAAATGCTTCTGTACTTGAAGATTGGTATTGCCAAAGTGTGCAGTAAGTTCCATGGTGTCTACTATCTAATCATGAATGTGATTGCTGTATTTATGGAAAACATTCATTGTAGTGCAGTAAGTAACGCACAATTCCATGCTAGCATGTGAATTATATGAATCATTCCGTCCTTCTAAAGAAGCAGACGAATGATATAAATAGTGTAAAATGTGTTGTAAACACCCTTACTGAGTAATTATATTTTGGCTTTAGATCAAAGATAGAAAGAGGAAATGTACATGTCAATTCAACACATGCAGCATGACCACCCTGGTTCGAAATATTTAGAAGCCATCCTAATATTTTGCGAGTAAAGCAATCCGGAAAGGCAGGGTTTACCGCACAAACTTTTATGGCCTGCATTCAGTCTATGACAGCAATATCCGATTTGGCTAAGCACTTGCTCGAAAGACAATCATGGTTTTCAGTACTTCTTAACTGGAAAGCTGACGTCTGCTTCTTTAGAAGGACGCTTTGGATGGTACCATCACAGTAATGGTGGTAATTACTTAACCTCCGTGAAACATCTACCGCATTCAGAAAAAAGATCCACTGCTTAAGTCTGCTACAGCAAGATGCCTTGTTAACAACGATTCAACAGTGTGAACTGTACAATGAGCTCTCAAATCATATTGATATGGAAGAGGACTACAAATGGCTGGAGGTAATTTTTTCCAATGTGACTTTGGAGGACATTTCCCAGGCAGATGTTGCAATATGTTACTATGTGAGCGGCTACATCGCCCGGCGAATTGACAACCAAAGAAAATGCACGTCTTGCAAGAAATTATTGATTTCAAGCAATACCTCTTCAGAAGTTACTGAAAGTCTATTCGAAGAGCATTAAAAGCTGTTCAAAATGGCAAACCGTGGCGGACTTGCAGAGCCAGTGCGTTTTGCTTTGCAACTACGGTATTTGCGATGCAATTTTTCAATGCTTTGGCATCGAATGCTAAAAATATGAAAAGGCTGTTGACATTGAACAATGCACGGGCTGTATTTACGAACGCTTCTACTGCAGTCGCGATAGCAAGCAGATTCTGTGATCTTACCGATATCAAATGTAGCTCAGACCACACAAACTTTAAGTTCATTGTCCGGACGGTTGTAATCGCTTTGCAAAAAACCAGTTGAAGAAACTCAACAGCCGCCCTACTATAGAAGACCCCCAGGAAAAATGTTTAGGAAAAATCTCAAAATTGACTTTTAAAATGTCCAACTGAAGCATATTCGAAAGCTTATTGACTGAACTAGAAGTAACAATGTGCATGCAGTAGCAACTACATTCTAAGCTTGTTGTCGGCTATATGTTTATAACGCAATACGTATTTATGGTATTGCTTGATCCATTTTGAAATCAGCTGTACCGTGTTTGTTAACTATTTTCGGTTCTGTTTGCAAATGTTCTGTCAGACTAGGCCACCTCGACTGGTAAACTGTACGGCTCTGACGGAAATTAGCGTGGAGTGTCTTTCCCAAGGTCAATACAGCAATATGCCCTGTGCAAGTACCGAACCAGTGAACAACATCTCGATGATGATATAGCGCAATATCAACTGGACAGTTGATGGCTAGTCACCAGTCTGGCTGCAATGCCTTAGTTTTTCCTGGAAAGGTGGCGAACCAGTTATTTGACTACCTCGGGAATCGAACCTGTACTCTGCATACTCCCTCACTAAGCCCAGTAGTTTTAGTAGGGATGACTATTAATGCCATAATATGTTGTCAAGAACCCATATACAGCGTATGTAATGTCTAATAAACATCTATTTGAAAAAATTGTTGTAACCTCCAGTTGTCAGTAGCCAAATTGAGTTAGTAATCCCGATGTTCTAGATATCCCTGATTTTACCTTACCATCAAACTTTCAAAACCGACCGTAAATTTTTCATACAAACTGCAGTTCATTAAGTAAATTTTTAACGGAAAAAAATCTCACCTTTTGATGGAAAATTTTGATGGGAAAAAAAAAGCTCAGCTGGTTTAGCATGAAAGCTGTTGCATTACACTGAATGTCAAATAGATGATTATGGGTTAGGGTTAACACTTTCCAACAATTGTAAATAAAGGTCAAAAACACTTTCCAAAAACACTTTCCAACAATTGTAAATAAAAGTCACTACGTTTCCTGTTGCAAAAAAGCTTGGATAATTACCATTACGGTATAATGATTCTCAACATGGGCTGTGGGTTTTACTGAAGAAACCTGAAAATAAGCACATAAATGTACTATTAAACACGACAGTCATCCCTTGAACTACAAAGTTAATTTTTGTACATTAGTTAACATGATTTAGCATTTTTAGGTAGATATACTGCAACATTTCTTTTTCAAACATATAAAGATACAAATAAAGGAGATGTTACCCATTGTTACAATGATATTGCTGAATATATAAACTTTGTACTTTAGTTGAAATAACTAACAAGTAATGACAGGCTCTTCCTTGAAACTGCCAAATCTATGCATCGAATCCACTACAAGGTAAACAATATAACCTCTGGTTCATTCATAAAAGCTGCTTCAATTCACAAACACAACACAAGATGCAGTGATAAAGGTAACTATTACATCCAAACAACCAAACTTTCCCTTGGAAGAAAAGCAATAAATGTAACTGGTCCTGTAATCCGGGCCGAAATTCCCCCATACCTCAAAAAATATCCCCCAAAAACATTTTCAAGAAAAGGACCATTTAATCTCAAAACAGCAGATACTATTACAACTTAATAATCTTATGATATAGTTGAAATGCAACGGTAAACGAAATTATTATGATGCCAATATGAAAAGTGTTTTTATTCCTATTTTGGGGGTCACGCTAGTGTTTATTGATAATGCCAACTAGTCATTTTGCTGCTTTTCTGTAAATGTAAAATGTTACACACTAAGTTGATCAAAATGCTGTAAATATGTAAGTGCTGATGTTATGTTGCTTTTCTCTTTTGCTGTTTTTTACAGTAGCAGTGAACTTTGAAGACCGTATGGTCATTTTTGCTGCTTCCATGCCAGACATGGCAAAAATAAACTCCATTGAATTGAACTTAGAAACTTGAAAAGAATGCCAGCGACAAACAAGCAAATTTAATAATTTCATTTACCAGAATGAGAAAAAACAAATACAATACATATAACTTACAGATGGCAGGTTGGGGAGACGTTTTGGCTACAATGATTGGGTTTAATGACGACTTCTTTAAAGTTCGAGCAACTTTTATGCTCTTCCAAAGCATAAAGCTGTTTCATATCTCCGAATAGTTCCAAGCAAGGATAGTCTCATAACTAACTAAACCGCAAGCACAGTATTGTTGAGTTAAATTTACTGCACTTGATCTTAACAACTACAATTTCGAAAAGTAGCTAATACATTCACATTTACCAAGCCAATCACTGAAAAAATTGCATAGATTACTGTCTAGTAGACTACTATAGTACAGTACAAGATTACAGATTATAAACCATAGCACTGTTGACTAGTCTTGTAAACTGCGCTTTTATAATCTACACCTAATCTTATTATCATGAACGTTTTCCCGAACTTTCAACATAGATTGCAATTACTGAACGTATTAAAGTAACTAGACTTCTAAATGTCAACCACTGCTCACTACCCAACACGTGCTAGTGATTTTACCAACGTGCATTGCACAGAACAAGCAGTTTCACTTTGTGATCATTCAAGCGTCCGAGAATCTAAAAGCGCTGCATAGCACCACTGTTGTCACATGAAACGTGCAAAAAAAGCAAAGTAAGCGATTCCGATCTTCTAGATATCCCTGATTAAAACGCAATGTGATTGAAATAAATCAAATTAAAGCCTCAGGAGATTATTAGCTGATAAGAAATCAGCATTTGCCTATGCTGATTTTGTTTTCGGATTGACTTTCAAACTAACCTAGCTAAAGCACTTGGGGTATAAAAATAAAGTTAATAAAGGAGCGAATTTCGCTAGAATATTAAACTTGTGTCATAAATTTTCTCCAAACTTTGCCTGGTGTGCGTTATGAAACGCATTAGGCTTATAGAATATTGTGTAGTAATAACTTGTAGTACCGAAACACTATAAATTAAGACATACCAGTCATACCGGTAGCCTAACAGCAACTGATTAAAATTTTTTAAGCTATCGAACTTCTGAACTTTGAAAATGTAAACTACATTTATTTGAATTTTTTTAGGCTAGGTCAAGACCATTTTAGAACCATTACCTGTAGGTGTTTGTTGAAAGCCAATTGAAACAGCAGTTTATTAAAAGCCTTTGCTTGTGCAAATTGAAATAGGCCTGGGCCTACCAGATTGATCAAAACAGAGATCTTTAACCATCAACCACTGGTAATGTAACTGGTAGAGGAACTATTCCCTTATGGCAGCTCAAATGTTGCTCCGCTACAGTCAGAGCCCCCAAGTGCATGCCGCACCAACTGAAAAATGTAATGAATATTTAGCAGAAGCCAATTTTGCGGAAAGCATTAACAAGCTTCTGTATTTCAAATGCAAACTGTCCTTCCTCTGTTTTTAGCTCAAATCACAAGTGATGCCACTGTCTTTGACCTTCAATTACTATAATTTTTGAATTATTGCTAGCTACATATCAGTGATTATTTGGAAACAATGGTTTACTTCTGTTAGTGATACAGGCATGGAAGTATATTTCAAGTTAGCCTACTTCAATGAGTGGTCACACTCAGCAGTGGGCCAAAGTGCTTATGTAATAATGCCTAATTTTGCTAAATTAATAGCCATACCATTTCCTTTTAAAAAATAATAGCCAAGACTGTTTTAACAATTTTTTAATATCTATTCTGTATTTTATTACTTGTCAGTATAAGCATCACTTGTCAACTGATCAGATTGATCTTGAATTAGGGTCACATCACTACAGAACACATTTAATTACACTTGCTACTGTAGATTAATTACTGTTAGCTAGGCTAGGCTACTCTTATTAGCTTGTTAACAAAAAAACATTATGCTTAATCAGTCAAATCTGTTTGCCTTTTTCTTTCCAAATCATTACTGGTATAGATTTCAATTGCATAAAGTCTCTTGTTTAAAAAGTTGCTTCGAAAGACCAAAACCCTGGGAAGCCTCATTTGATCAGACACCATTAAATTTTGCAGTATTTTGTTTTGACTTAAGTGCAAGTCAGATAACTTCAGAACATATTGGATTACACTTGTTAGGTTAATTAAGCTACCCTTATCTGCTGTTCAAAATCCTGAAAAGCCTCTTATGGTAGGACACTTTTAAAATACTGCAATAATTTGTGTTGATTTAAGTACCAGGTTTTGGTTGAAAAATACACAGTATCTTTCTTGATATGCAAATTTCTTCCAAATGACCTTGCCAATAATATCTTGATCTTGTTGGTCAAACCTAGAAAAACAACTTTATGTTAAAATTTTAATTAAATATTTGTTTTTCAGAAATAATAAGCTATCATTACCAATTTAATAGTAGCATAAAATATTACTGTTGAAACTTCATTTTGTGTTAGTGGAAAGACATCAAACATGTTGGATAATGGTATAGCAAGAAAAACCAGTTTAGGCTATGTAAATACAGAAAGTCAGAATTAGTTGCAGCAGTAATTAACACACAAAGTTGCTCCTACAAGTCAGTACGTGAGAAGTTGTGGAATTTCCAACTCTCAATATCTGATACATATAGAGCTGCTTTCGACTTTCATCGATGTAAGAGTCAGCAGTCAGGATAGAAACGCTTGTTCATAAGATGCTCACTATCAGAAATTAACATCACATTTGATGTTTTCTCTTGTAAATCAACATCGCATTACCGAAACAGTGTTTGCAAACAAATTGATATCGCGTAATCGTAACCAACTTTATTATCGAAAATTAATATCGCATGATCCTAATCGCAATTGCTATCGAAAACCAATGCCCACAATCTAGAGGCAGATGATAAAAGTTAAACTTACAATTCTATCCCTTTGTTACAATATTCCACCACTACCTTTCTTTTCCCACTGTTGTCTTGCTTAAATTATCGCAATACAGGCCACCAGACCTCAGATGGGCTACTATTGTTGTAGTCATGCAAATAACTGTTGTTAAAGCCAAAAGTAAGCTACAACAATATTTTGCATGCTACCAACTTGCCCATTACCTCGTCGCAAACTACTAACTGTACTAAAATTGGTTTTGTACATAGGCTTGTCTTGCATCTCAATTCTTCTTCATTGCATGTTGACTTTTCAAAGTAGCTGCGAATCCAAATTACACTGAGCTCAGTAGAAATGAAACTCAATGCAATTCAAAATCACAGACACTTAGCACATTTCTAACTCGAAAACGTACCATACACCGTCCGCAGTATTGAGTACCGAAAGCGTCGCAATAAATCTAGTCACTTACTTACCGCTTACTGAGTTGCGACTGACTGTTCACTCATAGATTGTCTTTTGACACATAGCTTCTTGATTTACAATTATTCAGTTTTTCATCAAATTAAAGTTAACAATTTTTTCTAATTTATCAACATCTCAAGTGCAAACTGTACAGCAACAACTGCAATACATCACAGCAGGCAGGTTTTCCAAGTAGGCTTCTGAAACAAGTCAAACAACATAAAAAATTTTAAGCTGCAATTTTGCATTAGGCCAATACAAATAGTAATGCTTCATACAAATAATGTATTTACAGCATTGGCTATCTAAACAATGAGTTTTTAAATGAAATTGCGGCATGAAGCATGACAGCCATGGGAAGTTGTCTAGGCTATTATAGACAGGATAGACACTGAACTCTCAAGGGAAATAAGCTTTTCATTTCTAACTGGCCTATGGTATACTTAAAACGTTTTGTCATGATAATTCTAGTTGCGGCCTTACAGCAGAAAGTTTTGGTCATCTTTGCATTTGATTTACACTAATAAATAAACTTGTTCCTACTCTAGAACTGTACTGGTAAGTACTTACTTCAACAGCTTAAAACGCTTAATTCTGGCCTTTATAGAAGCACAAAAGATCGTCAGTTGTCACAACTTTATATGACCTAAAATTACCCATAGACATCGGAAGTTTCATCAGAACATTATGAAGCTAAGCACATGAACAATTAAACCAGAAAACCGCAGTTTGTACCGGCCTATATTGCAAGCGAAGGCCTGATACTGCAAAGTCCTGCCTTCTAATTTCCGACCCCTGACTCTAAGGCCAACAGGAGTTACGGGCTAATATGGAACCGATGGCAATGTACCAATATTGCGACGGAATGTCAATGCAAGTATAGGGTACAGCGGAAAAAACGCGCTGCCGTGTCGCGGCCACAAGATAGAAAGGATGCTGGTCCTAGTCTAGCCAACATAGGACTTCATGTCCATCAGCTTGTGAAAATTCCCGTGCACCTGTAGTTCCAGATGGCACCTGGGTAGGGGACTGCAGCTGTATTGGGGGGCTCCGCCAAAACCAGTACTGCAGAGAAAATTTCATTATTTGCAGTGTTGGTATTTTGCCATCGATAGAAATGGTAGTTCGTAGCTTTCTGTTTGTTTGAATAATCCGGTCTTTGGAAATTTTCCCACTTTAAACAAAACCAACCATATGAATTATGTCAGTGAACAGAAAAAAAAAGTAATACGAATGACACCCCTAAATTCAGAAGAAGTGGCACTGTCACAACCAAGAATCAGTGAGATCTTGAGTGACAATGCCAACAAAGATAGCATTCGGCCAACTGCGCCCTCTAGCCCAGATGTCGAAAAAACATCAAACCTGAGCCCTCAAGTTGAGAAGGTTCCTTTGCTGAAGGAGTCCGTCTCAGAAGCTGAGGGTACAGCAAAAGTGGCATAGTCAGTTGTGAAACCGAGTACCACTTCAATTTCCCTTGTGGAGCCTCAGAATCCAAGCAATTCCTCGGATATTGCTTGCACGTCTAAGGTGAAGCGGGGAAAAAACTACGAAAAAAAAGAAAGAGAAAAGAAGCGAGTGATGAAGGGTTTGGCTGGTATGTCACTGGCCGACCTTGATCAGGAGTCTTCTGATCACTCCTCCGGTCAAACCAAAAAGGCTAGAGAATCTTCCGATTCTCTATCATCCACAACAAACCTCCCACAGAAACGTGGACAACATGAAGTCGCTCATGATATGCAAGGAGGCAAAGCCAAGAAAACGACGGCTGGCACAAGCACCCCAACTAGTTATGCTGGGGCTGTGAAAGCCAGCAATCAAAAGTTAACCATCACGAGAAAAGAGTCAGAAGGGGATGGTGCTATGGACAACATGGATCTACGTGAAATTCAAAATGCCATCACCAAAATGATTCTTTGTACCGATCCGGGTTTTCTTGTTCACATCGAACGCACTTTTATCTTTGAAGGTAAAGTGCTGATCATACGCAAGAATGAGAAAACCTTGGAGTGGGCAAAACATGTGCTTGAGGCTGTTGTACCATTCTTGGTAGTTCATCAAGGCTACGATGCAAAAGGCCCTAAAGACTTGCCTCTAGCAAAATCCTTTGGAATCTGGTTGCCAGAGGATGACAGTTTAAGCATTTCCGATACCCTTACACTGGTTTCCCGTTGTAATGCCAAAATCAGTTGTACGGATTTGGAAACAAAGCATTCAGCGAAGTGGAACAAAGGGGTGCTACATTTAGTATCCGTTCAGGAACCTTCGCTAACCACACTGAAGGAACTGAACTACAACCCATACGCTGGTTATCGGCGGGTTCAGTTCCAAAAGAAGAAAAGTGCCAAGCAGTTTCAGAATCTGGAGACGTCATCGCGTTCGCCAAAAGGTGATGAGAACCTGTGAGGCAATAATGGATACTGCTGAGCCTGGCACTTCAGCAGATACAGAGAAGCCGACGACTTCTAGTTCGTAGAAGTCAGAGATTTTCTCTGTAGTATTGAAGTAGCCATATCCGCTCTACTAAGAATAAAGTGCTATACTTGAGTACATCTATCATATAGATAAGAATGGCTCAGGATTACAGTGGACAACTTGACAAATCAAATAACGCCATTATGGCACCTAAGTTATCCTTACATAATTTAAAGTGTTGGCAAATCAACCTACACAGATGTAAAACAGCAAGCTATAACATGTGTGAAGTTACAAAAAGCGTACGTTCCAGGTTAGTGTTAGCTCAACAACCATGGACATATGCCACAAAAATCAAAAGCAAGCTACGAGGATGGAACCTCTTTCAAGGAATTGAAAACGGTAATCGTCCTCAGGCGTGCATTTATGTTACTCCTGATCTCTGTTGTTCTCTAATCCCGATGTTTTCAAATGAGGATATCGTGGATATTAGAGTTAACAATGCGTGCCGAAAGGGAGACAGTTTTGTTTTCGTATCAGCATACATGGCAGCCGAAGAACCAGCTATGCCCAATTTACTAAGGGATCTGTTGGTATTCACAGAAATTGAACAAATTCCTACTATTCTAGAAACTGATGCAAATGCACATCACACCATATGGGGATCCTCTGATTCAAACCCTCGAGGAAAGGATCTGTTAGCATATTGTGCTAGTGCAGAAGCAGATATTAACAAATTTCAACCATTCAAAGCATCAGGGCCAGACGGGCTCTATCCTGTATTGCTACAGAAAGGTTGGAATCAACTGAAAGGATATTACCATGTCATTTTTCAAGCATGCCTGAGACACAGCAATGTTCCATTGGCATGGAAAGAAGGCACAGGTATATTTCTCCCCAAACTGGGAAAGGAAAGCCGGTATAATCACTTTAACTTCTTTTCAACTGAAATGGTTGGAAAAGCTAGTTCTGTATCATATTAATGAAGATAATAACGTGCAGACAAAGCTTTCTGCGTCGCAGTATGGTTTTCGTGCTGGAGTTGCTACGAAAACTGCTTTGCATGACTTTGTGTGCCATGTGGAGCATTGCCTTGTTGGAAAAAAGCCACCTTTGGGTATTTTCCTGGATATTGTCAGCGCCTTTGACAATGTCACCTTCCGTAGCTTTGTTGCGGCTCTGCGAGGGCTGGACATGTCCAAGATTTTCACCTCATAAATAGAGACTCTACTAAGACATCGCACAGTCCAAGTAGAATTATGTGGTGATAAAGTTAAAAGGGAAGTAGTGAAGAGGAACCCACAAGGTGGTATCCTGTCATCTTTACTGTGGAATTGTGTCTTAAACAGCTTGTTGCTAGAGTTACGTAGCCGAGGCTTTTATGTTCAAGCCTACGCCAATGATCTAGCAGTGTTGGTCACTGGTGCTGATATGCTTTGGATCAGAGGGATGGCCCAAAAAGCAATAAATATTGCTGAAAATTGTGCTTTGGAACAAGAGCTACAGTTTAGCTGCAAGAAAACCGAGATTGTACTGTTCACTCACAAACAGAATCCAGACTTGGGTTCCTTGTCAATGAATGGTACAAAACTTGAACTTTCCAACGAAGCAAGGCTGTTGGGTGTTACTCTAGACAGCAAGCTAACTTGGAAACCTCATATTACCCGAATTACCCGCAAAGCAACTACAGCATTAATGCAATGTAGACAAATTGTGGGTAAAACGTGGGGAACAACACCATCTATGATGAAATGGATATACACAGCTGTGATACGCCAACCATGTCGAATGCATGTGTGTTCTGGGCTGGCGGTCTCAACAAAAAGTATCTAGTGAGGAAACTCACAAAGGTGCAGAGACTTGCTTGCCTGATGATTTTATCAGCTTTTCCTGGCACCTCTACTGGTGCTCCAGAAGTTTTGCTCAACATAACTCCCATCTTGAGGAATTTCTATTGGCTGAGGCAGTGCGAGGGTCATACAGAATCACTGTTAGTGGGCTCTGGCATGTCAACCCAATTGGTTCCTTTGGGAAAACAAAAAGCCATGTTGATGTTTGCAATGAGGCAAGGAAATTCTTACCTCTACTGCAAATGCCAGCTGACCGAATAAAGAAAACAAAGCTATTTGAGAGAAACTTTGAATGTCAAAATATGGACAAAAAAATGCTATCAGATTTGAAAGCGTTCTAAACCAGAGCACTGCCAAGGTTTACACTGATGGTTCAAAACTAAATGGGAGAGTAGGAGCGCCTTTTTATGCCGAATACCCAAACAACTCCCCAAAACAAGCATTTTTCCACCTTGGAATTTACAGTACTGTGTTCCAGGCAGAAGTCTTAGCTATTTCAGAAGTGGCTAAGAACCTGCTTTTGGATAAAATGCACAATCAAAGTATTGTTGCGCTGGTTGATAGTCAAGCAGCTATCAAAGCACTCATAAAGTGCACTGTAACATCAATTACAGTGCTCAACTGCATTAGAAACCTAAATCAGTTAGGTAAACAAAACCACGTCAGTATTGAAGGATTTCCGGGACATGCAGGGGTTCATGGTAACAAAGTGGCCGATTATGTAGCCAAATCAGGATCTAAATCAAAAATGCATGGTCCTGAACCTTTTATTACAGTCCCGTATGCCAGTTGTGTTAGCAAGGTTAAGGACTGATCCACAGATAGATGGAAATCTAGGTGGAATAAACGGAAAAACTGCTTGAGGATGAAGGAGTCTGTAGGTAGGACGTCTTCACGACTAACAATACGTCTCCTTAACATTAAGAGCAGGGTGTCAAACCGTTTCAAATAACGGTTCGGGTTCAGGTTTAGCTCTGGCTCAAAATATTTTAGCGGTTCAGGTTTGGTTTGGGTTCACTTGAGCACCATTTTTGAGGTTCAGGTTTGGTTCAGGTTCACTCAAGAAAAATATTACTGGTTCAGGTTCGGTTCGGGTTCATTGACTTAAAATTTAACTGTCGTTACTCATTTCGTCCAGAAAAAAAGGAGAAATTGATGATCCTGTTGGAGTTAGACCGGCTTAGTGATGACATCACAATGCATATTGTCTGGTTCTTACTGCAGATCATAGTAAAATTCGCCCATTTAAATCAATGGTAAAATTATTACAAACACGGAACTTCAAACAACCACTGTAGGTTAGTGGGTGGCGTTTTTTGTTTGATTTTACTTTTATTTGAAGGGCCAAAGCTTCGTAATTCCATTTCAGGTTATTTCCAGGGTTAAGAGTCTTTATAAATGCATATTAAACTCATTTAAAAAAAAACACTTTTGCATCGAAAAATAGCGTTTTAACACTTATTCAATGACATGTGATAGTTCTGAGCAGAGTTGCGATTGGCATATAGGATAAAAGAGTAAAAAGATATTGTGCTTTGCACCAGGATGCGATCATACAAGCCAAAAGAGTAGTTGCAAATTCTACCGATTTCCTAAGAATAGCAATTTGGCTTCAAAATGGGAATCACGCTGCAGGTAAGCTTGTTTTATAATAAAAACTAATCACTCTATGAAGTCAAGTTTTTCAATAGAAGATTAGGAGAATTTCACGCAATATTATTTATGTTCACTTTTTTTGGTCCTCTGCAAAACCAATGGTCTAAAGTGCTGTGGCTAGCTAACAGCCAGGTTCTTCAATGGAGGAGGAGTTGGGCAAGTTGACCCTAACCCTGACAAAAAGAAAAACTGTTCAGTTGTGTAATTTTATTTACTGGGTACACTTTTTGCAGGTTTTTCGACTAGTCTCAATTTCTGCCAAAAGCCCTGCACAAAGGACGCGTACGGAGCGCCAGAAGTCCAGGTCCAAAGCTGGAGCGCCAGAAGTCCAGGTCCGAAACTGGAGCGCCTCGCTACCCTAGTAATGATCTTTTTTGTTTAAGTTTTAGTCCCTTTTTTGGCAAAGACACTTTTGCTTTAAGAAGTGGTTTTTAAAAAACTTTAAATACTTTTTCAGTGATGACCTGTAACCATCATATCTGAAGTACGATTTAGGTATTCTACAGTAGAGGTAGATCCCTGCCGCTAATATTTTCATTTTTGAGAATAGGGCAACTAGGTTGGGTTGTTCGTGGAGTGCCCGCTAAAACATCAATCCTGCCCAGTGGTCACCCAGAATTTTCAAACAGGGGAGAAAATTTTTCTAAAAAGGAATACTTTTGCTGCCAAATTTTTGGCCTTTTTTACTGAAAATAGGGGTTTTCACGCTATTTTCAGACAAAAATTAGCTAACTTCGTTCTCGTTTGCTAATATATTGTCAAATAAACCGATCTAATGGCTTCTTTGGCGTCGCATTCGTCCCGCTTTCAAAAATTTGGATACGTTTGTTCAAAAATGGTGACTTTAATTGACATTTTCGTCCAAAATTTCACAATACTTTGTTTCGGTTTTACTTAGGCATCTTTTGGTTTTACTAAGGCGTTTTGCGCTGCCTCGTGGCGGAGTGTAATCTAATGAAGAAATAATTATTATAATAGCAATTTTTTGTCTAAAGAGCCCTTTGCTCTACCAAATATCGTAAGTGACATTACTATGGGACTGGACGTAAGGGGAGTTAGCTCTCCTAGACCTTACCCCAGCAAGCCCTGCCGCGCTTACCGTATACGCCTGTATATACGATACTACAAAATCATTTACTTTGCTTTGACCTTTCTACACTATGAGCTGTTAATTAAGAGCTGTAGCCTTCATTCATTTCTAAAATTGTTGTTGACCTTTTTTTGGTCGTAGATTGTTCTTGACTTCATATTTTACTATGTTTATGATTGTTTAGCAATTGATTTTCTGTACAGTATATCCTCTGAAGTTGTCTAGAAACGCTATTCTGTGTCATAATAGTATCCTTTTTAAAATGAGTTTAATACGCACTTATAAAGACTTTTAACCCCGGAAATAACCTGAAATGGAATTACGAAGCTTTGGCCCTTCATATAAAAGTAAAATCAGACAAAAATCGCCGCCCACTAACCTACAGTGGTTGTTTGAAGTTGCGTGTATGTAATAATTTTACCATTGATTTAAATGGGCGAATTTTAGTACGATCTGCAGTAAGAACCAGACAATGGGCAATGTGACGCGCCACTAAACCGGCGTGTACCAGCACCAGCGGTATCTGGATATGGAAAAATATATTCTTACTTTTGTTAGGGGTTCAGGTTCGGTTTGGGTTCACTTGAGCACAATTTTGAAGGTTCAGGTTTGGTTCAGGTTCACTGAAGTAAAATTTTGCTGGTTCAGGTTCGGTTTGGGTTCACCAAAATAAAACGGTTCATTCGAGTTTGCAGTTCGAGTTCAGGTTTGGTTCGACACCCTGCTTAAGAGGCCTCATTTAAATAGAGTAGTGCAAGTTTTAACTGGGCACTGCAATCTACAACGACACAAGAAAACTACAGGTCGTGCTGAGTCTTCTCTGTGTCCAAAATGTTGCCTAGAGGATGAAACACCAAATCATCATGTAGGCAATTGCAAGCTTTACCAAGATATTCGTGTTAAATATTTTGGAATCACCAAAACCATTGTTCACAATGTGGTAACAAAATGTAATATTAACAAACTGGCCACGTACACAAAAAAACTGGAAGGCGTTCTGAGTTCAACCAGTAACCAAACAAAATAACAATAACAGCAGCTACAGTTGCAATGGGCCTAAACGAGGCCTACGCAACATGTAGGTGGACTCTACCCAACGGTAGCACATTCGCTTGCACTGCTGCCCAGTAATAACAATAATAATATATTTGCAAATTCGGCGGTTTATCTTTCAGTTTAGTTAAAAAAAAACAAACTAAAATGTTTATCAGCAATTAGTACGATGGTAGTGGAATGGAACCCAGCAAAAACGTGCTTTTTTCAATTCCTTAATATTAACTGGGCTTTTGACCTAAAAAGAATAATCGCAAAAAACTTTGCATTCGAAAGGAATATAATTTGAAGCTTCTTCATGACCTTTGTTTCCCGCCGGAGCGTGCACTTCCAGTTGCGGTTCGTACCAGTTAGAATCACATGTATATATGAGACATCATCGTTTACTGTTTCGATTTTGAGAAATGAACTTTTGACAAAATAATACAAATCAATAAAGAGTTTACTAATGGCCATATGGGAGAAAACATTTTTAGAGATGCAAACTAATTTTGCCCAAAGATTATGAATATTCAAACTTTGACTGAGGAAAGTCAATCACATAAACTGGAATTCATAAACTTATACTGTAAACATGTAGCTAAATTTACCAAGATGTTTGGTTTAAATCGATACAAAGCGCACAACTTTGAAATGATCATGGATTAATGCAGACACATAGCCAGAAATATTCAATCCGGGGGGCGGGTGGCTATCTCAAAGGTCTGGAGGCAGAGTGCTGAAAATTTTGCGATCTTTTTTGGCAAAGATAACTTAATTTTAGGCTTATTGAGGTAATAATTAATGCTTTTAAAATGTCCTGACATAACAATTAGCAGTGTAAAAACATGATCAAACTGGCTATGTAAACGGGCTATGAGGGCGGTGGCTAACGGCAAAATTTCAGCCTTTTTTTTTTACAAGCCGGTAAATGTGGAAAAAAAACATTGGTTTTAACTTAATTCGTCTGCATTAAAAAAAATTGAGGGAAGGGGCGGAGAGAACATTAATTTAAAGAAGTGATGGGTAATTAGCTAAATTCACTACTGAATAGACCCTTCCCCCATTCAACACAACGTTTTTGAAGTCTACGCTAAGCATTTTGCAGGAGGGATCAAATGTGATTGCTTATTTTTTGCCATTTTTTAAAAGTGTTTACTGGTTTGCAAACTTTGCTTTTGACAAATACTACCTTCCCTTAGTAAATGCTTTGAAAGCGGCTTTAAATTACTTTAGAGTTCATATCACAGAAATGATAGCCTTGGAAATGAAAAAAACATGATATTTTTTCTACATTTTGGTCAACAGATTAAAGGGGGAGGGGGGCTATAGCTCCTCCCCGCCCCCTTCTGGCTACGCTGTACTGGATTAATAGATTTTGTTTTTTGCTGTTAGGCTTTTGATGTGATTTTTCTAAAAAAAATACGTAGTCATTTAAAGGCCCTTTGGGTCGCATTTTGCATGTTTTTAAAGCTATTTGAGATAATTTATTTGCTAAGATTAGGAAGCTATTTGAAAGAATTAAGCGTTGATACTTCTTTAGGTCCATACTCTCTACTACAGGTCAAGTCCAAAGCCCTCTTGACTGGAAGACCGTGAGGTCCATTCGAAGCTTCTTACTAAAGCTCAGATAAATTTTATGTGACAATGAGTTTACAGCGCTTTTCATGCTACAACTTTCTTACATAACTTTGCAATGCTTTTTTATTCTAAATTACATGAAAACATAATTTGTATTGACCCGCACGCTAAATATACCTCCCTGTCAAAGTGTAAACAACAGTGGTTGTGTTAAAGTAGCTACAAGTTTTATATCTTAGATTTTTGTAGTAGCATTATATTTGATGTAACCAGTGTGCAACTGGTGAGTGGCTAAGGGGACTTTACCCCCTAAGCCAAGTCACTTATAAACTTGGCCCCCAAATACAAAAAGCCTTTAAGCGTGTTATTGAACTTGACCTATAAGTAAGGGCGCTGAAGAGTCTTGGTGACTTGATTGCTTGAAATGACTTCAAAATTTTAGCAATTTAATGCTTTTAAATGGCCATAAAAACATACAAAGTTGAATCAACTAGCGTTAAAACGACTATTTTTGCCAAAAAATTATAAAAATTGCCCCAGACTTTTGTATGCTTAAAGTTGCACCAGTTTGCGCAGCTTGTTTGCTGGTTTGAAACAAAATATTTTAAGATTTGGTTCAGCCATTCCTTACCAAAATCTTGGTTGCGAAAAAAAATCCTTTTTTTTTTTGCAACCACGATTTCGGAAAGGAGTTTTGAACTTTCAAACCCTTCAAGCTGTAGATGGCCTAAATTCTCGAAATAGGTGGGATTTAAAACTACGTAGAACAAGGAAAAAACTGGGCTTGTCGTGTTGCGGGGTTTCTCTCAAGCGAGTCCTCCAAAATTCAAAAAGTCTAATCACTCAATAGGAACAGAAGATGAAGTTTCAGGATAGAAAATCATAAAGACAAAGTAAAATTTTCAAAATTTGGGGTTATGCCACTATTAGGGTGGAGTGAATAATAAAAACTTTTCAATTTAAAAAAGTGGTCTTGTTATACGGCCCCAAATACCATATGAAATACTTCTATCGCAATTTTGAGTTCTTTCAATCTTTTAGTGGTTGTGCAATTTCATCGAACAAGCTTAAAATAGTCAATTTTGCCATATCTCACCAAGCACATATGCTAGAAAGCTAGTTTTTAGCTTAGAAGTTGCAGAAACAACACATTTATATTTCCATTAAAAAAAACTTTGCCATAAAAACGTACTGGAAAAAAGTTACAGCCAAATTATTGATTACAGCTTTACTGATTATTGTGCTCAAGTTTTTCGTGCTCAACTTTAAAGGCATTGCAATTTACGTTGGCATTGAAAATAAGCCAGATGAAGTTTAAAGTCATGTATATTTGCACTTTTAGTGTGCCATGCTGCTCTATCAGCCTAAAATAGTTTCTTGAATGGCAATTAGCCTTACACAACTGGGCAATGTCCAGCATAGTATAGTGAACAAATATTGGAAGTTTCATGTCATAGCATCATCCAATATTGGTTCGCTTTTGCAACATCATTTTATTTATGCTGAACTTGAGGAATTATATCTAGTGAATCCAAAAAAAGTTTTGATTCTACAGTTCAATTCAAAAACACTGAAAGATACAAAAGTACAAAATTAGAAAAATAGGAATTAAAAAAGCAATTAGTAATTCGAAAAGCTACAGTTCTAAAAGGAAGAAAATTTGGCAATATATTTGACGAGCAATTTGATACCATTGTTTATTGTATTGTAGATACAATATATACTGCAATCGAAGGCATAAATTTCGTTGTTTTTGAAGCAGCATGCTAACTAAAAAAAAATCCAAATCTAATGTTGCAAAAAGTTGTGAGATGGAGAAATTTTTCAAAGTTCTGATAATTTTCCTCCAAGGTTGCTGCCAACCAAGAGACAAGTGATTTGAGGGCATGCTTAACTTTAATCACTTCAGGAAGTTGGATACAGCTTGAATTGTTGCAAAAGAACAGATGGATTTGGTGTAAAGTTTCGTTCATAAGCTGAGTATTGCACAAAGAATCCATCAACTAATGCAAAACTTCAATGGTTTAACTAGATATCCGAAAAAATCTAAAACATCACATCAATAAAAAGAGCTTGAAACGAATTTCTTGCACGATGCTAAAAAGCTCTTTGATATTTTTTGCTACGATAATAAACAAAGAAAGCCATATGAAAGTATCATGGCTCGAGAATAACATTTAATGATCATGCTTTTTTTGAAGATCAAAAAGCAGAGCCCAAGGCTACAAGCTTGGCAGAAACATCAGAACTTTGAACAATTTCTCCACCATATAACCTTTCACAAGTAGCATTAAACTTAAATCTTTTTCTAGTTAGCATGCTGCTTCAGAAACAACGAAATTCATGCCATCGAGTACAGTATATATTGAATCTACAATACAATAAACAATGGTATCATATTGTTCATTAAATATATTGCCAAATTTTCTTCCTTTTAGAACTGTAGCTTTTCGAATTACTAATTGCTTTTTTAATTCCTATTTTTCTAATTTTGTACTTTTGTATCTTTCAGTGTTTTTGAATTAAACTGTACAATCAAAACTTTTTTTGAATTAACCAGATATAATTCCTCAAGTTTAGCATAAATAAAATGATGATGCAAAAGCGAACCAATACTGGATCATGCTTTAACATGAAACTTCCAATATTTGTTCACTATACTATGCTGGACATTGCCCAGTTGTGTGAGACTAATTGCCATTCAAGAAACTATTTTAAGCTGACAGAGCAGCATGGCACACTAAAAGTGCAAATATACATGAATTTAAACTTCATCTGGCTTATTTTCAATGCCAACGTGAATTGTAATGCATTTGAAGTTGAGCACGAAAAACTTGAGCACAATAATCAGTAAATCTGTAATCAATAATTTGGCTGTAACTTTTTTCCTGTACATTTTTATGGCAAAGTTTTTTTAATGGAAATATAAATGTGTTGTTTCTGCAACTTTTAAGCTAAATGCTAGCTTTCTAGCATATGTGTTTAGTAAGATATGGCAAAATTGACTATTTTAAGCCCGTTCGATCAAATTGCACAACCCCTGGAGGATGCAAGATCTCAAAATTGCGATAGAAGTATTTCATATGGTTTTTGGGGCCATTTATCAAGACCACTTTTTTTAGTGAAACTTTGTATTTTAGTGAAAAATACAAAGTTTTGAGTTTAAAAAAGTTTTTGTGAATAAAGAAAATTGGAAAAAATAGTTTGAAGCACCTATTTATTAGCTCAAGAAGTTCTCAATTCTTCTATTAAACCAATTTCGAGCAGTATCTATTTAACGTTGGTTCAATTTTAATTAAATCAAAAAATTATATATTCATGAATCATTATTGATGAACTCATGCAGAGTACTGTCTCTATATACTTTTGGTAGTTCTAGCTTATCTACATCTGTTTTCAGATATTTCAACAAGGTAGTAGCAATGGCTTTCTTGATTTTATCACTAATTAAATTTGGAGATAGTGCAAGTGGTATGTGCTTTGGTGATTGATGCATGATACTGGTGTGCCTCACCGGTTGCTGCAGATGGTTTTTATTTGACACTAATGCTTTAGAAAGTTGTAAATGAGTGGTCGGTGAGAGATAAAGCTCTATGTTCAGCTTGCAATTGCAAAGTCGACTTGCATACTTGGAATCTGCTGCCAAGGTACATACCACTAGCAGTATTTTCAAATTTAGTTGATAATGAAACCAAGAAAGCCACCACTACTACCATGTTGAAATATCCCGAAGCAGATTTCCGAATAGGTGAGCCAGAACTACAAAAGTATATGAAGATAGAACTCTGCAAAGACTCATCAATATAATAAATCGTGGCTATTTTTTGATCAAACAGTGATTGGAACTGAACTAACGCTTTCAAGAATGGATTCAGTAGAATACTGCAAAGAAGATTCTTCTTTTTTAACAAATCAGCCAGATTGTTTCAGGATTGGAAGTTATCAATGATGCAGCAGAGCGTTCAGTACAATTTGACAGTGACTGTAATGAAATTTTAACAACGATAAAGCATATACTAGGTCGTATAACAAACACGCAGGACTTTTACTAACACAACAAACCTTTTCAAAAAATATCTGAATTTTTGTGTTTTTAATTAGTTTGAAAGCTTTTGAAATTTGCTGAAGTTTGGTAACTCTGTGTTTGTTCTAATATAACAATCTGCAAATATTGGTTTGAATTGAATTCTTTGCTAATCAAAGGAGCTTCTCAACTTTATTAAAATTGCTGGAGCAGTTATAGTCAACTAAGCCAAATTAATGCTGCAAACAGTCTGTTGCTTCTGCATTTTTGCATTAATTGTTAGGTTTGTCACATGATCTAGGTCGATATTTAAAAACAAACTATAAAAAATTGCGTCGTGTCATAATTGATCCAAATTTTGCAGTGGCGTTAACTGAAGTGGCGTATATAACTGTAATTAAAACGCAATTTTGAAATAAATAGCAAATTACGCTCTCTAGTGGCACTGCTGCAAAATGTCAACTTCAAAATTAAAGTCTCTTTCACTAAATAGACGCAAATGTATAAAAAAATTATCAAAAAATAAAGAAATTACATTTTGGCCACTAGAGGGAGTTTGGAAATACTATCACTAAAATGGTCATAACTACTATTCCAGAAGTCCAATTCGCTTAGTTTTTTTTTAAAGATGTAAAATGCAGAGGGGCATTTAGTTGAATTACTGTTTTAAGTATATTTTACAAACAGCACCCTCTAGTGTCAAAAAACTCATTTTTTTTTCAAAAGTGGGGGTCGGAAATCATCGCGTAACATGGAAACCGTTCAACCAATTAAAAAAATTGTTTAGTTTTGGGACCAGTATGAAAATCTGCTTCAAAAACACTGCGAAGCCATAACAAAATCAAAAAAAGTTAAAATATGAACAGGTCTACTTTGCATGCCTAACTGTGACATCACAGTGGCACTGGGAAAAGGTGCATTGCATTTTCTGAAAGTACACTTTACAATGCAAGTACTGCACTGGGTTGGGGAAGCATATTTTAAAAAATCAAAAAATGGAGTTCAATCATGATATGCTCTTAACAAAAAATGCCTAAAATCATGTATTTGCGTCGGTCTGTGACGTCATGGTGGATTGGCCGTCCCCCCCAACCTATTCAAAAGTTGTGCATGCTGTTGGAGCAACTTTGCATAATTGATTGAACACCCAGTAAATGTCGGTTGAACAAGGGCCATTGCAAAACACTGCATAAATCAGGCATTTGCCTAATACAATAAAACAAAAACTTTGGGTGCCCAACTCGAACTATGATGTCATAGTGGCAATTGGGAGGGCTGCAATGCATTTTCTGAGACTACGGCTTATAGTGCAAGTACTACACTAGGTTGGGGAAGCATATTAAAAAAGACCAAGAAATGGAGTTTAATCATGATATCATGGATTAGGCGTGTTTTATCCAAGTTCATCTATTAGGCCTATTTTATCTAAATGTTGACATACAAATATCATATCGCTTCAAATTTTGTTTGGAAAAAATTCTGCAACATCAAGGTAAGTTTGTAGGTACTGAAGTATGTGGGACGACTTAAAAGAAAGTTCCTTACGTACCTTGAAAACTTGGTTTAGAAACAAAACGTAAACGATCTAATCCAAAAAAACTCAAACTGCAATGGGCGTGGTATGTACCTTGCATAACCTGTTTTTACTGCAAATTTAATTCAGGTTTTGCCTCAACTAAACTTAACTGCTTCTTCCACACACTATTTGTTGGTTTAGAAACGTATCTTTGTGCTTTTTTTTTTCGTTTGAAAATAAATTACCGGTAGGCTTTGGAAATATTTCTGAACTGAGCTCTGAAACACTTCAGGCCTTGTTACGCTCGCTGAAAAAACGTCTAGAAAAGAGATCTCATAATACCCATCGAGGTGCCTCGTGAAACATTTTTCACAAATAGATTTTTAGTGCCTGATTAATGATTGAAACGTCTTAGGTTGCAACCAGGTGCCGTTTTTAAGATAGACCGCTTTTACTCGAACGCAGATGAATATTTTGAAATCATACGCTTGAATAATTTTTTTTACTATTGGTGTTGCCGTTACATAATCCACAAACTACAATCAGGATATTTTTTATCTTTCTTTAAAATGTGAAAATTTAAAATATTATAATTTTAAATTAAACTAAATAAATGATCATGGGTAAGTATTTTGTTAAAAAGTTTGCATATTTAGTGTTTTAGCTTGAATTGTTTGGTATTGAATTTCAAAACATGGAAAGTTGCTTTGAAGTCACGTGACCGTCGTCGCTTGGCAGCTGATCGTTACCAATACAAAACTTTATAATAAATTTTCATGATTAAATACCAATATCCTTACGAATTAATTAGGAAATTATTTCGTGTTAAAAGTCAAAAAACAAATGAAGTACCTCATGAATGTTATGATGATAGTCTACCGACAAAAATAGCCTAATGCTATAACTGCTTTAACAATTACTGAAAAGCTTTCACTCCTCAAAACTAACTAGCCTAGCCCTAGCAGGTTGGCTTATCAACTCTCGAGTGTCTGTTCTGCCACATTTAAGCACTTGAAACAATCTTAAACCGGTATACCCATAGTATACCCATAGCTACCGACTGCCGTAGCCTATCGATATTCCTCGAAGCTTATCGGTATTCTTCGAAGCGTTCACTGTATCAGGCTGCTTTTTTGTGGCTAGGCTATCATCATAACAAACACGTGATGTAATTCATAAGGTAGTTGGATTATTTTTCGACCTTTTGCAAGAAACAATTTCTTCATTAATGGTAACCGGTATTTTATCTTGAAAAATTGTTTTGAAGTTTTGCATTCATAACAATCAGCTGCCAAGTGACGACCGTCACGTGACTTCAAAGCAAGTTTCCATGTTTTAGGCCCGTATTCTAAGAGAGGACTTGAGCAGCAGGTACTGCTCAAGCTCTGCTTGGGCTCAAAATCGGTATTGTAAGAAAATCTTTAAGAAGCACTTTCAAGCTCAGCTTGGGACCTACTTGGGAGCTTTGAAGTTCAGCTTGAACCACTGTGGTATTCTAAAAGCGAACTTGAAACGAAAATTTGTCAAGCTGGACTTGGAAATTGCCAAAATCTCGCGCCACTTCAGGGGTAGGCTTGAGCTTACGCTTCACTGAAAAAATAATGCTAAATCTTTTGATTTGGAGTGAAATTTTTATAATATAGACCTAGAAGGTTTCAGAATGGTAGTGGCTAAGGTTACGTGACCGTAATTTTCGTGTTTAGGAATTAAATAAAAAATAAAAAAAGAATGAATGAATGAATGAATGAAAAGTTACGTGAGAATTTTTCGCATTGATTTGATTTAAATACAGCACTTTGACACATCGAAGTCTAAGTGGTGATGGCGTAGTGGTTAGTGCGCTTGGCTGCAATGCAGAGGATTGGAATATCGATACCCACTGGACACGCTTTTCAAAAATAAAGCTTATGAGCTATTATACTACATAACTTTTTTTCTCTAGAATCTTATTATTTGAGTTAGGGGTCGGACAGCGATGCCAGGGTTAGGGTTAGAGCAGCGATGCCAGCTTGAGCAATAGTGAATTGAACAGCAAAAGTGATCACTTAACTTTTAATTCCGAAAAACAAAAATTACGGTCACGTAACCTTAGCAACTGCCGTTCAGAATAGTAGCCTACTTATGTTTTGGCTAGGCCGAAAATAGTCTATGATGGTTTTAAGACCTTAACGGCATGTAGGCTACCGGTAACCTAATTCAATCAGTTGCGGTAAAAGTTTGCAGTGAATCGGTACGGTAGCCTAACTTTTTAAGCTAGCATTTAATAGGAGAGAAAAATAACTAGTAGATTGTTAAGCTTAACAATAAATATAAATCAATTTGGCTGCAAACAATAACTTTGCTTGAGTTGCACGTCAGGTGTGTGATCCGTTGCATTTGGTACGTTAGTGGAATTCGGTACCGGTACCCTAGGCCTATTTGAAGAGAATTCGAGAAACGCATTAATCATGTTACTGTTGCTCACTTACCGGTCTTCCGGTAACTACGGTAGTTCAAGAATAGATTTAAGTATGAAGTAGCTTAGTAGATGTTTTTTTTAACTGTAGTACCGTACCGGCAGCTAACCTATCGATGTGGTTTTTTATTTGATGACATGATTTAGATTTTTTTTAATAGGCTTACTGAAAGTAAAATTAAAGGTCTGTAAGCAAGAACCCTACGATCTTCAGCTTGTTTTTTTTGTTGTTCGCTAAACAGCGTTTCCTACTAAGCCTATTCAGTGTAAATTTAGAGGGCATGTATATGCTACTCAGTTAGTGGGCTAATGTAGTAATCGTGTGACATTTTAGTAACCATTTAGCAAATTACTGGTGCATTGTCGAACCTGCTAACTTATTGCAACATCTAACCTAAATAAGATCTTAAGTAAATGCCAATTATTCAGCTTTATGATAAATGAGCATTCAGAATAAGAAATATAAAAAAAGTGTAAACGAAAATTGATCCTTATACCCTTATTTTTTTGTCAAGTCATCCAATTCGACTATTTTTGACCATATCAAAATGACATTTGATTTTTAGGTAAATGCAGTACAGAGTATAATGCAATATCTGAACAAAGAAAACAGTACAAGCGTTTTGATATCTAACACTACTCGATTTTTTGTTGTTTCAGGAATTAAAGATTTTGATTAAAGTTATTTAGTATGGTAGTTGTTGCATAGTTGAAGAAGAAATTTTCTGCATGCTGGTTCAAACGATTAAATGATAGATGTAATTCAAACTCTAAAAAATCCATTAAAGACATTGCTGTAGCATGTAGGCTAATTGTGCAGCACAGGTAGACCAAGTTCTAATTTATTTCTCAAGTTACTTTACTGTACAATATATAAAAATGCCATCATTTGTAAATCACGTAAGAATTATGACTGTTAATAAATGCTGTTTTTGTGCTTTTTCGGTTTAATAGTAGTGACACTCATCAACAATAGGTAGTTTTGTAGTATTATGCTTTTGTATCGCTAAACACATGCTTTTTAGAAACATGCATATTTGAAACAACTGTTTACCGGTAGAGTAAATCAATGCTTTCCTCCATGTTTATTGTGCAATTTGCATTGTAGAATTTCTTGTTTGTAATTTATAATGTTTTTTGAGTTGCGCTACGAGAAGTATCTTTGCTGTACATTTGGCCTAGGCAGCTTGGCGAATAAAGATGCAATTGCCAGAACGTACAGAAAGAAGCATCTCGTATACGCGGTATCAGCTCCTGGTCGCCTGCGTGGTAAATCTGGTGAAGGTGAATTTATTCTTTACTCAATATTGCAGAAACATTTGTTTTAGGAACATCTGTCTTGATGTATACCGGCACAATCAACTCATGCCTTGGCAGCGGATAAATAAACTGACACCCGAAAGGTCAACAAAAAGCGAACGATGAAAGTTGCACTAAAGAAAATGCATCTCAAGCCTAAAAGCAAACTGAAAGCAATAAGCAGTAAAGCAGGTAAATAATTAAAACTTAGTGTGGTGACTTAAGTCCTTTTTTCAACTGATTCTACAGTACTGGAAAAAAGTTTAGAAAGATTTTTTGAAAAGCCGAAAAAACGCAAAAATGACATCTTTTTATTTCTTTTTTGAATATAACAAAACGGAAAACAAACATCATGTTCCTCCAACATGGTGCAAATTACAGCAGTTACATTAGTATTTAGTGTGGTAACCCTTGTTTATCTTTTGAATGCGGCTAGGCATGGAATCTGTTAGGTGTTTGCAGACATTTTGGTCATTATCTGTGCACCAAATCTGTTTAATGATCTGTTTTAGCTCATCCAAAGTTGTCGGATTTGATGTAGAAACTTTTTTTTTGATCAGTGTCCGTAAATTTTCAATAGGATTAAGGTCAGGAGAATTTCCTGCCTATTTGAGCATTGTGACATTTTTGGTGTGAAACCAATTCATGACTGATTTGGCTTTGTGGCATGGTGCCGAGTCTTTTTGGAAAGTTGTGCATCCATGAATGCTCATGAAATTCAGTACAGTCAAACTTCGATACTATGCCACCTCGCTACTATGCCACCC
This sequence comes from Trididemnum nubilum, assembly GCA_963965965.1. Taxonomy (NCBI): domain Eukaryota; kingdom Metazoa; phylum Chordata; class Ascidiacea; order Aplousobranchia; family Didemnidae; genus Trididemnum; species Trididemnum nubilum. The sequence continues at coordinate 26,765,354 of OZ014472.1, read as the reverse complement.
TCGCTACTATACCACTTTTGATCGTCACCAACTAAATTCAATAGAAAATATATTTACTATGCCACCACTTACCCTCGCTACTATGCCACATGAGGTACTGTATTGCAGTGTATTAACGAAACAATAAACGCTACGAACGAAACAATTAAACGACTGTGAAACGGCAAAAGTATACAGTATGTGCATGTAATATGTTCTCTCAAGTTACCTACTGTAGGTCAGCCCAAAACTCTGAGGAATCGTCAGCTGGCGCATGTTCTTTCTGCGGATTTCGTGCACATCGTCGTCTATCCGATCGCATGCTTGCATCACACTGGCCTTCACACTGGACTTCCCGAAACTACTGCACTGTACTGTACATTATACTGAAATACATGTAAATTATAATCGTACAATACAACGTGGCATTACATTGTTACATCACAAGGCTGTTTTTGCAAATCCTTGTTGTTATGCCCCCCTCGCTACTATGCCACTTTCTCTCGGTCCCAAAGGGTGGCATAGTATCGAAGTTTGACTGTAGATGATCATCTAGGACGCTAATATTCCGTGAGGCATTCATTGTTTGTCCTTTTGGCTAAAAATAAAGACCACCTCGGCCTTGGCTGGAAAAGCACCCCCATACCATGACCGATTGGGGGTGCTTAACGGTTGGTTGGAGGTACCGTGAGTCCGCTGGTGAAGATCCATGTGGTCTGCGAACGAAGGGTTTGTAGGAAGCAAACTGTAAGAAGGTGGATTCGTCAGAAGACATCACTTTCTGCCAGTCTTCTTTTGTCCAGTCTTTGTAGTGGCAGCAAAATTCAAGCCTTTGCTGGGCCATTCTTGGTGTAATCAGGGGTTTCTTCAGAGGTTTGCGGGCAGGAAGTTTAAAACCTTTGTGCATACGATTTCTAGTTGTTCTTGTCGTCACACTAATCAGCTCTTGCATAGATCTTTTTATTTCTGATGAAGAAATGAATGGTTGCTTTTGGCAAAGTTGTTTGATTTTGCAATCCGTCCTGGGAGTGGTGGTACGGGGTCTGCCACTTCTTTTCAAGGGAGAAAGACTAAGATTTTGCTTGTTTCTTTGTAATATTCGACTAACGGATGCTTCAGAGAGTTTCAATCGTTTTGAAATTTCAACATTTTTGTAGCCTTCTTGTTTTAAAAGGATGACGTTGCTTTTTGAAGCTTTTGAAATTTGAGGCAATTTTCCCATTTTCACAACAAAATTAAAAATCAAGCCTATACTATCAAAAACCGTTATGAAATGTAAAAGAAATCATTACTATTTGCTGAAAAATACAAAGAATAATGGTAAAATCAACACAAGACACAGTAGAAAATCAGCACTTTTTTGTAAAATTGTTGCAAAGCGACTTTATCAGAAAAGTTCATCAAAATAAAAATCTTCCTAAACTTTTTTCCGGTACTGTAGAAATTAATCCACCGCTAAATGCCAAAGCGTGTATCAGACTACATCAGTTATATCCCACAGTAGTTGAGCTAAGTTATAGTTTTCAAACCCAATACGTGTTTTTTTTTCTGAAGTTGTGTGACTAAGTGAAATGCCATTGCAATATTTCCATATTTTTGTTTTTGATATTTTTTTATTTGGGCCAAAATGCGACTTCAAAAAATAAATAAACGCAATCCACTTAATGAACAATGCAATAGTACCGGGTAGCTCTAATATTATCTGAGAAAGAGCTACGTACAGGACGTTGTTAAAAAAACAAAAAATAACGTTTTAATCCATTGTGCTGCACTTTCTTGAGTATAGGAACAACTGTAACAAAGGTAAAATAATCATTTATAGGAACATTTTTCTGAACTTGATGAAGCCTATTTTGTTGCAGAAAAAGCTGTAAAATTTTCACAAGACGACTGAAGCAGCTCGCTGAAAGAAGCAACAGGTTCAATGACTTTGCAAATTTTGTGGCTGCTTGATTGTGACATGATTAGCAAAATCTTCACAGTATGGCGTGGATTGTGAAAGCGATAACAAAACACTGCCAGTGATGCAATGTTTTTTTGAGAGGCTGACTGAAGTTGCAATATCTGCACGACGTATCACGTGAATGTAAACAATGAAACAAGATTAGACTTTTTTCCGTTTGGCTATGCCGTTTTTGTTGCTTTTGCTTATCAATTAACTACGAGACCAGGCACTTAACCAAATTTTGCTAGGTAGGGATGCGAGCTTGAACTACAAAAAATCATAATTTTCTGGACGATTTTTGTGATTTTTCGAAAAATATAGCTATTTCAATGCCATTTGTGTGCCATTTTGTCCGTTTTCAGAGCCATTTGAGAGAATTAAATCACTCATAAAATTTGTAAGCTGTTGGAGTTTTTCTAAACAATAATTGGCTCAAATCCTCTCTTTATTCACTAGTTAAGTCCAAGTTTTGTTCTAAAACTTACATAATAAATTTAGGCTAAATCTTCCTACGTGACTTTGCTGGTGAAAAGGGGCTGTAATAATCTATTGTGTATATTAACAGGAAGCGTCTCGACTGAAAAACCTTAGGGTTGTTTGGTGCTCCTTGTCTTTCAAATGTGACTTTTGTGTGTTTACCTAGATACTATAGAACTACTACTACAGTAATTGCTTTTTGAGCCCCTCTTTACGATTACGCCATTGTCAACTGCATTTTAGGCCAAAAAATAAAGGAACCACCCCATGTCTATCATTAGTTTATGATTACATCTGAACTGAATCTTTTGTGGATTTCTCTTGTTGTGCACTTGATTTTCTTTATTTAATAAAGCTCAAGTTGATAAAAAAAAATCCTCAAGTTTGAGCAAATTGGAAAGATAAAAGGCCTTATAACTGATTAAAGAAGACATGTCTGCAAACGGTGCTGAAGGCATCGCTATAAGCATGAAACAGTACGACTATTTTTTTCATCGCTCAGTATAGTGTTTAACAGTCCAAAGTAGAAATTATTTGGCATTCATTGAAAGCGAAGTTTGTCTAAATAATTAGAAACGCTGTAATACCAATTGTTGTAGTCTGTTGGATTTTTGAGTTAAGATCAGAATTCTGAGTGTACTATTTCAGTAGTATACGCTACATCCATCCAATGCAGAGATGAAATTGGTCGGGATTTTCTCAACCCGCCCCGACCGGTAAATTTCAAAATCTACGCCGGTCGACCGTTTTTTTTACAGAAGGTTTTGCTCGCTGTCCAATGCATTTAATGAAAAATTTTCTGAAGGTGATGTATTAAAATTTGTGACTGTAGAAATGGGTGATGTAGAAAAATTTTCATTGGTGATGTATTAAAATTTGTGACTCCGGACGGACGCAGAGTTGCAAACGGGCCGACTAGTTTGGGCCCGAAACCGGCCCAAGCCTGGAAATATAAGCTTGAACCCGAAAACTAATTTGAAGCCCAAATCATGTCGGAAAAAAAAAACGAAACTTAAATTAGGTCTGAAAAATTAAGCAATGTTTCCAAGTAATGTTGATTATATTTTTGTGCTCCCAAGTAAAAAAATACGTCTCAAGCCCGAATTAAGCCCAAACTTTTGTCAACTTTAGGCTCGAACCCGATCCGAAAAGCCTGGCCCGACTTACAACTTTGGACGGGGGTCTCAGAAAAAACAGACTTTTTTGCAAAAGTAACTAAGGAGAAATTTAATCTGTTATATTTCAGGAACGGATGGTCCTAGAAAGCTCAAAGTTGGTCTTTAGATCTGTCAAAAATTTTGGAAAAAACTCGAGCAAAAAAATTTCCGACCTGAATGCCATTTTAAGTTTTGAGTGTAGCTATGAGCCTGTAGTGGTTACTGTAGGCTGCATTTGTCTGTATAACGTGTTTTGTTCCGGAATAATTCAAGTTAATACGTAGGCTATCATCATCTTTTGGAACAAGGCAACATTTATTTAATCCAAGCAAATTAAAAAAATGCAGAAGACTACTAATATTGCATTAATCCCTTTTGTAAAAATGTTTATATTTTCACACTAACAGTCGCTAAAGAGCGCGTTGCCACACAGCCTTGCAAACTAAATGCATTTTTCATTTTCCTTGCTTTCACTGCAAAATATTTTTCAAAAATGGCCAATCAGGTGGTTGAAATAAATCACATGATGATTGCATAATTCAAGTTGAACTTGAACTTTGGTCAATCTGAAGTTCCTGGCAAGTTTGCTCTTAGAATAGCATTTTTAGCGGGGACTTGAGTAAATCCCAAGCAGATGCTTGAAGTAGATGCCTAAGCAGCTGCTCAAGCCCTCTCTTAGAATGCGGCCCTTAGAATTCATCACAAAAAATTCAAGCTGAAACTTTAATTCTGCAAACTTTTTAGCAAAAAACTTTCCATGATTAATTAGTTAGTTTAAATTTATCATGTTTTGAATTTTTATATTCAAAGAAAAATAAAAATATCCTTGTTGAAATTTGTGAAATATTTCACGGCAACACTAATAGCAAACAAATTATTCAAGCGTGTGATTTTAAAATATTCATCCGCGTTTGAGTAAAAGCGGTATATCTCAAAAACGGCACCTGGTTGCAACCGAAGACATTTCAATCATTAATCAGGCATTAAAAATCTATTTGCAAAAAATTTTTCAAGAGGCACCTCCATGGGTATCACGAGACTACACAATTTTGAACACCGTATCAAGGCCTACTTCAAAGTTTTCAAAGTTAAATATGTAAAATTATTTGTGTTGGGGAAATCCCATGAACAGATGTTCTTTTGTTTTGTTGATTGAGATTCAAAAGCTGTTATCACGTAATTGTTCAGAGCATGACTGATCTATGTAATTGTTTAAATATGTGTGGTATGTGTTTCAAAACCTCCTCGCATCCCTCCACAATGTTGCTGTGAGAGCACATTAGGGTGTGCAAGCTTCTCCCTTTCGACCTATAAGCAAATGACTGATTATGTGCAGTGTTTTGTAATGGCCCTTGTTCAAACGACGTTTACTGAGTGTTAAATCGGTTATACAAACCTGCTCCAACAGCATGTGCAACTTTTGAATGGGTTGGGGGGGCGGCCAACTTGCCATGACGTCACAGACCAACGCAAACACACCTTGAGTCAGTGTTTTTAGGCATTTTTTGTTACAGACATATCATGATTGAACTCCATTTACATATGATTGAACGCTGGGGAGGACTGCAATGCATTTTCTGAAACTACAGATGCATTTGCTGGGGAGTACTGCACTAGGTTTGGAATGGATATTTGCAAAGACCAAGAAATGGAGTTCAATCATGATATGCCTGTAACAGAAAATACCTAAAAACATTGATTCAAGGTGTACTTGTGTTGGTCTGTGACGTCATGGCGGGCTGGCCGCCCCCCAACCCATTGAAAGGGTGATCATGGTGTTGGGGCAGCTTTTTATAACCGATTTAACACTCAGTAAACGTCGGTTAAATGAGGGCATTTACAAAACACTGCACAATCGGGCATTTGCATATTACCATAAAAGAACAATATTACCATAAAAGAACAATTTGCATGACATCACAGTAGCGCTGGGGAGAGGTGCATTGCATTTTTTGAAACTACAGATTACAGTGCAAGTACTGCACTAAGTTTGGAATGGATATTTGCAAATACAAAGAAGTGAAGTTCAATCATGATACGCCCGTAACAGAAAATGCCTAAAAACACTCATTCAAGGTATCTTTGCGTTGGTCTGTGACGTAATGGCGGGTTGGCCACTCCCCCCAACCCATTCAAAAGTTGTGCATGCTGTTGCAGCAGCTTTGTATAACCGTTTTAACACTCCATTAACGTCGATTAAACAAGAGCATTTAGAAACTCTGCACAAATCAAGCATTTGCCTATTACCACAAAACAACAACTTTGCACGCCAAGCTATGACATCACAGTGGCGCTGGGGAGGAGTGCATTGCATTTTCTGAAACTACATCTTACAGTGTAATTACTGCACTAGGTTTGGAATGGATATTTGCAAAGACCAAGGAATGAAGTTTAATCATGATATGCCCGTAACAGAAAATGCCTAAAATCACTGATTCAAGGTGTGATTGAAGGTGCTATGATGTCATAGTTAGGCGTGTAAAGTTGTTGTTTTATGGTAATAGGCAAATGCTTGATTTGTGCAGTGTTTTGCAATGACCCTCGTTCAACCGACGTTTACTGAGTGTTAAATCGCTTTAACAAAGCTGCTCCAACAGCATGAGCAACCTTTTAATTGAGTGGGGGGCGGCCAACCCGCCATGACGTTATAGACCAACGCAAATGCACCTTGAATCAGTGATTTTAGGCATTTTTTGTTACGGGCATATCATGATTGAACTCCATTTCTTGGTCGATTTAGAAGCTTAGAGCTACTGTTTTGGTTGCTGTTGAGAGTTAAAAACAGTTGCAGTTTAGCAGAAAACGTAAACAATCATAAATTTTGAACCATTTATGATGTCACAGCATCCGATTGGGGGGTTGTACCAAGGATATACTTAACAGGGATGGCCGACTAGCATCGTTAATTGTTCTCGTCACGCATGAGTTGTGTTCAAATTTTTGGTCAAATTTCTGATCAAAATGCATTGTTTCTAATGGAGCGAGGTGGGTTAGGTTGAAATATTTTTGTTGTATTTTTGCTGGTGGATAACCTAGGACTCGAACGAACTCGAAAATGGTTTGTTAATGATATGATGTATCGGAAAATGCGTAAAGCGGAATCTTGGAGTGAAAAAAATAGCATTGGCAAATAGGCTAGCCTACCATCTTGCCATAGCCTAGTTTGGGTTATGAATGAAGGCAGCTAAGAACGTTGAAATATTGTCAAAAAAAGGCAAGGGTCAAAATATTTCAACCATTCCTACCCCGCTCACTCGCAAAATCGGTAAGAAAATGAAGTGGTGGCCTAATTCAGTGCCATTCGAGCCTAAAAACTGGCTAAAGGCGGTAGACGAATGAGAGAGTATAACAGAGGCAGTTAATGAGAGGTTATTGCAGTAGGGGAGAGGAAGGTGATTTGATACGGAAGGTGATTTGATACAGTACCCCTACAAGATTGAAAAATAATAATTTTCAGAAAAAAGCGGTACCATGTGGTAGAAAAGTTAAAATAAATCGCAGAGAAAAGTTGCTAATGTGGTGTGAAGTAGGTGAAAGGTAGGGCAGGTGAAAAACATTTTTTGTTGAGTTGTAGTAAATTTTTCAAGTTGAAGTTTTGCTTAAATGCATTAAAACTGAGAAGCCTGGTAAAAAATACAGTGTGATGACTTAATAGTGTCTATGTTAGGTTATTTAAAGCTGTTAGTAGTTTCATGTAAAGTTTCATGGTTAGTGGTGGGTTAGCATTTTTTAAAAGCTTTTAGGTGGAAGGTGATTTGATACAACTTACTGAAGGTGATTTGATACTGTATCAAATGACCTTCCAAAAGTGAAAAATTTGTGTAATTAATTTAAAAGCATTGTTTTGAAAGTTAGGGGCAAGTAACCTAAATACTGGTACTAAAATAGCTTAAGCTTGCAATAATTCTTAATTTTAGGTCTTGTGAAAGGCAGTGTACATTCATTCATGGTACATTCATACTCTTAATGCAGTGCACATTTATGGGAACCTTAATTTCAAACAAAAATAAGATAAAGCTGTGGTACTTTACTTTTGGTTTGTCTTTTCAGATACTGATTATTTACCTTTTAATGTCCAATTGTCTAAAAGTAAAATGCCTACTAAATATGTCAGAAAAACCAACAGAAGCATTCGATCTCCACCGGATGTTCTCGAAAGAGTTGCAAAACAAGTTTTGGGAGGTCTATCTTATCGAAAAGCTGCTGAAAATTTTGGTGTGGATAAAATGACTTTAGCACAATAAGATTCATAAAAAAGCAGGTGCGACATGTGCTGTTGAAATTCAATCAACCATTTTAAGTAAATCAAATTTTGACCCTTGCAATGGAAAAAGATCTAGTGAGTCGCATTGTTGTTCTTGCGGACATGTATTTTGCTTGTCTGTGGAAAAGTGCAATGAACTGGTGATGAATGTGAAGGAGTATTTTTACAAAAAGTTAACTGCAATACATTTCCTGAGTAAGAACATGAGGGCCCAACTTTTATTGTCCATGAAAGTGATGCTGATGTTGCAACTGATGATATTGTGATCAAGCTTTCGAATCCAGTTGCTGCTAACAGTGGATTTGCTCGTAGAAACAAGCAATTGCAATTTATTTTAAGTTTGGTTAAGTTGATTAAGCTCGAAAATAAATGCTTCTATGTTTAGAGTGCTAATATTTTTCTAACTTTTTGCTAGGTTTAGTATGTGGTTCTATTCAGTGAAGCATAAAATTGCCTAAATCAGAAATTTTGTCAACATTTGCTTCAATTGGAGATGCTTTGCTGCCTTTTAAATTTATGTAGAAATAATTTAACAATTTTTTGTGTGTTTGAAATGGGTTATAGAAAGCTGTTTATAGCTTAAAGCAATTAACAATAATGTGTATTAAATTGGTAAATGTAGTCAACTGTTGTTACAACAAAGTTGAAAATTTACAAACTTACTTTACACTTGTTTTGTGTTAAGCTTGCTTGCTTTTGGTTCATTTCATTGAGTTGATTAAATTTATGTTTGTAAAAAAAACAATATTTTTGCCCCAATTGGATCTGCATTGGCATTTAACATCTTTTGCCATGTAAAAACTGTAAACAACGATAGACTTTTTTAATGCTGGATTAAAAATTTGTGGATAGTTTTCTTTTGTGTAATATGCTTATTTCAATATCTCAATAATGTCTGTTTGTGGCAAAAATCGACATTTTTCATTCTTGGGTGCATGTAAGTTTACTTAAAATTGTTGAAATAAATGAAATTAAACTCATGAAATTAAACGTATCAATCAATTTATGCTGTTTATGATTGGTGTATCAAATCACCTTCTACCGTATCAAATCACCTTCATAGTGTATCAAATCACCTTCTCGGGAAGGTGATTTGATACACTTGGGTGACATTTTTTAATCGATATTTATCAAAAGAGCAAGCAAAATTTAACTTTGAAACTACTTTACTTATCCTGACAAATGAACTAAGCATGGTAAAAACCATGAATCATTGTTCTGGTGCTACCAGTTTTGAAGTGGAAATAGAAAATGTAAAAAGTGTATCAAATCACCTTCCTCTCCCCTATCTCGGTCTGTACTTGGAACCTTAAAGTTGGCTGTACACTTAGTTGCAGTGAACGCTTCTGTTTGAAGGCGAAGCTCGCTGCAATGCCGTGTTTACAGCTACTTTGAAATGTCATCAACCAGGTACCGGATACAACAGAATCAAGACAAGAGAAAAAAAGTTTAGAACAAGCTAGTTTCAGAAGAATTATGCGCCTACCGTTTGCATTCGATTAATTACTCTTGACTGCAACCTGATTTAACAAAATCACATTTGCATGCAAGTTAGTAACAATGCACTCGACTTCAGTGTTCCTATCACAAGGCCGTACACAGAGGAGAGGGCCAAGCTGGAAAACTTGAGCTCGGTCTGAAAAGTTTCATGCAATAGTGGTGCTGTCTAGTGACAAGCCATATTACCTATAAACAACGTCTAGGATTATCCTAGAACCAAAGTGTATCCTACTTTGGCCTTGAACTAGCTTTTCAGTCTCCAACTCATGTTTGAAAATTGGCCCCAAATTAAAGCGACATTTCAACGTTGTTTTTGTAGCCAGCTGACATCAAACTGGGAAGTTAGTGTAAGTCACTTTCTGGACAGTTTTATTAATTTTGCTCAAAGTACACACAAACTCGTCATAATTTCGTATATTGAAAGCATTGCCACAAAAGTTCCGATTGAAAACCATACCTTGCGTGTATTTACATAATATTTAGAACAGATTGTGGGCAAAAGTTTGTTTAGATGCTTCATTTATGTGTTTATTTACATTTGTTGCATTTCGTGTTACTTTTAACAATTTAAGCAGTTGAACAAAACGTTGTGGCTTAATGTCACGCATACACAAACGACAACGGACCAAAGTTGGCACACTGGTCCAAATGAATCTGCATTACACATCTAAATGTTTTTGTAGTTAGCTGACGTCAAATTGGGAAGTTAGTATAGGTCATTGTCTGGAAAGTTTCCTTAATTTGTCTCAAAATATACAAAAATTTTCTTATTTTCGTAGGTTGAAAACATTGAAACAAATCTTCCAATGGGAAAGCATACCATGCGTGTATTTGTTGGATATTTGGAACAGATTGTTGGCAAAAGTTTGTTTGGATGCTTTATTTATATGTTTATTTTCATTTGTTGCATTTCGTGTCACTTTTGACGGTTTATGCTGTTGAATGCAGCTTTGTGGCTTGCTGTCACTCTTACCTTTAAAGGTAGCAAACCAAAGTTGGCACACTGGCCCAAATGAAACTGTATTACACTTCCAAGTTGTTTTTGTAATTAGCAGACATCAAATCGGGGAGTTAGTATTAGTCATTTTCTGGACAGTTTCACTAATTTTGCATAAAATACGAAAAACTTGGTCAAAAGTTCGTTATGTGAATACATTGAAACAAACATTCCAGTTAAAAGGCTTACCTTGCATGTTTTTGTATGATATTTTCACCAGATTGTTGGCAAAAATTTGTTTCAATGCTTCATTTATATGTTTGTCTCGATTTATTGCATTTTGTGTCACTTTCAACGGTTTATGGTGTTGAACGCAACGTTGTGGCTTACTGTCACGCATACATTTAAAGGTAATGGACCAAAGTTGGCACACTGGTCCAAATGAATTTGTATTACAGTTGGAAGTTGTTTTTGTAGTTTGCTGACTTGAAACTGGGAAGTTAGTACAGGTCGCTCTTTGTGCAGTTTCACTAATTTTGCTAAAATTACACAAAACTTCCCCCTAAGTTCGTATATTGAAGACATTAAAACAAATCTTCCATTTGAAAAGCATATCTTGCGTGTATTTACATGATAATTTGAAAAGATTGTTGGCAAAAGCTTGTTTGGATGCTTCATTTATGTGTTTGTCTCGATTTGTTGTATTTCGTGTCACTTTTAACAATTTATGCTGCTGCTTACTGTCACGCATACATTTAAGGTTAATGGACCAAAGTTGGCAGACTGGTCCAAATGAACCTGTATTACACTTGAAGGTTGTTTTTGCACTTTGCTAACATCAAATTGGGAACTGCAACATCTTGACGTCCTCGTGGTAAGGATATAGCCTGTGGTAAGGATATAGCCTATGGCTGTCCTTACTACAAGGATCCAGCGATTTTTCACTTGTTTCTAAAATACCACAAGTGAAAAATCGTTTATTCCCTACTAAGCATCTGCCTCTCTGCAAGCCATTAAGGTTTGCCAGTTAGGCCAAGATGTTTGTTCAGCTGGGAATACCTTTGAAAAGATATCTGAGGGCTGCCGATAAAAGCTAAAAGCTCGAAACAGCGCTGTCCAGCTCTGTGATCAAATTGGGAAGTTAATTCTGGTCGCTCTTTATACAGTTTCATTAGTTGCATTCTAATCAAAAAAAATTTTCGTCTTCAGTTCGTATATTGAAGACATTGAAACAAATCTTCCAATTGGAAAGCATAATTTGCGTGTATAAAGCATAAGTTCGTTTATTAAAGACATGATATTAGGAAGAGATTGTGAGCAAAAACTTTTTTCCATGCTTCATTTATGTGTTTGCCTCGATTTGTTGCAATTTGTGTCACTTTTAACGATTTATGCTGTAGAACAAAACGTTGTGGTTTACTGTCACGCATGCATTCATGGGTAACGGACCAAAGTTGGCACACTGGTCCAAATGATTCCGTATTAGACTTCGAACTTGTTTTTGTATATTGCTCATATCAAATTGGGAAGTTAGTAGTGGTTGTTCACTAAACAATTTCATTAATTTTGCTCAAACTACACAAAATTTCGTCATAAATTCGTATATTGAAGCCATTGAAACAAAGCTTTCAATTGGAAAGCATACCCTGCGTGTATTTACAGGAAATTTTGAAGAGATTGTTGGCAAAATTTTGTTTGGATGCTTCATTTTTGTGTTTGCATCGATTTGTTGCATTTCATGTCACTTTTAACGATTTATGCTGTTCATCGCAACCTTGTGGCTTACTGTCATTTATGGGTAACGAACCAAAGTTTGCAGACTGGTCAAAATGACTCTGTAATACACTTTGAAGTTGCGTTTGTAGTTTGCTGATATCATTTTGGGAAGTTACTGCAGGTCGTTGTGTATACAATTTGATAAATTTTGTTCAAATTACACAAAACTTCGTCATAAGTTTGTTAATTGAAGACATTGAAACAAATCCTCCAATTGGAAAGCATACCTTGGATGTATTTACATGATATTTTGAAAAGATTGTTGGCAAAAGTTTGTTTCGATGCTTCATTTAGGTGTTTGTCTCGCTTTCTTGCATTTCGTGTGACGTTTAGAATTTATTGATGTGGCTTATTGTCACGCATACATTTAAGAGAAATGAACCAAGGTTGGCAGAGTGGTCCAAGTGAATCTGTGTTACACTTCGAAGTTGTTTTTGTAGAGTGCTGACATCAAATTGGAAAGTTAGTACTGGTCGTTCCCCACAAAGTTTCATTACTTTCATTCAAACGACACAAAACTTTGTCATAATTTTGTATCTTGAACACATTGAAACAAATCTTCCAATTGGAAAGCATACCTTGCGTGTATTATATGAGATTTTGAAGAGACGGTTTCAAAAATTTGTTTCGACGTTTAATTTATGTGTTTGTTTTTATTTGTTGCATTTCGTGTCACTTTTAACAATTTATGCTGTGGCTCACTGTCACGCATACATTCAAGGGTAACGGACCAAACTCAGCAAACTGGTCCAAATGAGTTTGCATTACATTTTGAAGTACTTTTTGTAGTTTGCTAACCACAAATTGGAAAGTTAATGCAAGTCTTTCTCTCAACAGTTTCCTTATAGTTTTTCCAATTGCACAACAGTTCGTCATAAGTTCGTATACTGAAGACATTGAAACAAATCTTCGAATTGGAAAGCATACCTTGCGTGTTTTTATATGATATTTTAAAAAAACTGTCGGCAAAACTTTGTTTGGATGTTTCAGGTTTTGGTTTTTGTCTGGATTTGTTGCATTTCGTGTCACTTTTAACGAGTTATGCTGTGGCTTACTTTCATACATACTTTTATGGGTAATCGACCAAAGTTGGCAGACTGGTCCAAATTAGTCTGTATTACACCTCGAAGTTGTTTATGCAGTTTCCTAACATCAAATTGGGAAGTTAATGCAGATCTTTCTCTAAACAGGTTCCTTATAATTTCTGAAATTGTACAACTATTCGTCATAAGTTCGTATATTGAAGACATTGAAACAAATCTTCGCATTGAAAAACATACCTTGCGTGTATTCACATGATATTTTGAACAGATTGTTGGTAAAAAATTGATTCGATGCTTCATTTATGTGTTTGTCTCGATTTGTTGCAATTCGTGTCACTTTTCGCGATTTATGCTGTTGAACGGAACGTTGTGGCTTACTGTCACGCATGCATTTAAGCGTAAGGAACCAAAGTTGGCAGACTGGTCCAAATGAATCTGCATTACACTTCAAAGTTGTTTTTTTAGTTTGCTGACATCAAATTGGGAGGTTAGTACAGGTCGTTCTCTGAACAGTTTCCTTATAATTTCTGAAATTACAAAACATATCGTCATAATTTCGTTTATTGAAGACAATGAAACAAGTCTTCTCATTGAAAAGCATACCTTGCGTGTATTATATAATAATTTGAAAAAAATATTCGCAAAATTTGGTTTCGATGGTTCATTTATGTAATTGTTTTCAATTTGTTGGATTTCTTGTCACTTTTAACGACTTATGCTGTGGCTTACTGTCACACGCATTTGTGGATAACGGACCAAAGTTGGCAGACTGGTCCAAATGAGTTTGTATTACACTTCGAAGCTGTTTTTGTAGTTTGTTGACATCAAAATGTGGAGTTAATACAGGTCGTTTCTTGTACAATTTCATTATTTTGATCAAATTACGCAAATTTTCGTCATAAGTTCGTATTTTGAAGACATTGAAACAAATCTTCCAATCAAATAAAATACCACGTGTGTGTTTACACGATTATTTGAGGCGATTGTCATCAAAAGTTTGCTTCGATGCTTCATTTACGAGTTTGTCTCGTTTTGTTTCATTTCGCGTCAGTTTTAACTATTAATGCTGGTGAACACAACGTTGTGGCTTATTCTCACGCATACGTTTATGGTTAACGGAGCAAAGTTGGTATACTGGTCCAAATGAATCTGCATTACTCTTCGAACTTGTTTTTATAGTTTGGTGACATCAAATTAGAAAGTTAGTGCGGTTGTTCTCTAAACAGTTTTATGATTTTTTTTTTAATGCAGTACAAATCGTCATAAGTTCGTATTATGAAGACATTGAAACAAATCTTCCAATTGGAAAGCATACCTTGCGTGTATTTACATGATATTTTGAAGAGATTGCCGGCAAAACTTTGTTTGGATGTTTCATTTATGTGTTTGTCTCGATTTGTTGCATTTTGTGTCACATTAACCAGTTATGATGTTGCTTACTATCATGCATACATTTCTGGGTAACGGACCGAAGTTGACTGACTGGTCCAAATGATTCCGTATCACACTTCAAAGCTGTTTTTGTAATTTGCTGACATTAAATTGGGAAGTTAGTGCTGGTCGTACTTCAAACATTTTTGTTAATTTTACTCAAATTGCACCAAAATTCGTCATAACTTACTAAATTGAAAACATTAAAACAAATTTTCCAGTTGGAAAGCAGACCTTGGTGCATTTACATGATATTTTAAAAAAATTGTCGGCAAAAACTTATTTCGATGCTTCATTTATGTGTTTTCTCGATTTGTTGCATTTTGTGTCACTTTTAACTGTTTATGTTGTTGAACGCAGGTTTGTGGCTTACTGTCACGCATACGTTTATGGGTAACGGACCAAAGTTGGCAGACTGGTCGGAATGACCCTGTATTACACTTCGAAGTTGTTTTTGTAGTTTGCTGACATCAAATTAGGAAGTTAGTGCTGGTCGTTCTTTAAACAGTTTTGTTAATTTTACTCAAATTACACAAGAAATCGTCGTAACATCGTGCATGGAAGACACTGAAACAAATCTTCCAATTGGAAAACATACCTAGCGTGTAATTGCATGATATTTTGAAAAGATTGTTCGCAAAAATTTGTTTGGATGTTTCATTTATGTGTTTGTCTGGCTTTGTTTCATTTCGTGTCATTTTTACTATTAATGCTGTTGAACGCAACGTTGTGGCTTACTGTCACGCATACATTTATGGCTAACTGACCAAAGTTGCCAAACTGGTCCAAATGAATCTGCATTACATTTCAAAACTGTTTTTATAGTTTGCTGACGTCAAATTGGGAAGTTAGTACAGATCGTTTTTTATACACTTTGATTCTTTTACCCAAAATTCACAAAAAATCGTCATAAGGTTTTATATTGAATACATTAAAACAAATTTCCCAACTCGAAAGATTACCTTGCGTGTATTTACATGATAATTTGAAAAGATTGCAGACGAAAACTTGTTTTGATGCTTCATTTATGTGTTTGTCTCGAATTGTTGCATTTTGTGTCACCTTTAACGATTTATGCTGTGGCTTCCTTTAATGCATACATTTAAAAGTAACGGACCAAAGTTGGCAGATCAGTCCAAATGATTTCGTATTACACTTCGAAGTTGTTTTTGTAGTTTGCTGAC
>OZ014472.1:25168034-25500390 GCA_963965965.1 Trididemnum nubilum | reverse complement strand
ATGTTTTTTGCACAAAAATTGTCTAACTTAGGTCCCGTGCTGAACAAACTGTTGCTACTCAAGCGTGTTACAGAGGGGGCTCAACTGCTGGGTGATTTTTGCAATTTTGCGGCAAAAATAGCGATTTTAACGCCATTTGAATCACATTTCGCACGTTTTAAAACCATATCAATAATTACAGTAAATTGCTAAAATTCAGAAGTCATTGAAGGATTTAAATTGTCTAGCCTCTTGAGCCCCCATAGGTCATGTCCAAAACACGTTTAAACGCTTATTCTTTTTTTGGTTATATTTTCTAAATGACTTGGTTAAAGAGGGTTGATGACCCTTTAGCCTCTTCCCCTAATTGCGCCACTGACTGCGAACTAAAATAAATCTTGAGTGTGCTCTAAAAAAAAACAGCTGATCTTTTAAAGAAATGTTTTCACGTATTGTTTCAGATCATAATCACTAACGAAATTCCGGTAACGCTTCTGTAAGCATACATCCCTGTTCCGCGACACATCCGTAAAGGCGTGTTAATAAGACAGATTATTGGGTCACATTTATGTAAAGCAGTTAGTGGCCAGCAATTTTGCAAACAGTCGAGAAAACTTCAAACAAGAATCATGTTTGAAAATTATTATTCCTTTTTCCATCATTGCGTGTTGTCTTGTCGTTACGCGATGCTCCAAAAAAGCATTCTGAATGAGCCAAAATGGGGGCACAAGCAGTCGTTAGGGGGGGACGGCGCCCCAGGCCTCACCGTAGCGACGCCACTGGCTACCAGTACAAAAAATGATACCTCAGTGGCAAATTTTGCAAACTCACAGTAAAAAATAACAAAGCCATACTTTGAACCAGGGCTGCAAAGTCGAACTTAAACCCAAAAAAAGTCGGTTGTTTTGCAGAACTCGAGAAAACAGTGTTGACTCCAATTTGAATCGGGTTAGACCCGCTTGTAATAGCCTGTCTCGCCGCGCGCCGTATCCTTCATATTTCTGCAGTCATACCACATTTTGGATATAAATATAACAATGTTATTCCTCACAGAACACCAAAAATTTGATTCATCCAAAGGAGCACGGCAAAACAAAAAGTCAATTATCAGCTAGCCAAATCAATATCAACTAACTAAAATTTACTAGACCAAAATTTACGCTGTTGATTATACTAACACTCTGCTAGACTTTACTAGACTATATTACTAAAAGACGGCTTCGAGGTCTTACTATAGAAATAGAAACATTAGCAACCCACTTACTACACATCTAACTTGATACACTAAACTACGAAAATTTGAGACACCACATCACTCATACTGTCGAAGACTATCTAATTTGAGCACTAGTTGCAGACTTAACGATTATGAGATTAAAAGTCTAAAGACAATACAGTTAAAATTACCACAATGACAGTTCTAGAAGATTCTTAAAACAAGCACAAAAGGGGGTTCTAAAATGTTCTAAAAAATCAACCAATGCAATTATTTGCATAAAAGATGAGAACGCAGCATGTATTTGTTTCTCACGTTACCAAACAGCATGTCAACAAAAAGAAAGCGATTAAGTCGAAAAGCAGACCTAGTATTTATGTCAGCCTGAACTCGAAAAACTTGATATTTTTGCCGAACTTGAACTCGAAAAAATTTGATTGATTTCTCATGTTTGACTGGGTAAAAACATGAATATTTTACGAAAATACTAAAAAAATTTCAATATTTGTATGAAACTTGCGGAGTTGCGGACTAAAATTAAAAATAGTCCGCAACCACAAGTCCGCAATTTAAACTAATAAAGTCCGCATGTCCGCAACTTTTTTCGTTAGTCCGCAATTGCGGATTTGCGGACTTGCGGACTAACTTGCGGACTTGCCCAGCTCTGCCTACGGTACATAGTGGTACTGAGCCTGGACCGCATGGGTTTGGGTTGGGTTTTTGTGCTGCTGCACTTATGATTCTGTATGTTCTAGTACTAGTAGTATGCCATATGACAGATAACAAGTGTATGATATCGGTTACCGAAACAATTCGCGATACAGTAGCGTACAAAAAAATAGACTTCTTTAAGCGTACACATACTGTAATAGCAATTTTCGATTTGATTGCGCGATAACGATTTCTGATAATAAATGCGGTAATAAACTGTATGTGCTGCATTAGATATCTTTTTCCTCACTTTCTGACCTGCTAACTGTTGTTATCGATGTTAGTCAAAAATTGCAATCACATCAGATATTGAGAGTTGAAACATTTCAAAAAACTCAAACACTGATATACCGCAATTTTGAGTATATAAATTTCTAGTTCTGCAGGTTTTACCAGTGCTTTTCAGTTTTTAAAGTAATTTCTGTCAGTACTCTCAGCTTTTTAAAGTCTTCTTCTTCTTACATTACTCACTATTGCAGTAAGCCTACTGATTGACCAACCAAATCTGCCAAATTCAAATTCGACTTAAGTACGGTACCAACCTATATCTTATCTACAGATTATTTCTGAAAAACAAAATCTAGTGATTAGGCTATTTGAATTCATATCATAATGCTTACAGTAAATTTAAATTTAAGTTCTACACCACCTTAAAATTGTTCATGCAAATCTAATTTAAATGATATACAGGGTGGGCCATAAGTAGGTACACAGCATCGCTCAAAAGTGCTTCAAAATTTTTTTTCCTTTACGGTTTTTAGTTGATTTTAAGTCATATTACAGTTCCTAGTGCTGAGCAAGTAATGCGAAGTCTTTTGGAATGTGCTGCTTATTAGAAGTAAAAAGAAATTTAAAGTATTTATATTGTGATTGCTGTATACCTACTTTTGGCCCACCCTGTACTCGAAATGCAATTACTAACTAATCACTTTTTTACTTTTGCAAAATAGACTTAAAATCTGTGATCATATCAGTATTTGACTGTTAAAGAAATTTAATTATTTAATAGAAATTCAACAAATATTTAAGCTGTAACTCAACAAAAAATCTCAGCAGTTTTTTAACCCAGCAGCAATACCATGAAAAAAATTACTTGAGCAGTACCACTGTACAACTAAGTAAAACTGAAGTTAAAACTCATCACTTGTTTCCACAATTATCACTGATACCTGATAAATGTTTGTTGATGATTTTGGCAAGCACTTCAAAACCAGCAAGTTAACCCCACAGGATAAAGTGCATTAAATAGCCCGCTCATATTATCAGTAGCTCTCAATTTAAGCATAGTTTGATGGTATAGTGATCAGAGGTGGAGTCCTCGAGGACGTCCTTGGCCTCGAGGACGTCCTCGAGGACACAATTTGAAGTCCTTGGCCTTGGCCTCGAAGGTCAAGTCCTTGGCCTTGGCCTCGAGGCCTCAAGTCCTCGAAAATTGGCCTGTCCTCGGCTCGAGGACAGCACTATTTTTTGGAATGTTAAAATTTTGTGGAGCGCTTGAAAAATTGTTTGGAAAACGTTTTTTAGTGGAGATCGCTTGAAAAATTTTTGTGAAGACCTCTCGAGAGCGTCTGTCCTCGGAAAGGCTGTCCTTGGCCTTGGCCTTGGCCTCGGATTTTTTTTGTGTCCTTGGCCTTGGCCTTGGCCTCGAGCCTTGTGTCCTCGACTCCACCTCTGATAGTGATTACTGATTACAAAACCCAAACTTGATAGGCCTATTGGTTTATTAACAAAACTGCTATGCAAGCATTACAACCAGTTACAGGTTCTTCGTAATACGTAACGGTGACGGATCAGTGTGAACCTCTCACGTTCAGGTTACCATCACCGCCAAATAACGGTAGAACGGTGACGTAAACGTTGGCGGCTTCTGTGTGAACCCGCCTTAAGAGTGCAGAGAGTGAGCGCTTATTTTCTCATTTACTGGTCTTTTTTTTAGTTTTCGTTAGGGTTTGGGTTAGGATTAACATTAGTTTAGGGCTAGAGTTTGGTTTAGGTTTAGAGTTGGGTGCTAAGTCGAATCCTTTTTAAGTCCGAATCCTAAGTCGAATACTGCTAAGTCGAATCCTTTTTATTTTCACTGATTTTTTATGTTAACGGTTGGTTCTGTTTAGCACCTGTCAGTACTAGGCCTAAAGTGCAAATCAGACCTTCAATCTTTTCTTGAGAAGAAACGCTGCGAAAAGTACGCTAATCTTCCCCAAACGATGTTTCGATCTAAAAAATTGTATTCTAAATAGCCAATCATCGTAATTTTTGCTTCATTCCACTCTTTTTCAATCAAAGAATTAGTTTAAACTTGCCGGAAAATGATGTTTTTGCTGAGTCACAATAGTTGACCTGTGGTTAACCGCAGTTTGCTTGGTTAACTTTTGGTTACCTAACCAGACACGAAATTCTGTTGGTGCATATGGATTTGTGGTTAAGTTAACTCGCGGTTACCTAACCGGTGGTTAACGCTAACCGGCGGTTAAGTTAACCAAAGTTGGTGCATCCCCTTAATGTGGTTAAATCTTGCTGCAAGTGAAATTGCAGTCAGCACCAAAACTTGTATCTGATATAGATGTTGTAACAAGTTTGAAATATCATTGCAAACAAAACGAAGCTACAAACGATTATTTGAAGAACATACCCAAACACTTGGTAACTCTTGCTGCTGTATCTTTTTTTATCCAAAAAATCTTTTAAAAACTTCCTGTATTATTGCCAGATAATTGTGGATTGCTCATCAATCTTCCTGGGTAACACAATGGCTTAAAAGATGGCATCAATCAGTCAATGCTGCATAGTTTGGGTGATTAATCACTACATCAGAAACCACTTGTTTTCGCAAGCACATCTACATACTAGATTTCTTTCAAACTAGCTTAAGTAGGCTATTTTTTCTGCCTGAAATGCAATTTTGTATTTTAAACAATTATAGAATATGAATAGCTATAATTTGCAAACATCAGCTAAGTCTGCGCAAACACTCTACATCAGTGTCCCCACCAAGCTGATTTTTTTCAGCGAATTGGCGATATGTTGGAGCAAGGGCAAATATTTTTGGCAATACAGTAAATATCAGAGGTGGAGTCGAGGACACAAGGCTCGAGGCCAAGGACACAAAAAAATTCGAGGCCAAGGACAGTCTTTCCGAGGACAGACCCTCTCGAGGCCAAGGACAGGAATGCTCGAGGCCAAGGACACAGGCGCAAGTGTTCTCCAAAAAAAAAAGGTCTTCAAAAAGTTTTTCAGGCAATCTCCAATTTATAGGCGTAGCCAGAATTTTTGATTGGGGAGGCCCAAACCACAAATCACATGCAATGGCGTCATCAAAAATTTGCCAGTTGGCACTTAACCAGGATTTTGCAAAGGGAGAGGGCTTAAACTAATATAGTTGAAAAGTGCAAATACGTAACTTTGGATATGTTTTGAGAAAGCCAGTGTAACTCAAACGTATCACAGGCGGGGGGTCTGGGGGCGGGGCCCCCAGCGGCCGGAGGCTTTGGGGTCTGGGAGCAAAGCCCCCAGCTGTTGGGCGATTTTTTGTAATTTTTTGGAAAAAAAAGCTATTTTAATGCCCTTGAATCACATTTCGCACATGTTTAGAGCCATTTGAAAGCACTAGATTTTTGACATTTGAAAGCCAATTGAAAAAATTAAATTGTTTAATCCTCCTTCTACTTGCAGTTTAAGTCCAAAACATGTTTAACATCTTGCATTTTGGTGTTAAAGTTTAATTGTACGTGATTTGGTCCAGGTAGGGGGAAGTTAGGTGCATTGTCTCGTGCAACATTTTAGCCGTAAATGAAAAACCACTCGAAGATTTTCCTTAGAGGTTTTTGTTTTGTCATGAAAATAACCAGTTGTAGAAGTGCATGTTAGGCCAGGGGGCCCAGGCCCCCTCAATTGAAGTTCAACGATTTGTTCAATCAGCATTTTCCATGGCTAATTTTTATAAAAGTATTTTGTGCGTAAAAACTGGCGAGGTGGAGGTAAATTAATGAATTGTTATTGAAAAACAGTGCAATAGATGGTTACGCTTACTAACCATGTTATTGCCGGGGCGGATTTACATCGTGCTGGGCTCCTGGCACTTTGGAGATTTTTGCAACATCTTTGTGACAAATGTAGGTGAAGACCATAAAAAGTCTTAAGATTTGAGCGCAGGGCCCTTAGCTGGTACTGAGCCATATTGTGGTAAATCCGGCCTTGGTTAATGCATTACGTTCATAAAAAGGCTGGATGTGATCCTGAGATAGCAACTTTTAGCATGAAAACTATCCATTTCTTCCAGGTTTACGTTTAAATTAGCAAGCAAAAATTGATTTGAGGGGGGTCCCGGGGGCCCTGATTTTCAATATTGTTGTTCGCTACTGGTGTAAGCAAAAAACGCTAAAAAGAAACTGAAACTGAAGAAACAATAGGCTTTTTTGTCACAGTTTTGTCATTGGTGAAATTTCAATTGGGGGGGAGGCCCACTTGGCTAAGCCTATGCTCCAATTGTGGAAAACAAAAACGGTATTTGCAAATTTTCCGCGAGGTTTCTGGCGTTTTCCAACAAAATTTCAACGGTTAAAAAAGTATTGCTGTCCTCGAGCCGAGGACAGAGCAATTTTCGAGGACCTAAGGCTTAGAGAGCAAGGCCAAGGACTTGAAAATGTGTCCTCGAGGCCAAGGAAGTCCTCGAGGACCCCACCTCTTGTAAACATAGCTTTAGAAAACTTGACAAATTTGTGGAAATATGACATTTGGTATACATTAATACTGGATTCGTACAAAATTTAGGGCACATAAACGTCTTTTTGGGGCTTTGGGCACAATTGTTTAAAGAAAATTTGGGCACTCGCCGATTAGCCATAAAGTTAGAGGGAACACAGCTCTACATGTTAGCATAGTACTTGTGTTAAAATACATGTAGTGCAAATACATGAGTTAAATATTTGGTTGTCCTGATTGATCATTCACTAAATTGGAAACCCTAAATTCAGAAAGTTAGTTCAAAATTAGCCACTGGTTGTTGGGCAATGTATCATTTACAGAAGTACAGTGATTGTAAAGGTAGTGTTTAGATCACCGGTCCGGTTTCCGACATCAAATCGCTAATGCACCGGCAGTGTATTATATTGCTTTTTTCTCATTGATTCGATTTAAATACGGCACTTTGACACATCAAATGCGAAGCCCTGATAGTGTAGTGGTAAGCACGCTTGGCTGCTAAGTCGAGGGTTGGGGTATTGATTCACGACAAACACACTTAGCAAATATAGCGCTAGAGAGTAACTTCGCTGCATGATTCTTTTTTTTTTCTCTAAAACCTTACACTTAGAGTTAGGGTTTGGGCAGTGATGCCAGCTTGAGAGATAGTAAATTGAACAGCCAAGTGAAACGACCGCCGCTGCCGGTGCACCAGCGATTAGATGTCGGAAACCGGGCCGGTGCAGCAGACACTGCCGATTATAAAAATTTAATGTTGCTTTATTGCAGCTTCATCCATTCTCATCTAAATTACTGTATTAGCAGCTAGTGTGGTGCATCAGCATCGACCCTTTCACCTTTGATTAAGTTACAAAAAAAAGCAGTAAGAATAATAACTCACAACAACATCACGACACATACCTGATACTAAACCGTTATTCTCAAGCTTATATCTATTACAGCTGAATGACATGTGCAAAATGGAAATAGCAAAATTGATGTACAGAATAAGCGATACATCATCTCACACTTCCAGGTCTAACTTAGGGCTTTTCATAATACTGGATAAAATACATTCTTACAGCACTTGAGTTGAAAAAAAAGCAAAGCAAACTACTTTCTTCCCAGAGTTAACACAGCACAAACTCAAAAATTGCTGATCTATAATGGAACTAAAATATGGAATCAAATTCCAAAGGAAATTAGAGAGATGAAACTCTTGCAGTTTAATAAAGAACTAAAGACTTTATATATCACAGTACTCAAACACAAAATATTGAATAAGGGGGTTCAGGTAATCAAGTTTTTGAGCATATGCCATACATTGATACAAAGCACAATTGTTAAGTTTGATGTTGTGAGCTTTTGTTTTGAGTTGGGACAGTAGTACCGCTAGGTTTTAGCCTACTGCTCTGTTTCTTACTGATATATGTTACTGCATAAAGTTTCTTTTTTTTTTCGTGACAGTAGACGTTGATGACTTATACAGTCTTTTCGCTGTCCAAATAAATCGAATTGAATACCAGGAAAATGTACCGTAACGGTCAGATCTTCAGACTGTGTACCTGCTGCAGTACTGTGTGAAGCTGGTAAAGTTAGCAACCTACGGTACGTAAATTTTTTTGCAAGTTTTCCTTCAAACTGATTCAACAATCTATCAGTTTGATACTTTATCCAGTTTATCAAGTAAACTTTGTCCTAATTTCATCCACTATGACAGTATTGAGTGAGGAGTATGAGCAGATGAATGACTGAGTGATGAAGTCAGTAAGTGAATCTGTCTAGTTAATTCTGACTCTAAATTTGAAAGTAATCACAACATTGGTGACATTACAGTAGTAAAATAACTTTGACATTTCACTTTTCCAGATTCAGTGCCTACACGGTTTAGGCTAGTCATTTACGGTAGCCTACGTAGCCAACTGCACTGTCTGACTAGGCTATCCAGATCTCAGTACCGGTGCCGATATCTCAGATCTGCTGTTAATTTTTGCAATTCGCATACAGTAACTTGAATTATGCATTAATTAGAGAAATATGTTTTAGACTTTCCCTGATAGGCCTATTCTGTTTACAATGCAATAATCGCTGAAGACTCAGCAGCCCAACCCTTTACAGTTTACAAGCTTAAAAAAGATTACTAGGCTAGGCTATTTTGACTTGCTTGTATCACAAATTTTGTCTTAATATTTTGACTTGATCATAAAACGTAAGTCTAGGCTTGTTGACTAACTGCAATTATCGTTTTTTGCTATTCTTTCAAGCCTATTCTACCACTGCCTACGGTAGGACTTTATTCCAAGCTATAGCCTAGCTTAATTTCCTGGTACCATTGTACCAATTAGCCTGTGAATATTGGGGATCAAGCGAAAAGCGGGAGCGGAGTATGAATCACAAGGTTGGGACAACGGATGTGACGAAATAAATCTGCAAAACCATGGTAGAAAAAAAATTTCACGAATCGTCCACGTCGACTAAAACTAGAGAACGACTGAGATATTAATTGACAAATCAAAAAAATGGAAGTTGATAGTTCCTTTAGCTTCTTGAATCTCAGAAAGCAGCGCACCAATTCTAAATTAACACTTCTATTTAAGATTGAAACACAAAACCACTCTCACTGAGCAAAGTTGCTCCACTAAAACTTCTTACGACCAACCAATTCAAATTGCAAAAGACCTAACCACGATCAACCTGGTTCAGGTCGCCACTACACACTATCGTGATCGACCAGGTACAGAGCGCCTACTATACGGCTCCACAAGCCAACCACAGATACACAAACTCGGCAAAACTGCCTACGAAAATAATATCTAAAAATCACCCACTCTTAAAATATTAGAATGAAAAACGACCCGCCTATTTATACTACGGCAAAAGCTATCGAATATCCCACAGCAATTCCTGATACGCCGCAATAGAAAAAGTACATGAGCTTACGATAACATAATTACAACCTAAAATTTCATGAGAACTTGCCAAATTCTCAAAAGTTTAGGGGACCTACACAAAGTGGTCGCTCAAAGGGCAGTCAACGATAAATTATCAGATTTGTCAAAAATCAGCTCCATATTTTAATGCAATCACAAACACGAAAAAATTGTTTATACTGGTACAAATTTATAGATTATACAGTTGCAAATGAGCTATGACGCGTTTTGACCTTGCTCAAGGGTCTCATCAGGCAAAAAGTTGTACTGCAGGTTTTGATGTAATTACTTATGCGCTTGTAAAAAAAATTTTTTCCATTGCTGTGCTTACCTGACTTTTTGGAGACTTTCATAGTTTTTTTTGCCTGATGAGACCCTTGAGCTAGGTCGAAACGCGTCATAGCTCATTTGCAACTGTATAATCTATAAATTTGCACCAGTATAAACAATTTTTTCGTGTTTGTGATTGCATTAAAATATGGAGCTGATTTTTGACAAACCTGATAATTTATCGTTGACTGCCCTTTGAGCGACCACTTTGTGTAGGTCCCCTAAACTTTTGAGAATTTGGCAAGTTCTCACGAAATTTATTTGATCTTGTCTTTATAAGCCACCCTGTTGTGTGGTCACATGCAATGCTGCATTTGTGCTTTTTAGCCCAACCCTTTACTCTGGCAAACTTGCCCGTATTTGGAGTTGTACTGCAGGTTTTGATGTAATTACTTATGCGCTTGTAAAAAAAATTTTTCCATTGCTGTGCTTACCTGACTTTTTGGAGACTTTCATAGTTTTTTTTTTGCCTGATGAGACCCTTGAGCAAGGTCGAAACGCGTCATAGCTCATTTGCAACTGTATAATCTATAAATTTGTACCAGTATAAACAATTTTTTCGTGTTTGTGATTACATTAAAATATGGAGCTGATTTTTGACAAACCTGATAATTTAATTACGACCTAATTATGACATCACAAACTTCAAGTCTAAATATAGCAATTAAGAAGTCGTAAACAACCCAAACAATCGATAACTGCAGAAAATAGCAGAATATACGAGAAAGGATTATCTCAAATATTCTGAATCAAAAAAGGTGGCAAAAGTAGTAAATCAGTCACGTACACGTTAAAATACAGCAACTAATTATATCTCAGGCATTCAAAATTATTATGTGTGACAGATGGACTGCAACTTTTCGATGATAAGTGGTTAAGTTGTTTGTATTAACTAGGGAATTTAACACCTATTAGATTGATGTATGATGCATTTGCTTTTTTGAAGAGAATTAATCTGCCTGATGATTGTGCTAAACATAAAACAGGGGTTGCACAAGATTGCTCATGTTAAATAGTCCCTCCAAGAAATTGAATGATCTATACCAATTTAAAATCGCCAAATCAATGCACCAGCTTGCAAATAATAAATTTCCACCACAATTTTTTTTTGATTAAAATGTTCATATCTTCAAAGCTTTTCATCTGACACTTGTCAAGAAGAATCGTCAGAATGGAGAGCGCAGGAAAATCAGCGGCTTTTTATTGGAAAAAAGCCGAGCTGTGATTGGCTGGAAAAGGACCAATGAGAAAGCGTCATTAGTGTACAATCTTTAAGCTGTACACGATTTCTTTTTGTCGGCAGAGGGCGGGGTTAGAAGTTTTGATAAAAGTGGCTTCAAGAGCAGATAGATGAAAAGGTGAGCGGCCTTGGGCAAGAATAGAAAATCTGCTGTCATCATAATGTTGAGCGCAGGTAGGATTTTGTAAAAGATGAGGTCCAATGGCTGAATCAGAAGCAAGAGACTGGGTATTAGTCTGGGTGGAAGATTTGCACCGACGGGCAGGAAGTAAGCGTTTTGGGAAAAAGAGCAAGAACGGATGGATTTGGGGACATGTTGTTTGATTCTGTCCTGCAGCCTTTGGGAAGTACGGCCTACATACCGACTGTCACAGTGGTATGAGAATTGATAAATCATGTTGCTTTTCTGTAAAGCAGGCATTACATCCTTGTTGGTAGCGGAGAGAAGCTCTTTGGTAGAGTAAAAAACACGTGGTTCCACAGCGAAAAAGCACTGTTTGGCAGCAGATTTAACTTGCTTTTTAAACCGGGTAGAAACAGAACCGAGCCATGAGAGACGTAGATAGATGGGGCATTTTTCGGGACCAAGTTTGGGCAGAGCGTGAAATTGCTTCATCTTCATAGCCAAAAACGACTTGATAACGTGCTCAGGGTATCCATTAATCAGTAGAATGAACTTGATTTGGTCTAGTTCGTAGTTCCGATGGCAATCTTTCAGGAGAACAGATGCAAGAGCCCGGTGAGTTAATGTCAGGATTAAGTTAGTTTTGCGTTTCCGAGGACTGAAGGAATTCCAGCGTAGATATTGACCGGTGAATGTAGGTTTCCGATAGATGGAAGTTATGAACTTGGAAGGGGATTTTTCAACAAGAACATCCAGAAATGGGAGAGCCAGGTTGGATTCTTTTTCGAAAGTATAGCGTAGAGAAGGGTGAAGCGAGTTAAAGCTGTCTAAGAAAAGATCGCATTCATCTTCGTTGCTGAATACTATGAAGGTGTCATCCATATAGCGGTAATACATCTCCGGTTTGGAAGTGGTCTGAAAAAGTTTAGATTCATAGGAGCCAACAAAAATATTGGCAAGGGCTGGTCCAACGGGTGATCCTATGGCGACTCCGTCGATGTGGCGATGCATGGTGTTATTGAAGCTAAACTTAACAGAAGAAGTAGCCATCTCCATAAGTTCGACAAAGATTTGTCGTGGAAAAGGTGCAGGAGGGTGTTCCAAACTATAGAGAGCGTCAGCACAGATTTGAATAGTCTCCGCTAGAGGGACATTAGTAAATAAGCTCGAAATGTCGAAAGAGCAGAAAAAGACGGAAGAAGGGTCCAAACTTGAAGTTTTAATGATGTCAGCAAAGGTAAAAGAGTCCCGTTTCCAGTTGCTCGAATAGAGAGTGAGAACAAGTTCGAGAAGAGAAGAGAGATATTTGGCCAGCTGGTGTTGCGCTGAACCAGTCATATACAGAATGGGTCGGAGTGGCACATCTTTTTTGTGTGTTTTGGGAAGACCGTACGTGCGCGGTCACTAAGAGCCAGTCGGTCGAATTAGGTTGTATTAATTTGCAGGGAGCAAATCGTCTTTGTGCAACTGCAGCAGGTGGCGTTGTATCCGGGATTCTTTTCACGTTTGAAGCGTTATTCTTTTCACTTGATGGGCCGAGTGTCAGAAATTTCGTTTCGTCTTCAAGAATGGAGTTTATTTTTTTGATGTAGTCGGTTTTGTTCAAAATGACCACGCCGGATCCTTTGTCTGGTTTGGTAATCAGAATATTGCTGTTTGATTGCAGGGATTTGATAGCAATGAGACATTCCCTGTGCATCAACAGGCGTGCTGCAGCAAGCGTGCGCCAAATCGCTCAGTTTGGCTTTCAAAGCAGAGTGCTTTTTGGGTGATTGAGGTCAATGGTGCTGAAGTTGAGCAATTAGTACTTCGAACTCTGCAAAAATTCCTTCTCTTTTCGGGTTGGTAGGTGGAAGGCAGAAGTTGAATTCGTGCGAAAGCACGAATTCTTCTGTTGGTGAAAGTTTGTAATCGGATAGATCAGTGATGTTTTTCTTGTCCGGGTTAGCTGTGTTGCCAAAACGTTTAGTCGAAGTAAACGAGGTTTGCGTTCGTTTTTTGACAGATTTTCATTTTCTTTCACGTTGTCGATCTTGGCAACATAGCGACAAAAACGCAGCAGGTCAAAGAAGGAAAAAATTGTTCGAACATGTAACCACAGCGTGCGATAATTACACTTTTGCATTTTGATAAGAGAACGCTTTTTCTCGATTTCATCACGCATGAAAGCGCGCTCCATGTTGGGCGTGTATCGAACTTATTTCAAACAGCTTATTTACTAATGTCCCTCTAGCGGAGACTATTCAAATCTGTGCTGACGCTCTCTATAGTTTGGAACACCTTCCTGCACCTTTTCCACGGCAAATCTTTGTCGAACTTATGGAGATGGCTACTTCTTCTGTTAAGTTTAGCTTCAATGACACCATGCATCGCCACATCGACGGAGTCGCCATAGGATCACCTGTTGGACCAGCCCTTGCCAATATTTTTGTTGGCTACTACGAATCTAAACTTTTTCAGACCACTTCCAAACCGGAGATGTATTACCGCTATATGGATGACACCTTCATAGTATTCAGCAACGAAGATGAATGCGATCTTTTCTTAGACAGCTTTAACTCGCTTCACCCTTCTCTACGCTATACTTTCGAAAAAGAATCCAACCTGGCTGTCCCATTTCTGGATGTTCTTGTTGAAAAATCCCCTTCCAAGTTCATAACTTCCATCTATCGGAAACCTACATTCACCGGTCAATATCTACGCTGGAATTCCTTCAGTCCTCGGAAACGCAAAACTAACTTAATCCTGACATTAACTCACCGGGCTCTTGCATCTGTTCTCCTGAAAGATTGCCATCGGAACTACGAACTAGACCAAATCAAGTTCATTCTACTGATTAATGGATACCCTGAGCACGTTATCAAGTCGTTTTTGGCTATGAAGATGAAGCAATTTCACGCTCTGCCCAAACTTGGTCCCGAAAAATGCCCCATCTATCTACGTCTCTCATGGCTCGGTTCTGTTTCTACCCGGTTTAAAAAGCAAGTTAAATCTGCTGCCAAACAGTGCTTTTTCGCTGTGGAACCACGTGTTTTTTACTCTACCAAAGAGCTTCTCTCCGCTACCAACAAGGATGTAATGCCTGCTTTACAGAAAAGCAACATGATTTATCAATTCTCATACCACTGTGACAGTCGGTATGTAGGCCGTACTTCCCAAAGGCTGCAGGACAGAATCAAACAACATGTCCCCAAATCCATCCGTTCTTGCTCTTTTTCCCAAAACGCTTACTTCCTGCCCGTCGGTGCAAATCTTCCACCCAGACTAATACCCAGTCTCTTGCTTCTGATTCAGCCATTGGACCTCATCTTTTACAAAATCCTACCTGCGCTCAACATTATGATGACAGCAGATTTTCTATTCTTGCCCAAGGCCGCTCACCTTTTCATCTATCTGCTCTTGAAGCTACTTTCATCAAAACTTCTAACCCCGCCCTCTGCCGACAAAAAGAAATCGTGTACAGCTTAAAGATTGTACACTAATGACGCTTTGTCATTGGTCCTTTTCCAGCCAATCACGGCTCGGCTTTTTTCCAATAAAAAGCCGCTGATTTTCCTGCGCTCTCCATTCTGACGATTCTTCTTGACAAGTGTCAGATGAAAAGCTTTGAAGATATGAACATTTTAATCAAGGCAATTTTCAAGTTCTGTACCACCAACCAACTCTACAATTTTCTTTGTTTTTTACTGCAACAAAAGTGATACACATTGTGAACAACGCGACTGGCACTAATGGAACATGACTTGTAGATTCCAAGATTTAGAACCACACGACTACAAAGCAGTTTTAAATCTCATGTAGTCAAAGTATGGAACTTACTCCCAGAAAACTTACAAAAAACTCCCGTGTAATTGGTTTAAAATAAAATTTAAAGGCATCTGTTTTATCTACTTACGATCAAAAAATAAGCAAAATTAAAAGTTATCGCATCAAAATTAGTAACGCACGCAAACAGCACTATTTTCGAATAAAATAGTAAGTTGCTTGACTTGATGACTGAGAGGTCTCTTCGCAGCTTCTTGTTTCAATTGACCAATTACTTCCTCGTCTTTTCTGTTTTTACGCATTTGGTAAATTGCTATTGCATTATTGATTAATTGATAGTAATACCTGGAGAAAGACAATTTTTCATCGTACCGTAGCTTGTTTGCGGCATGACAATTATTGATATTAAAACAAAAATCGAAAAGGGAACACCATTTAAAAGGTAGATTACGAAAGCAATCGAACAAACATCAAAATTTACAGAAGGCCATGCTAAAAGCAGAGAACAAAAAATTACCAGTTGCATGCCTAAACAGCTTACTAGTTGCATGCACCTTAAATTACAAGTTGCATGCCTTCTGTGAATTTTGATATTAGTTCGATTGCTTTCGTAATGTATCTTTTAAATAGTGTTCTCTTTTTAATTTTTGTTTCAATACGTGATTACTGCACCCCACTCAGCTTGGATTGATTTCCTAATGCTACAACTTTGTTGCCCCTTTCTTTTGAATTATTGATATATCAAAAAGATTTTAAGCATGCTAATCAGCAAATCTACTTCCTGAGAAGCCTTTGTAAAAAGTACTGACAAACACGATATCATCGTGAATGACCAAGTGTGCCAGTATCAGTAACTTGCTAATGAAGTACAATGTTACTGTAAAAATACAATGCTTTGATATTTTACGTTATTTCTACGGCTTTTAAATAAGTGCAGCTTCTATTTTTCCTTTTTTTTGAGGTTTTTATTCGACAGAAGCTTTTAATCAAAATGGTGTTTGTATTGAAAGTACCACTATAGGTATGCAGTGATTTTTTTCAATATCATTTCCGAATTATGATATTGTTCCTATCAAGTTAGAAAAAAAAGTTTAAATTCAGGTGCATCATCGAGACCGCAAAAATATCATCGATGAGCAATTAAACTGCGACAAAGCACGAGCTCAGCATCAAAAGCAGCAAAGAAAATTGACAAAACGTCTAAAATTGAAAAGTGACACGTCGCGAGCTCAGCATCAAAAGCACCGAAGAACATTGACAAAACGCCAAAAATTTTGGTGCAGAAACTTCCTAATGATTATGTTGCTTTTTATATTGATCTGGATCTTAGCGCGATATCTTGAAGACTCAGAAGGTCTCACACCAGCAGGCACTGACTGTGAGTAGTATAGTACATTACTTTTCTGGTGAATCTTATGGAGGCACTTACCCTCTTACCACTAAACCCCCCCTTAACCCCTAAACCCCCTACCCCTTAACCCCCAAAAACCCCCTTACCCCCATCTTACCCAAAAAAATCCCCATAACCCTTTAACTCTCTAGCTCCTAACCCCCCCTACCCCCTTTATCTTAAGATTCAACCCCTAGCATGTTCAAGATTCGAACTCAGGTCTTTTGTTTTCAAAGAATGGGAAATCTTAAGTTAAGATTCGAAGTCAAGTATATTTAAACCCCTAAGCCCCTAGCATCTTTAAGACTCGAACTCAGATCTTTTGTTTTCAAAGAATGGAAAATCTTGAGATAAGATTCGAAATCAAGTATATTCTAACCCCCTAAGCCCCCTCGCATGTTTAAGATTCGAACCAAGGATCTTGAGATTTGAACTTAGGTTTCAATATTTTTCAAAAAAGTAATTTTTAGAGATATTAGCTTGCTACATTTCCGAACGGGTATATATTTTTCCTGTATTACATTATGCTAAGATCAATGGAATGCAGCTATTTTCCCTTGGGGAATCCCCTAAAGCTTGTGCCGGGGAATTCTCTAGATATCGATTTTGTGCAATCATTGGCATGTCTGGACTTGTCTTTCATCTGTATTGCAATATCTCTATGAACAAAAGAAGTTAACCATTTCCCATATTGCACCTTTCGTGTGATTCATAAAAGATGTAATATGACCTTTGGAGTGTTGCATAATCTTATCTGTGGAGTGTTGCATAATCTTGATTTGTGTTGCATAACCTTACCTTTGGAGTGTTGCAAAATCTTATTTTCTGTTGCATAATCAACCTTATCTTTGGAGTGTTGCGTAATCTTGATTTCTGTTGCGTAATCAATCTTATCTTTGGATTGTTGCATAATGCGATTTTTGGGCAATCTAAAACTGGCTTGAACGGGTTTCAAGTTGTTAAAGATCAAGCGACAAGAAAAATGCACCACTGATTTTCTGGTTATTGTTACATAGTATAGGCGTAAACTAAGAAGTTTTGAAAATTTCGTAAAAATTTATGCTAGATCGGCGGAGTTATTAAACTTTGAAAAGCGCATTACGCAAAACTTGTCTAGCCGTCGAATGACGTCATCTTCGAAGTAACTGTCAAACGCACATTCTGTATAAACAACAAGCTTACTAGCAGTTGTTATAGGAGAAAACGAATTCCTTGCTAAGTTATCAGAACAGTTGGTTGTGCGAATCCATACAGTAAATTTATGGTAGCAGTAGAGTTTTCTATTGTTATCTACGAACTAATAAGCTAAGTGAGTAGCAGTGATATACGAGAAATCGAATTTCTTGCTCAGTTTTATTAATCAGAACTGTTGGTTGTGCGAGTTCATACATTAAAGGCAGCGGTTACTGTACCTACAAAAGCTATTTCGGCCGAGCAGGTTCGTGGATTACCTGTACTGGTTGCGGTTACTGGTTAGGGAGCAACTTGAGTATTTGCCCAGCTTCGTCAGTTAGAAATACTTGTTTCAAGGTCAGTCGTTAGCTTTCAGTCTAGGATACTAAAATTAATGTCTTGAAAACCATGATAAACTCTGAACAAGTAAGACTAAGGCAAAGAAATACATTATAATTTCCAATAGCTTATTCTGTGCTTTAACAGTTTAATACTGTTGCTCCCTTTAAACTGAAATGCAATAGGTCAATGTAATGAAATGAAATCACTGCAAACATAAAAATAGGATATCAGCAAAAGGTTTTATCTGTTAGGCAATTACAGTAATTGTACTCATAAACTAATTGCTTGCCGGTATTTTGCAGTTTTAATAGCCTATTCATTGAACTCTGCTTGTAATACTGTACTTTTGTGTAAATCAGAATTACAGTTAGACTTAGACTTTTTAGCCATGGGGTCAATCAGGTCTCATTGTTTTCATATAAACTTATATCGCTTCAATATCGCTGCTGTCGCTATTACACCAAACCATGGCAGATTGCTTACTGCAATTAAACGCAATTTAAAATTTAATGTAGCAACAATAAATGATATATAGTTGTAGTGCACAACAAAATTAAAACTATCTGGTCTAACATAACGTTTGCTGATCCTACTATTAATTTCTACAAATCACTCTTTTTTTAGCTTCTTTCGATAATATTTAGTTCATGATCTAATTATCTTTTATTACTTGTAACTGTTTGCGACTTACATTGCGTGTCCTTCACTACTAGAAATCGAGCTATCAAGATTTTTTTCCTTACGTCTATCACAGTTAACAGCTAAAAAGCGAATAGCTGACTACTGAGAAATACAAAAGCCCACCCTTGTTGATGGTGATAAAACGACAAGAAGGCTATACTTCGAACATGACATCATCACTTCAAAGATACAAATCGCTATTTTGAGTTTTTTCTACATTAAAACAACTTTTTGACAATTATAAAACTCGAAATATTGTTGCTCAACAACTTTTTTTGACGTAGCAATCAAAACCAAAATAGCAAATTTTTCTTGGCACTTGATCTTTAAGGAGAATTTGCGTTACAGGCCCAGCATCCGACCAGTAATTTTCACTCAAGACAAAGAAATTGTAAGGTTTCGTTACATTTCATTGAGTTTAACCCTATAAATCAAAATATACAGGGTTGGCCAAACAGAGTTGGCCAAAAATACTGTTTTCTTGGATAACATATAACCACTCTTAAACTTAGCAGAAACATTTTAGAAGTTGATTCCATGTTTAGATTCTTGAATTGATGCGATTCAAAGAAGTAACAGTCTGTCTTACACATCAGAGAAGAATTTTAATTATTATCTTTATCCTTTGACTTGTTTCATAATTCACAATCATCTGTAGGCAAAATAAATAATTTTTTGTGAAAAACTCTGTCTGGCAAAGGACAATGAACAAATAAAAATATCATCACAAAGCCTACTATACCCTATATAATCTGGAAAAAGTATAGTTTTGATAAAGATAAGCAGATATCAAACAGGAACTATTATATAATAGTTGTATAGGGCACAACA
This sequence comes from Trididemnum nubilum, assembly GCA_963965965.1. Lineage (NCBI taxonomy): Eukaryota > Metazoa > Chordata > Ascidiacea > Aplousobranchia > Didemnidae > Trididemnum > Trididemnum nubilum. The sequence continues at coordinate 25,481,001 of OZ014472.1, read as the reverse complement.
TTTAAAACTATACACTGAGAAACTATAAATGCAACGAGACCAAAAAACTACTGCCTTGATTAGTGCATTTAACGATCATGCAGGTCCAGCATCTGTGAAAGGAAACCTCAAACTTGTAGCTAAAACTTGATTGTCTTATATAAGGACTACAATATTAAATTAAGAGTGACTTTCCATATTTTAACACATCAGAAAGCACTCTTACATCACACTGTTATAGCACTTATAAGCCATAGTACATCCAAAATAGGCTAAAACCGCTCAGTCAGCAGCACTTAGCCACCTCACAAACGATATTTCAACTAATGCCTCCAATCAATTTATTCTCTTTGATAAATAACTGGTACCGGTATTAAAATAATGGCTAGAAACCGCAAAATTTAGCATTTGAGGCCAAAGGAAAGCGTCTTTAGGCTAAAAATCCTAATACAGCCGAGGAAAGAAGTTTTCCTTGATATCACAAACATCACTAATTTTCTCCAATTCCACTTCATTTGTCGCCTACTACACCCCCATATATTTTTTTGGGGGCCAATTTGCTTCGGTACCTGGTCCAGGCTATGTCGATATCCATTTACTTCCATTGTTTTCCAAGCGCAAGCAGGAAGAATTCGCATGTTTTATTCATGCGTGACGTGACGTAATATAGCCTTGTGTTCTCTCTGGGTTTATATAGTTCTCTGTGACCACACAATCTAGTCAGGATCTCTTTTCCGTAAATCTTACATATCCATAGTTGGTGCGATCTATGTCGCATCTGATCTGTCAACAGTAAAAAAATAAACACGTTGTGACCATAGACTCTTTATTAGTAGACAAGAAACTAGCTAATATGCGCTGATTTTGTCTTTTTGTTCACGGTTCACTGACTCGATATCGCTATCGCTGTCTCAGTTTCTGTACATGCTTTGGTTGCAATACGGAATATTTACAACCAGTCATAGGCTGTCTTAAATAGCGAAATGTTTATAGACCATAGGCTCGATAAGGTTGCTGCTGTGGCTTATAGACTTCATATGAACGATATAGGCTAGGTTGAATTAAACTTTGATGCAAATAGTGTTAGAGTACATCGAATGCGAAAAGCGTGATGCTAGCGATGGCAGATGTAGTGGTAGGCTTAAGTTAATTTTGGTATAGCTAGCTAGCACTAACAACTTGCTAGATTAGGTTATGGACCTAGCAATAATATGGTAGGCTAGTTACCTAGGGTTACAGCTAAGCTTGCTATTAATAGCTTTTTGGGGTAGGCAGGTCAGAGGTAGACGAGATTGATTAATTAGCTAGTTCAATAATTGAGTTATTGCATTACGCATGCATTATTTTTGCAAAGTAACTTAAACAATTTACACTGTTCCAGCGTCACGTTATAGACTTGCATGAAGCCAGGCTACCAGTGGTCGTCATGTTTTCAATAGTATGAAAATTTTAGTCACTGAACCAGCTGTTAAAAAAACATTAGGTTGTCCTATTGTTAAAAGGTTTTTGAATTTCCAAGAGTCAACATGCAGGAGATTTCTAATAATATTACTTTTGCTGGTCTAGCTACTTTTGCTATATCAGGTACCATAGCTTACAACCTCACAACTGACAACAGCAACTTGCCAACGTCTAGGCTTAGGTATATAAGTGAATCCAGATTTTGACAAATTAATCAAGAAATTAAGTTTCTGTCGATTGTTGGAGGCTTGCTACACTGTGCATAGGCTTGTAGAATTGATCACATGCCAGTAGCCTATCCTACTAGGTATCAGTAACTACAAAAAGTGCACATTGCACAACACATATTGTTGAATTATGATTGAAGTGAAATTAGGCAGAATTAATTTAATAGTTCACAGAAATATACACTACAGTGGTGTAAAAAGTACTCGAAAATTGTACTCAAGAAAAAGTTTTGTTACTGACAAAAAACTACTTGAAGTAAAGTACAAAGTACTGACCAAAACAAGTACTTGAGTAAAAGTAAAAAAGTAATCATTTTAATACTACTCAAGTAGAAGTATTTCTGAAAGTATTCAAGCAAAAAATCAGCAAACTACTCAATTGACATATGACAACTGATCGACTACCTTCACATCAGTGCTACAAGCGCTTGGTTTTTTTAACCCCTCACTATCTTAAGAAGTGATGAAATATTAATTGTACAGGTTTTTTGTAACTACAGTATATTCAAGGAATCAATTCATAAAATTTTTGCTCAAATACTCATTCTGTGCCATTGTTAAATTTATAATTATGCTAAAGTAAAAACACCGTGGAAGTGCCATATCAGAGAACAGCCTACTGTGTTCACAGGGTGCGCCAAAAGTCACGCACCAAAGCCAATTCTGTAGTCTGCGATAAACTTTTTTTGGATTAAAAATAAAAAATTATCGTGAATTTTTTTTAATTGGTTTTATTTCACGACATGTGAAGGCAGATAGAAACCGGTAGAAACATAACTGAAACTGTGAGTGAAGCACACTCATTCATTGATTGATTCTAGTGTCCTGTCACAGCATTAGTAGGTTAGACTGCAGCTTAATTTAATTTCAGTTCAATTTACTTGCTGCACTTTAAAAAACCTGTCTAGACAAAGTTTATCATGCAATTCCTGAATTCCACCATGTTTGTTTTCAGTTTTACTGATTTATTCGCTGTGTTGCCTTGACCAAGAAACCGCAGAGTGATATTAGGGTCGTTGAGGCAAGCTGCCACTTCTCTACAATACAAAGATGTAAGCACTGAGCAGTACATTATTACCTTCAATGCAGAATGTCAAGCAGGAAGATATGAATACAGTTTGCCGTAGGCTACCTATTTTTAAGTCTTTGGCTTGACTGGACCAGATTAGAACCCAAATTTTCAGCTTGATATACAGATGCTCTAACCACTAAGCTATACCATCTTGTCGGTATATTTATCAGTTCAACCCCAGGCTCCTAAACTGCACGACACTGTTCTTAAGAACAGAGAAACTAAACATTTCATCAGTTTATTACTCAATGATGAAGTTTTACTGCTACAGTGCTACTCAGCAGAGGTGGAGTCCTTGGGGACGTCCTTGGTCTCGAGGACACATTTTGAAGTCCTTGGCCTTAAAGGTCAAGCCCTTGGCCTCGAAGCCTCAAGTCCTCGAAAAATGCCTGTCCTCGGCTCGAGGACAGCAGTATTTTTTGAATAAAAGTTTTTTCGAAGGTCTTCTGGTGTCCTTGGTTAGCTTTGAGAAATCACACAGGTGCTACTCAAAAGACTAACTTTATTGCTGACGTTTCGCTAGTTAGAAACAACTAGCTTCTTCAGAGCACTGCTATCAGTAGTGATGGCAACTCGCCATCAACTTCTGATAGCAAAAAACAGAAAAACGATTCCACACATTGCTGCAGTAGAATAACTAGCGAAAGAAATTCAAAACAAGGCTCCAATAAAATTCATTGCTACGATAGGCTACGTCATGCAGATAATGTAAAGGTGCGCATAAAAATGAAAGAAAGCGGTTTTTATGAAAATAATTTCTCCGACTCAGCATTGCAGCAAAACCCGTTAAAACTTAACACTAAGAAAGATGAAGCCAGATGAAATTTAACACTGGGAATTAAGCAACTTTCTTTTAAAAGCCCAAAGTACTCAATAGAAACGATGGGTTATCATTCCCTGCTGTTTACAGAAAGTTGCTTAATTTCCAGTGTTAAATTTCTTCTGGCTTCATCTTTCTTAGCGTTAAGTTTTAACGGGTTTTGCTGCAATGCTAATTCGGAGAAATTATTTTCATAAAAACCGCTTTCTTTCATTTTTATGCGCACCTTTACATTATCTGCATGACGTAGCCTATCGTAGCAATAAATTTTATTGGAGCCTGGTTTTGAATTTCTTTCGCTAGTTATTCTACTGCAGCAATGTGTGGAATCGTTTTTCTGTTTTTTGCTATCAGAAGTTGATGGCAAGTTGCCATCACTACTGATAGCAGTGCTCTGAAGATGCACAGAGCTGGACAGTGCTGTTTCGAGCTTTTAGCTCTCATCGGCAGCCCTCAGCTTCTCTAACAAAGTTATTCCCCAGCTGGACAAGACTCTTGGCCGAACTGGACAAACCTTTAGTGCTTGCAGAGCGGCAGAGGCTTTCTAGGGAATAAACGATTTTTCACTTGTGATACTTAAAAAAAAACAAGTGAAAAAATCGCTGAACCCTTGTAGTAAGGACAGCCATAGGCTATCCCTACTACAAGGGTTCCCCTTGTGTGACCACGGAAATCATAACCGAAACTTGTCGGTGCTATGAAGATGCTAGTTGTTTCTAACTAGCGAAACGTCAGCAATAAAGTTAGTCTTTTGAGTAGCACCTGTGTGATTTCTCAAAGCTAGCCTAGGACACCAGAAGAACTTCAGAAAAAACTTTTTATTTGAAATGCTTGGTGTACAACTTCATTACATTTTTTGAATAGTTAAAATTTTGTAGTTCACCAGAAAAAATTTTTGAAGACCTTTTTTGTTTTGGAGATCGCCTAAATCTGGACTGTAAAACCAACTCAATCTGCGTGAAAACCGACCAAAATCTGGGATAAAATCGTTTGATATTGTTTCCAGCCTGTGAATTAGCCCCCCCCCCATTGCAAATTCCTGGCTATGCGCCTGCCAGGATCTCATATTTTCACTTATCAATAAATTTCTGCAATTGCCTAATCCTCCAGTCCTACAGAACAGCAAAACGCGAATGGACCTTTCACCCTAATTACGAACAGCTCGATTGTAAATGTACTCTAACCTACTAACTCTACTCATGACTGACGATTCGTTTTCATCTTAATGGTGTTAAAATGGTTAGGTTAACCTATGATGTTGCAGGCTAACTATTCGGTGGTAGAGCTTTGGTTCCTAGTCCTGATTAAGAATTCGATGTAAGCAAACACAAATCTTATCCTACTGTTTCATCGCTTGTGTCATTTCCAACAACTTACTGGAACCTGATTAAAAAATGCAATCGTTTTCAAAAGCACATGAACGCAGTCAAGCGTGGAATTTAAAGAAAGCAAGGAGCAAGGGAGAATAGCCTGACTGCGCATTGACGAATGATTGACTGCAGATGCCCACAGTCAAAGTGCAGTCAACACTACGGCTCAAATTTTAAAACTACTTTGTACTTTTATCAAATATTAAGTACTTACGTAGCGTTATTTCAGACTAAAAGTACTGTACTTAAGTAAAAGTAGTTGAAAAAAAACTACTCAAAAAAGTAGTCGTTACCGAAAAAAACTACTCAAGTAATCTACTCTAGTAAAAGTATTTCGTTACTTTACATCACTGGAAATATATTGCTGAATTTTCACATTAACACAAAATTTATTCAATTTTCAGTACTGAAGAGTTGGGTGACTTTTTGAACAACATTTTAGAAAAAGCTTTTAGGAACACCTTGTCTAGACCAGACCCACGCTGGAAATTTGTTCGACTTACCAAGGTAACCTTCTATGTTTACAAGCTCAGAGATGCATGTTTAGGCATTTGAGATAAGATGTGACGTATTTTCCTGTGAACTTGAATGCAGTTATTTTCCTTTCGCGAATCCTCTAAAGTTTGTGAATAAATTGTGTATAGTTTTGTTTTTCAAAAAATATCATTCAAACACGCTTGTGTTTTAATGTTTATAATTGTCTAAGATTCTTAAATTTTCATCTACTTTTATTGTTTAAATGATTTAGGTGTTTGACTAAGATTTTTGTCATCTCCGCTCATGGTAACGAACAACACAAAATTTATTTAATATCGATTTCCTACCCACGTAGAGAACAGTACATTAAACCAAGTATTAATTCTAAACAAGAGTCACAAATTTTACAACCATTTAGACTGATGTATACTGCTTCGTGCTTACCTATGTGATGTATTTATCTATTTTTCTTGTAATTATGTGACGTATCTATTTCTCCTGTATTTATGTGACGTATTTATTTAATTTTCCTGTATTTCATGTGACGCTAAGCGTTGCGCTTGAAAGCAGTAGGCAGTTATTTTCCCTCAGGGAAGCACCTTCTTTTACGGAAAATTCTATAATGGTAACTAGTTCAAAACTTTCACACGTTAACATTTGATTTAAGATTCAAACCTAGGTTTTAAATTACATTAATTTAATTTGTTTTTAGTTTGTTGCATTTTGAGAACGCATATGCCACCTTTATCTATTTTTCTGAGAACAAGAGCATTTATTTTCCTAGGGAGCTCCTCCAAGGATTATGAAGGAATTGTGTATACTTTTATTTTTCAAAATATCTCTCAAAAGCGATTGTATGTTTCAATGCTGATAATTATCTTAGTTTCTTGAGTTTTCGTTTATTTGTATTGCGTTAATGACAGAGATTTGTTTTTCGTCACTCATAGTAACAAACAACACAAAAGTATATTTTCAATTACAAATGTATTAGTACGTCAATTTCTTTCCCACAAAGCGGGCAATACAGTAAACCCAGGGTAAACTCAGAACACGATTTGCAAAAGCGGCAACCGTTTACACTGACGTATGTCACGGGGTCGTCTCCGCATATCTCACATCGTTCCAGATTGTTATCGTTGTTGCTGAAAATGAACAGATTTAAATCAGCTTGGTTCAAGAAGAATGTAATTGTTTTCGAAGATTCAATAAGATTTATCTTGTACTTGTTGCTACCCAAAGATTTTGTTAAAATACTTTCATTGTTTTTGATATCTATTGATAAAAGCCGTAATAGGTATCGGGATTTGCAATGCTTGTAATTTTTTTCCTCCCAAATTTTGTTTTTATGTTAAATTCGTTGGTTTGCGGTAGTATTGTTTCGAATATTGATTTCAATTAATTTCCGTGAATTTGACGTCACTATAGATTACAAAGTAGCTATTGTTCAGAATAACGCATACATTGGTAGGAAGCAGTGCTGCATAGGTCTCTTTCACTAAGTATTTTTGGAAAGTTTTACCCTATAGTATGCTAGTTTTCAAACGTCTTTTGGACCAATATGAATTAAGTAAAGGGATGAATGTCGACCTAGCAATTTAATTCTTTCAGGTGAAAATTGTTTTCCAAATGACGTTGAGTTGGATAATTTTTGCGGCCTGCTAAAGCTCAAGAAAAAATATAATGCAGCTCGCTCTACATTTGGACACCCTTGCTTTATAACGTTGTTTTTAGAAGTTGTTTGACCTTAAATTATTTAAGTTTTGACATAATTAAATTATTGAAACGTAACAACTTACTTTTCCTGTAAAAGTATTTCTTCCTCAACCTCTATTTCCATGTTCACATCTATTTCTGAAAAATGGAGTTCAATATTTAAATCGATTTCATATTCCATTCTGAAAATATAACTTTTTTTGTGACATTCAATATTTTAGGTTGTTTGACGTTTATTTATGTAGTTTCCTTCTAACTCATTTTGCAGTAATGCTTTTAATATTGACTTTTGAATGTTAGATTAAGATATAAATTAAGAATAAAGATATAAAATTCACAACATTGAGATAAAGATCCTTAAGTATTTTCCAATTCTGTTAGATTCGGCTTTTGAAAGCCATTCTTTAATTATTAGTTTAAAATTATTATTATTATTTGTGTACAGTGTTAGTGATGTTAAACTTTGCAACTTACTCTTCGTCAACGATTTGTTGTGATATGTTGTTCTCGTCATTCATCATCTTGGTTTGTACGTTTTCAACAATTTCAGCAAAAAATTAACAGCAGTTGTTGAGTTCACTTGATTCCCTAAAAACTATGGAAAAAAAATCTTTGCGTTTTAATTTATACTGTTGATTCGCGCCTAAAAAACGGTTAATTTCTAGTTGGTATTCATTATCTTATATTTCTGGCGACCGGGCGACTATATGTCGTGTGAAGTGATGAGTATGGGAACCTCCGCCGTTGTTATCCACCTTCTTGGCTCACACGGATAACATCAAAACTGGTATCGCTTGGTCAAATATTTCACACGACCTACGTGCTATTTTTGTTTGTGCTTCAATGCATAACGCAGCTTTTGCTTAAACAACTCACTAACTCACAAGGAAGAAAGCCTCTGCTCAATGTGCAAGTCTAAGCGACTGAGCTTAGAGAACTCACACGCACACCCACATATTGTAGCATCCTGACAGTTGTAGTATGCGCTGTTCTTTAAAACTATAGAAGAGAAATATCAATTAAAAGTTATCGAATGATATTTATTTTCAGGGAAGAATTTATTGTTTGACACAAAGTTTTAAGATAGTTGATAAAATTATCCCTATAAAACAATATAAAGCGACTAAAAAGCCAAGATTTTAGAGAAATATTAATTAAAAGGTATCGAATGATATTCACTTTGAGGATAGAATTATTGTTTTAAACAAAGAAATCGTAAGATTTCAATTATTTTTCACAAAACTATCTCTTTGCAAACAAGATTACTCGAACAACTTGTATTATGTTATTCAATGCAAAGCAATTGTATGACTTTGAGATAGCTTTAAACAAATTATCTCTATGCAAACAAGAAAATCGCCAAAATATTTTAAGAGATTAGGAAAATTTTGATTCGAAATACAAAAAACTTTATTTTTCAGGCAAATTTATAACCGAGATCACAAAAAGAGGTTAAATTTTGAAAGATTCTCTGGAATAATTATGAAAAATGTTGTTTTCAAGTGAGAATTTCAATTCAAGGAAAAGTTTTTATTCATATCAAGGATAATGCAAGTCTTCGAATGTCTCGGATCAAACACTTCTCATAAAAACAAGAAAACGGTTAAAAATTTTATGCTATGAGGTAAATTTTTAAAGTAAAAGTAATAATCAACATAAAGAAATCCAAGATTTCGATCAAACTATCGCAACACAAAAAAGAAAGTTAATACCTAGTTCAAATTTTAGGCGAGCTTTTGGAATTATTTACGTTAAAATTTTTACTCAAGACAAATAAATCGTAAGGCTTTAAAATATTTTGACGAAATTACCTGAATAAAACAAGTTCAAGTAATAAAAAACCTGCTTTTAGAAAAATTTTGATTAAAAGTTTTCAAATAATATTCGTTTTAAGGTTGGGTTTACGTTTTAATCAACCAAATTGTAAGATTTTGAGATATTTTGGCAAAAACATTCTGATACCAACAAAAAAAAATTGCTAAATCTGACTTAAATTTTATAATTAGAGGTAATAAGACAAGGTTTAATGCCGAATGACACCAAAAAATTGCAAAAGATCTTGTTTTAAAGTAGAAGGTTTAATTCAAGACCGAGAAGTTGAATAAAATTTTATGCTATTTTAGTGAAAAGATCAGTGTAAAACTAAACAATTGATAAAAATTTTAAATTTCAGGTAGCTTTTTTGCGTTTCAGAGCAGAAAAAACATTATTTTTACTTAAAATATGAATTTAAAATGAAGAAACGTAAGATTTGTAATATGTTTTAGAAAATTATCGCTACGAAAACAGAAAAGTTTAGACTTTTTGATTAAAAATAATAAACATTATGTTTTTTAGTCAGTGATTTACTTTGAGACAGAGATATTTTGATATTTTAGAATAGTTTTTATCAAGTGTTGATAAAATTTAACGCCTAAGAAAATTGTTTGAGTAAAAATTGTTAAAGATTACGGTTTTCAAGGAAAAATGCGATTCAGAAGAACAAAGCGGAAGAATTGTTAAGTGTGTTTATCTGCAATGTTAAGTGAAACTTCCCAAGCGGTCGCAGACACCTTGTGCAACATTGTAAATAAACACATTGTACGCGTTTTTCCGATTTAAATTTCTAATAAGACTTGATTTACAATTTTAATGTAAAAAGCGGCTATTTTTTTCTACTTTGAACAAAAAAAAATTTTATTAATTCGTAACTTCTTGGTTAACTTTCTTTTGTTCGTTACGAATAATTTTGTCATAACCATCTTAAAATCGTACGATTCCTTTGTCTTAAATGAAGTTTTACCTTAAATATAATAAAATTGTTTAACATATTAATTTTTTTATTGATTTCCATGCTTCAATTCAAGTCTTTTTTGTAAAAATACCTTAAATTCTTCCGCTTTGTTCTTCTGAATCGCATTTTTCCTTGAAAACCGTAATCTTTAACAATTTTTACTCAAACAATTTTCTTAGGCGTTAAATTTTATCAACACTTGATAAAAACTATTCTAAAATATCAAAATATCTCTGTCTCAAAGTAAATCACTGACTAAAAAACATAATGTTTATTATTTTTAATCAAAAAGTCTAAACTTTTCTGTTTTCGTAGCGATAATTTTCTAAAACATATTACAAATCTTACGTTTCTTCATTTTAAATTCATATTTTAAGTAAAAATAATGTTTTTTCTGCTCTGAAACGCAAAAAAGCTACCTGAAATTTAAAATTTTTATCAATTGTTTAGTTTTACACTGATCTTTTCACTAAAATAGCATAAAATTTTATTCAACTTCTCGGTCTTGAATTAAACCTTCTACTTTAAAACAAGATCTTTTGCAATTTTTTGGTGTCATTCGGCATTAAACCTTGTCTTATTACCTCTAATTATAAAATTTAAGTCAGATTTAGCAATTTTTTTTTGTTGGTATCAGAATGTTTTTGCCAAAATATCTCAAAATCTTACAATTTGGTTGATTAAAACGTAAACCCAACCTTAAAACGAATATTATTTGAAAACTTTTAATCAAAATTTTTCTAAAAGCAGGTTTTTTATTACTTGAACTTGTTTTATTCAGGTAATTTCGTCAAAATATTTTAAAGCCTTACGATTTATTTGTCTTGAGTAAAAATTTTAACGTAAATAATTCCAAAAGCTCGCCTAAAATTTGAACTAGGTATTAACTTTCTTTTTTGTGTTGCGATAGTTTGATCGAAATCTTGGATTTCTTTATGTTGATTATTACTTTTACTTTAAAAATTTACCTCATAGCATAAAATTTTTAACCGTTTTCTTGTTTTTATGAGAAGTGTTTGATCCGAGACATTCGAAGACTTGCATTATCCTTGATATGAATAAAAACTTTTCCTTGAATTGAAATTCTCACTTGAAAACAACATTTTTCATAATTATTCCAGAGAATCTTTCAAAATTTAACCTCTTTTTGTGATCTCGGTTATAAATTTGCCTGAAAAATAAAGTTTTTTGTATTTCGAATCAAAATTTTCCTAATCTCTTAAAATATTTTGGCGATTTTCTTGTTTGCATAGAGATAATTTGTTTAAAGCTATCTCAAAGTCATACAATTGCTTTGCATTGAATAACATAATACAAGTTGTTCGAGTAATCTTGTTTGCAAAGAGATAGTTTTGTGAAAAATAATTGAAATCTTACGATTTCTTTGTTTAAAACAATAATTCTATCCTCAAAGTGAATATCATTCGATACCTTTTAATTAATATTTCTCTAAAATCTTGGCTTTTTAGTCGCTTTATATTGTTTTATAGGGATAATTTTATCAACTATCTTAAAACTTTGTGTCAAACAATAAATTCTTCCCTGAAAATAAATATCATTCGATAACTTTTAATTGATATTTCTCTTCTATAGTTTTAAAGAACAGCGCATACTACAACTGTCAGGATGCTACAATATGTGGGTGTGCGTGTGAGTTCTCTAAGCTCAGTCGCTTAGACTTGCACATTGAGCAGAGGCTTTCTTCCTTGTGAGTTAGTGAGTTGTTTAAGCAAAAGCTGCGTTATGCATTGAAGCACAAACAAAAATAGCACGTAGGTCGTGTGAAATATTTGACCAAGCGATACCAGTTTTGATGTTATCCGTGTGAGCCAAGAAGGTGAATAACAACGGCGGAGGTTCCCATACTCATCACTTCACACGACATATAGTCGCCCGGTCGCCAGAAATATAAGATAATGAATACCAACTAGAAATTAACCGTTTTTTAGGCGCGAATCAACAGTATAAATTAAAACGCAAAGATTTTTTTTCCATAGTTTTTAGGGAATCAAGTGAACTCAACAACTGCTGTTAATTTTTTGCTGAAATTGTTGAAAACGTACAAACCAAGATGATGAATGACGAGAACAACATATCACAACAAATCGTTGACGAAGAGTAAGTTGCAAAGTTTAACATCACTAACACTGTACACAAATAATAATAATAATTTTAAACTAATAATTAAAGAATGGCTTTCAAAAGCCGAATCTAACAGAATTGGAAAATACTTAAGGATCTTTATCTCAATGTTGTGAATTTTATATCTTTATTCTTAATTTATATCTTAATCTAACATTCAAAAGTCAATATTAAAAGCATTACTGCAAAATGAGTTAGAAGGAAACTACATAAATAAACGTCAAACAACCTAAAATATTGAATGTCACAAAAAAAGTTATATTTTCAGAATGGAATATGAAATCGATTTAAATATTGAACTCCATTTTTCAGAAATAGATGTGAACATGGAAATAGAGGTTGAGGAAGAAATACTTTTACAGGAAAAGTAAGTTGTTACGTTTCAATAATTTAATTATGTCAAAACTTAAATAATTTAAGGTCAAACAACTTCTAAAAACAACGTTATAAAGCAAGGGTGTCCAAATGTAGAGCGAGCTGCATTATATTTTTTCTTGAGCTTTAGCAGGCCGCAAAAATTATCCAACTCAACGTCATTTGGAAAACAATTTTCACCTGAAAGAATTAAATTGCTAGGTCGACATTCATCCCTTTACTTAATTCATATTGGTCCAAAAGACGTTTGAAAACTAGCATACTATAGGGTAAAACTTTCCAAAAATACTTAGTGAAAGAGACCTATGCAGCACTGCTTCCTACCAATGTATGCGTTATTCTGAACAATAGCTACTTTGTAATCTATAGTGACGTCAAATTCACGGAAATTAATTGAAATCAATATTCGAAACAATACTACCGCAAACCAACGAATTTAACATAAAAACAAAATTTGGGAGGAAAAAAATTACAAGCATTGCAAATCCCGATACCTATTACGGCTTTTATCAATAGATATCAAAAACAATGAAAGTATTTTAACAAAATCTTTGGGTAGCAACAAGTACAAGATAAATCTTATTGAATCTTCGAAAACAATTACATTCTTCTTGAACCAAGCTGATTTAAATCTGTTCATTTTCAGCAACAACGATAACAATCTGGAACGATGTGAGATATGCGGAGACGACCCCGTGACATACGTCAGTGTAAACGGTTGCCGCTTTTGCAAATCGTGTTCTGAGTTTACCCTGGGTTTACTGTATTGCCCGCTTTGTGGGAAAGAAATTGACGTACTAATACATTTGTAATTGAAAATATACTTTTGTGTTGTTTGTTACTATGAGTGACGAAAAACAAATCTCTGTCATTAACGCAATACAAATAAACGAAAACTCAAGAAACTAAGATAATTATCAGCATTGAAACATACAATCGCTTTTGAGAGATATTTTGAAAAATAAAAGTATACACAATTCCTTCATAATCCTTGGAGGAGCTCCCTAGGAAAATAAATGCTCTTGTTCTCAGAAAAATAGATAAAGGTGGCATATGCGTTCTCAAAATGCAACAAACTAAAAACAAATTAAATTAATGTAATTTAAAACCTAGGTTTGAATCTTAAATCAAATGTTAACGTGTGAAAGTTTTGAACTAGTTACCATTATAGAATTTTCCGTAAAAGAAGGTGCTTCCCTGAGGGAAAATAACTGCCTACTGCTTTCAAGCGCAACGCTTAGCGTCACATGAAATACAGGAAAATTAAATAAATACGTCACATAAATACAGGAGAAATAGATACGTCACATAATTACAAGAAAAATAGATAAATACATCACATAGGTAAGCACGAAGCAGTATACATCAGTCTAAATGGTTGTAAAATTTGTGACTCTTGTTTAGAATTAATACTTGGTTTAATGTACTGTTCTCTACGTGGGTAGGAAATCGATATTAAATAAATTTTGTGTTGTTCGTTACCATGAGCGGAGATGACAAAAATCTTAGTCAAACACCTAAATCATTTAAACAATAAAAGTAGATGAAAATTTAAGAATCTTAGACAATTATAAACATTAAAACACAAGCGTGTTTGAATGATATTTTTTGAAAAACAAAACTATACACAATTTATTCACAAACTTTAGAGGATTCGCGAAAGGAAAATAACTGCATTCAAGTTCACAGGAAAATACGTCACATCTTATCTCAAATGCCTAAACATGCATCTCTGAGCTTGTAAACATAGAAGGTTACCTTGGTAAGTCGAACAAATTTCCAGCGTGGGTCTGGTCTAGACAAGGTGTTCCTAAAAGCTTTTTCTAAAATGTTGTTCAAAAAGTCACCCAACTCTTCAGTACTGAAAATTGAATAAATTTTGTGTTAATGTGAAAATTCAGCAATATATTTCCAGTGATGTAAAGTAACGAAATACTTTTACTAGAGTAGATTACTTGAGTAGTTTTTTTCGGTAACGACTACTTTTTTGAGTAGTTTTTTTTCAACTACTTTTACTTAAGTACAGTACTTTTAGTCTGAAATAACGCTACGTAAGTACTTAATATTTGATAAAAGTACAAAGTAGTTTTAAAATTTGAGCCGTAGTGTTGACTGCACTTTGACTGTGGGCATCTGCAGTCAATCATTCGTCAATGCGCAGTCAGGCTATTCTCCCTTGCTCCTTGCTTTCTTTAAATTCCACGCTTGACTGCGTTCATGTGCTTTTGAAAACGATTGCATTTTTTAATCAGGTTCCAGTAAGTTGTTGGAAATGACACAAGCGATGAAACAGTAGGATAAGATTTGTGTTTGCTTACATCGAATTCTTAATCAGGACTAGGAACCAAAGCTCTACCACCGAATAGTTAGCCTGCAACATCATAGGTTAACCTAACCATTTTAACACCATTAAGATGCAAACGAATCGTCAGTTTTCCTGAAATCATGAGTAGAGTTAGTAGGTTAGAGTTCATTATTAAAGGGGGTTTGCAACATATAACTGGTATTCGTAGCTTTATTTTACATGCGGAGTTATGAAAAAGAATAAAAATTCAGCAAATTTTTGTCAAAACTTTGTCCTTTTTAATTTTTTTCTTACTCCACAGAGGCTTCCATACACATGGGCCCCCAGGTGCAACAAATTTCTGCAAAAACGCAAACGACAAAAATGGGAAAAGTATTCAGCTAAAAACAAAAATGATACGAATAAAAGCATTGAGTTTTTGGTGAAGACGTTCTTTGGTTTGGTTTTCACCATTATCTGGCAGAAAAAAAAAGCATAAAATTTACGGTAAAAACGTTTTGTTTTCTCAACCAAATTTAATAGAAAAATGCCGCAAATATATGGTGAAGCTTGCTCCCTTTGACTAAAACCACTAGTTGCGCCATTGCCAAGGAGGCTAAAGCATTTCCAGGAAGGGTCTTGGCCCAGCCGGCTCCCCTTTGGCTACGGCCTTGAAAAGAATATATCTGAAGCTGCATTCACACGGGCGACTTTTAGCTGCGAGAATCGGCATTTTGCCTTTTTTCTTTCTCAAATCGATAAAGAAAGAAACAAGAGCAATTGAGGAAGCATTAAAAGGCAAAATGCCGATTCTAACAGCTGAAAGCAGTAGCGTAGCCATATGGGGCGGGGGATTTGGCCTACCCATTGGCATGCAACGTATGCAAAATACCCTGTTTTTATTACTTTTTGAAACCAATTTTTGCACTAAAAGCGAAAATATCCCCCCCATTGGAATTAGCAATGAGAATGTGACTACTTTGACTCTGGACTTGAACAGAATTCGGTCGCAAAACTCGATCACAATCTGGACGAAGACCTTTTTTTGGTCTTCACCTAACTTTGGGCAAAAAACTAGACCAAATCCAAGTGAAGGCTTTCTTCACCTAATTTCGGGCAAAAAAATGTTCCAATTCCAAATATAAACTGTTTAAGTTTGGTTTCACACCTTTGAACATCCCCTCCCATTGCAAATTCCTGGCTAGGCACCTGGCTAAAAGTCGCCCGTGTGAATGCAGCTTGAGAGTAATCCCTTCGTCATCCCAAGCTAAAAGAATTAACATGATTGTTAACGTCATTCAAAAGAAAGCTCATCGTACAATTCAGTTTTCTTGAAGAGTTGTAAGTGTGGTTATATATGCAACGATATTTTGTAAAAAATCAGTCGCTCGGCAATTATTGTCACTTTTTAATGCTTTTTTTTGTGCTAAAATTTAACTACATGCTAGACTAAAGTAAGTGTTTTTAAGGTCTGCTAGTGACGAAGTTTAAATTTCTTTTTTTTGCTTTTGATTGCGTGCTGCAGCGTATTTTGACTGAATTTTCAAGAGAAGAGGGAGAACAAATTTAGTGTGATGTTGCTCAACTTCGCTTAGATGTGGATCTACTTGCTAATCTGCGTACTTCAAATATTAAAAATCGTTGTACTTTCCAAAAAAGGAAACTTGATGCTTTTGATTAGATTACCTACTAGCATTGAAGGTTGGGTATAGTTTATGATGGTGTTTTTGTGAGGAAGAAAAACAATGTATTACGGTAGTTCACAACAATCTGCCTTAATATCCTTAATAGTTTGAAGGTGTTTGAAGTATCTTTGTGCACAAATTTGAAAAATGATCGATGGTTTTAGTTTTCTGCAGTAAACTTTTGTGAACACGATTGCAATGGCATAATCAAAAATAGGACAGCGTTAAAAGTTTTACTACTCAAAATTGGAATTTGAAACTATCATAAGCTTTAACAAGTTAAAAGTATGTCAACTTAAGCACAAAAAATCATTTATATTGCTTTTAAATGACAAAAATTTTGGTGAAATGCTTGCTTTAATTGTTTCCTAACCATTAAAATAAAATTTGACATCAATTTCACACTATAATAAGCCAATTATAGTATTTTTGCATTTCTGCCGCTAGAGGCAGCATTTCACAAGTTTAGCACTTTATTGCTCATAACTTTTGAACCTGTTGTTCAATTCCGTTCAAATTTTTTTTAAAACTGTGTGTAGTCATAAGGCCCGACCACCTAAAGGGTGTTTAAGCTTGCAAATTGTCGCTGTTGTGCACCAAAAAACAAAAAACCCAAAATTTTGGGCAAGTGGGGTCAGAAAATTGGGTTGGTGGGGGAACTTTTTGTAAAATTTTCAAAAATTGTTTTTAAAATCTTCATACATAATAAAAAACTCATCTCATGCCATAGCAGGCAATTCAAAATTCTGCAAAAAAAATTTTAGTCATTGCCCTACAGTCAGTAGCGTAGCCAGGGGGGGGGCGGGGGGGGCTATAGCCCCCCCCATTGGCCTGCCGACCAAAATGCAGAATAAGGAAAATACCACGTTTTTAGCACTTCTAAGACTCTCTTTTGCACTGGATCAGACTAAAAAATGATTTAAAGCATAGTTTGAAACGTTTATTTGGGAGGGGGGGGCTAA
Organism: Trididemnum nubilum; assembly: GCA_963965965.1. NCBI lineage: Eukaryota > Metazoa > Chordata > Ascidiacea > Aplousobranchia > Didemnidae > Trididemnum > Trididemnum nubilum. Next base: position 25,463,661 of record OZ014472.1, on the reverse strand, counting down.
TAGACTGCCGACCAAGATGCTGAATAGGGAAAATACCACGTTTTTAGCATTTTAAGACTGTCTTTTGCACTGGATTAGACTATTTTGAAACGTTTATTTAAGGGGGGGCTAATGAACTGCCGACCAAAATGCAGAATAAGGAAAATATCATGTTTTTAGCACTTCTAAGACTCTCTTTTGCACTGAATTAGACTAAAAAATGCTTTAAAGCATAGTTTGAAATGTTTATTTAGGGGGGGGCTAATAGACTGCCGACGAAAATGCAGAATAAGGAAAATACCACGTTTTTAGCATTTCTAAGACTGTCTTTTGCACTGGATTAGACTAAAAAAATGCTTTAAAGCATAGTTTGAAATGTTTATTTAGGGGGGGGGGGGCTAATGAACTGCCGACCAAAATGCAGAATTAGGAAAATACCACGTTTTTAGCCAGTAGCGTAGCCAGGAGGGGCGGGGGGGCTATAGCCCCCCATTAACATGTCGACCAAAAAGCAGAATGGGAAAAACACTACATTTTTAGCACTTTGAGACTGTTTTATGCACTGGAGTGGACTAGATAGTGATTTAAAACATCTTTTGAAACATATGTCCTGGGGGGGGGCTAATTTGGCAAAAATAAAACCAACAAATAAATGAAGCCTTTGATAAATGGTAAGAAATAAGCAATCAAATTTGATCGCAAGTGTAAAAATGCTGAACATAGGTGTCATCAACAAATATACTATAAACTAAGGAATAGGGGGGGGGCTATTTAGTATTTGTTAATTACCAATCATTTCTCTCAAATCTCTTTTCATTAGTCCCCCCCCAATTATTTTTCTCTATAAACTGTATACGAAATAGATTACTCCGTGTGAGTTTTATTGAAGTATTCGATTTTATAATTTACCAGCATCTAAACAAGAGAACTAACATTTTACCATTAGCCACCTCCCAAATAGCCCATTTATGCCAGCAGTTTAATCTTGTTTGCACTGCCAATTTCTAAGCCACGTTTTAAAATCATTATTTTTTAATCAAAATAGCCCTAAAATGAAGTTATTTTTGCAAAAAAATGCAAAATTTTCGAGCACTGGGGGCTCTGCCCCCAAACCCCCGTGCCTCCGGCGGCTGGGGGCTTTGCCCCCAAACCCCCAGCCTCCGGCAGCTGGGGGCTTCGCCCCCAGACCCCCATTGGCCTCCGGCGGCTGGGGGCTCCGCCCCCAGACCCCCCAAACAGCCCCCCCCATTGCGAATTTCTGGCTACGCGCCTGCCTACAGTATATTTCTGTGAACTATTAAATTAATTCTGCCTAATTTCACTTCAATCATAATTCAACAATATGTGTTGTGCAATGTGCACTTTTTGTAGTTATTGATACCTAGTAGGATAGGCTACTGGAATGTGATAATTCTACAAGCCTATGCACAGTGTAGCAAGCCTCCAACAATCAACAGAAACTTAATTTCTTGATTAATTTGTCAAAATCTGGATTCACTTATATACCTAAGCCTAGACGTTGGCAAGTTGCTGTTGTCAGTTGTGAGGTTGTAAGCTATGGTACCTGATATAGCAAAAGTAGCTAGACCAGCAAAAGTAATATTATTAGAAATCTCCTGCATGTTGACTCTTGGAAATTCAAAAACCTTTTAACAATAGGACAACCTAATGTTTTTTTAACAGCTGGTTCAGTGACTAAAATTTTCATACTATTGAAAACATGACGACCACTGGTAGCCTGGCTTCATGCAAGTCTATAACGTGACGCTGGAACAGTGTAAATTGTTTAAGTTACTTTGCAAAAATAATGCATGCGTAATGCAATAACTCAATTATTGAACTAGCTAATTAATCAATCTCGTCTACCTCTGACCTGCCTACCCCAAAAAGCTATTAATAGCAAGCTTAGCTGTAACCCTAGGTAACTAGCCTACCATATTATTGCTAGGTCCATAACCTAATCTAGCAAGTTGTTAGTGCTAGCTAGCTATACCAAAATTAACTTAAGCCTACCACTACATCTGCCATCGCTAGCATCACGCTTTTCGCATTCGATGTACTCTAACACTATTTGCATCAAAGTTTAATTCAACCTAGCCTATATCGTTCATATGAAGTCTATAAGCCACAGCAGCAACCTTATCGAGCCTATGGTCTATAAACATTTCGCTATTTAAGACAGCCTATGACTGGTTGTAAATATTCCGTATTGCAACCAAAGCATGTACAGAAACTGAGACAGCGATAGCGATATCGAGTCAGTGAACCGTGAACAAAAAGACAAAATCAGCGCATATTAGCTAGTTTCTTGTCTACTAATAAAGAGTCTATGGTCACAACGTGTTTATTTTTTTACTGTTGACAGATCAGATGCGACATAGATCGCACCAACTATGGATATGTAAGATTTACGGAAAAGAGATCCTGACTAGATTGTGTGGTCACAGAGAACTATATAAACCCAGAGAGAACACAAGGCTATATTACGTCACGTCACGCATGAATAAAACATGCGAATTCTTCCTGCTTGCGCTTGGAAAACAATGGAAGTAAATGGATATCGACATAGCCTGGACCAGGTACCGAAGCAAATTGGCCCCCAAAAAAATATATGGGGGTGTAGTAGGCGACAAACGAAGTGGAATTGGAGAAAATTAGTGATGTTTGTGATATCAAGGAAAGCTTCTTTCCTCGGCTGTATTAGGATTTTTAGCCTAAAGACGCTTTCCTTTGGCCTCAAATGCTAAATTTTGCGGTTTCTAGCCATTATTTTAATACCGGTATCAGTTATTTATCAAAGAGAATAAATTGATTGGAGGCATTAGTTGAAATATCGTTTGTGAGGTGGCTAAGTGCTGCTGACTGAGCGGTTTTAGCCTATTTTGGATGTACTATGGCTTATAAGTGCTATAACAGTGTGATGTAAGAGTGCTTTCTGATGTGTTAAAATATGGAAAGTCACTCTTAATTTAATATTGTAGTCCTTATATAAGACAATCAAGTTTTAGCTACAAGTTTGAGGTTTCCTTTCACAGATGCTGGACCTGCATGATCGTTAAATGCACTAATCAAGGCAGTAGTTTTTTGGTCTCGTTGCATTTATAGTTTCTCAGTGTATAGTTTTAAATGTTGTGCCCTATACAACTATTATATAATAGTTCCTGTTTGATATCTGCTTATCTTTATCAAAACTATACTTTTTCCAGATTATATAGGGTATAGTAGGCTTTGTGATGATATTTTTATTTGTTCATTGTCCTTTGCCAGACAGAGTTTTTCACAAAAAATTATTTATTTTGCCTACAGATGATTGTGAATTATGAAACAAGTCAAAGGATAAAGATAATAATTAAAATTCTTCTCTGATGTGTAAGACAGACTGTTACTTCTTTGAATCGCATCAATTCAAGAATCTAAACATGGAATCAACTTCTAAAATGTTTCTGCTAAGTTTAAGAGTGGTTATATGTTATCCAAGAAAACAGTATTTTATCAACAGTTTACAATTTCTAGTCATCATAGCCTACAATTTCCAATCATAATCAAGACATTACAACTTTGTTGCAATTTTTTTCCGTATGTTAGAAAATAGTGGTATGCAGGTGTTTTAACCATGACTTAATAGGTGTTAGATCTGCAGTCAAAATAACTAAAAGCTTTATATTGTGAATTTTGCCATGCTTTTTGCTATCACCGTGAGTAGGCCTGGTGGCTTTTATCCAAAATGTGAATATACAGTAGTTCGTTGTAATTTTCAATTACTTTTAAGTGTAAAAATTAAATTGCTTGCAACATTAATTATTACTTGTCGGTATGTTGAATTAATTAGTGATGAAGTAGGAATAAAAAACTGAATAAATGCTGATGCATCAATGTGCAAGACCAGAATTTCTCGGAAAACAATTCAATTAGCCTTTTACAGATAGGAATGAGCTGCAAGGCTAATGCGAATGGATCCAGAATAAACGCATAGATACGTAGCTACTGGTACAGAAAGACTGTTAAAATTAATTTAGGCAAAGAGGTTGATTTGCAGAACCATATCAAAGCAATAAGCAGCAACTTTGTTGGCTTTAACATTTTTTTTATTAAAAGCAAAACATTTTGCAAACCATGCAAAAATTACTTTATTTTTCGCTGAAGCATAACGCATGTAATAAAACATAATTCAGCAATCAAAGCAGCAATCCATTGCACAATGAGCAAAAATTCTTCTGTATAATTGATGATGAATCCAGCTTTAATTAAAATTGAAGTTACAAATAGTGGTATCATAAGATGACAGTAGACTACTAACATCTGCACAAGGTTAAACCCTACAACGACGATATTGCCATAACGGCTTTTCCTGAAAAAGAAAAAGAAAAATTGAAAAACAATTATGGTGGCCTGTGCTATTCAAACCCAGGTGCAAACCGGTAGTCTAAGTCAACAACATAGGTCTAATATCAGATATGATTGAAGATGGATGTGGTGCGAGCGTTTCAGAACTGCTGTTAAACTAGTAAACACCTTGAGCAAGAAAAATTTTGGTAATTGCTTCTCACTTTTTACATCTTCTCAGTGAAACACCGACTGCAAGAATAGACTAGTGCAAATTTTAGGAGGAAAGGCCAAAACAAAGCTTTAGTAGGCTAATATTGCAGTACTTTAAAAAAAATAACCAGTTTTCTAAATCATTGGCTTTATCAACTGTTTCACATTCTACTTCATTTGCTGCCTACACATCCTTAATTTTTTTTTATTTAACTTTATTTTGGTCTCTAGCCTAGACTCTGTCTGCTTCCATTTACTTTCTATGCAGTCACATGCTTAGCTGGAAGAATTCGCGTGTTTCATTCATGCGTGACGTCATGTAATACAGCTTTGTGTTCTCTCTGGGTTTATGTAGTTCTCTGCGGTGTGGTTTTGGAATTTAAGGCGCGTATTCTAAAACAGAACTTGAGTAGACCTAGGACCTCGTAATCATTAGGCTACTCAAGTGCAATTGGCTATACGAATTGACAGAATTGTGTCACACAAAAGTCAAGCAAGTTGGACTTGAGTACGAAGTCTTACTCAAGTTCTGGTTTTTCTTTCAGTTGGAACCTCTCTAGGTTAAAGTATCATCTTCTGAAACCACTAAGTTTATGCTATTTAACGGTAACTTTGAGTCATGATTCTTTATGATCAATATGCAGTTAATATGGCCAATTAAGCTTGATAAATCATGAGAAGAGGTTTAAAATGAAAGAGACCCAAGTTCTGTTTTAAAATACGAGTTTAAGGTGCTGGTCTTTCACTGTTTTCTACCTGCGCTTTTGAGTGTTAAAGTGAAAAAAAAACTCGACTGGTGATAAACAATACTGCATCAAGGTAGGCTATTCTTCACCTGTTATGTGTTAGGATGATACTGGTACCAGTAGCATATTTACAAAGTGTACCCATATATTCTGCGACTATGATTTTTTGACCCATCACAGCTCGACAATCCTATGACATTGCAGACCGGAGAAATACTTTGTTTCTTAATAGTTCGAGGCAAATTTTAGAACAGAGAAAAGAATTACAGCATTGAGCATAGTAGGCCTACTACTGTAGTCTGGTAGTAGCTAGCATTAAAAAAAGTTATGCAATGCAATGCAGTACAGATTAGACTAAGTGACTGATACAGGTAGGGTTGATTTACTATATTGTAGTAGTTACATTTTGTTCACCAAGTTGCCTTCGCCAGGAGACAGCGAAGGGACCTTTCGGTCTTCGAGTCTAGCTGCCACCTGTCTACCACACATGGCGGAGGCTTCACACAGTCCCTTTGATTGCTGAACGTCAAGCAGGAAAGCTGTGAATACCAATTTTTATAGTCTTTGGTTTGACCCGACCGGGAATCGAACCCGAGTCTACCGCTTCAGTAGCAGACACTCTATCCACTCGACCACTGATCGGTTATTATAACAACAGAATAACAGTAGCCTAGCCTTACTCATTACTGTAATTGTATACAGTAGCCTAGGCCTAACTCAACACTGCTAGCTATGTTGCAACACACCAGCGTTGCAACACTCACTGAGGCAAGCAACTTGTAGGTATCTACTAGCAACTTAATGTCAGAGACAAGAGTAATACTGACAGACTTTCGTACAACAACTGCCTCCATGTATGTACCTACAAGCAACTGTCAGAGTCAAGCAACTTGCATCTACCATCAGTTAGGCTATTTAACAGTTTCAACAAGAGTAATACTGACTGACTTTCGTACAGCTTAGTTAGAGGGCATGATAGTGTAAAATCTTTGCATATCTGATTCGTTTAAATTGACTAGTTTGAATTTAGTGATTAGGCTATAAAGGTTGCTTTTCAACAGCTTGAGTTGCATGTTCCAGATATAGGTATCCTAAAGTAGAGTAATTTGGTAGAATCGGAAAAATCAAAAAAAAATGTACTGCCAATTCTTCATTTCAGACCCGGCGGCACGGGGGGGCATTTCGGGGCTGTGCCCCCCCAAATGGCTTCTTGTGCCCCCCCAAACAAAAATTGTGAACCCCCAAGCAAGGACTGTGCCCCGAAGAAATTAACAGGCCTGGGGCTACTGGAGTGCAAATTGAGTCCGAAATTGGTGTTTGCCACCGGAATTTTCGTAATTTTTGTGGACTGACACCGCATTACATGACGTTTTTGGGATGAAGATCTTTTCTTTTTTTTTTTTTTTTTTTTAGAGATCACATGATTTCGGCCGCAAAAACCGTTTTAAATTTCTGTTTTCGGCCGGAAAATCCCTAAGAATTTCAGTGAGGACCTTTTTTTTTATTTTTATTTTGGAGATCACCTGATTTCGGCCGGAAAAACCGTTTGAATTTCTGATTTCACCAGAAAAATCCCTCTGAATTTTTGGTCTTCACCTTGTTCATTTGATCTAGACTGCGATAAATTTCTCGTGCCCCCGTGCCCCTCTCGAATTCACATAAATCCACTTCTCGTGCCCCCCCCCAAAATTTATTTCTGCCCCCCCCCCCCCCCCCAGTCACGCTATCCTGGCGCCGGGCCTGCTTCATTCGTAGACTGTATACCATATAGTTGAGATTGTAAAAAGTTGTTTTGATGGAGAATCTGCCAAGCAGTAATGTAAAACCAAATCTTTTTTTGAAAATAATTTATGTAAAATCAATTTTGGCTGGGTAGCCAATAGTCATCTTCAGTGTATAACTAAACTAAATCAAAATAATAGCCTAACTGTATCTTGTTCAGTTACTGTTTGAGAAAGACAGTTATTTTTTAGTTTAGCTACTGAACATGGCTATCCATCCGAAATCAATTTAACATTATATACACAAATCATTTTCCAAAAACGTTTGGTTTTAATGATTGGCAGATCCTTCATCAAAATAACATTTTACAATCTGTATTCATTGCATTCTTTTTTTTGTCTTGCTAGTAATATCAGTGGTAGGATTTATGTGATGGATGATAACATTTACTGTATAATGAATACGGACTTTGTGTTGACAAATAACTCAACTGATCGTGATCAGTGATAGTAATCAAGAATCCAGCAGTATTTATCAAGCTACTAATCAATTTTACAACATAGTCAACCGGAATGAAGGTACTACTGTATTTTTCTAGATATCTTACCATTTTAGTTAGTATACGGAATGCAAGTTAACTTTTTTTAAATGGATCGATTGTTATTTATTATTTTTTTACCCAAACAAAGACATCCCAAAAGCATCTACAGTATTATTATGATAAACAATTGATTTTACCACGACATTTGATCTAGTGTTTTCAGGTTCAAAATTAATGCTTGCCCGAGGCAAGCTGAGATCACCTCGGGCAAGTTGTTTTTCGGCTTTAACTTGCCCGACGGACAATTAACAAAATACAGCTTATTAAGCAACATCAAACAAGATTATTTAGAAACACAATTCAGGTCCACTTTTGTTGCAATGAAATAGTAAGTAGAGAAAGATGTTACTTGGTTTATTTCAGCACTTTGCAACCATCACAACGAACACTTTGTTTAATCGTATGCACATAATTAGAGGTGGAGTCCTTGAGGACGTCCTCGAGGACTCATTTTGAAGTTCTTGGCCTTGGCCTCGAAGATCAAGTCCTTGGCTTGGCCTCGAAGCCTCAAGTCCTCGAAAATTGCCATGTCCTCGGCTCGAGGACAGCACTATTTTTTGAACAGTTGAAATTTTGTTGGAAAACGCCAGAAACCTCGCGGAAAATTTGCTAGTATCTTTTTTGTTTTTTTTCACTTGGAGCATAGGCGTAGCCAAGTGGGGGAGGGGGGCAGGCCCCCCCAATTGAAATTTCACCAATGACAAAAATGTGACAAAAAAGCCTATTGTTTCTTCAGTTTCAATTTCTTTTTGGCATTTTTCACTTACAGCAGTAACTGACAACAATATTGAAGACCAGGGGCGCCGGGCCCCCCTCAATTCAATTTTAGCCAGCCAATTTAAACGTACAACCCGGAGAAAATGGAGAGTTTTTGTCCTAAAAGTTGCTATCTTAAGCCCACATCCAGCCTTTTTATGAACGAAATGCATTAATCAGGGCCGGATTTACCATAATATGACGCAGTACCAGCTAGGGGCCCCAAACTGAAATCGTAAGACTTTTTTTAGTTTTCACCTATGTTTGGCAGACAGATGTTTCGAAAATCTCAAAAGTGTCAGGTGCCTACCACGATGTAAATCCGGCCCGGCAATAACATGGTTAGTAGACTTAACCATTTATTGCACCATTTTTCAGAAACAATTCAGTAATTCACCTCTAACCTCGCCGGTTTTTGCGCACAAAATACTTCTAAAAAAATTAGCCATGGAAAATGCTGATTGAACGAATCATTGAACTTCAATTGAGGGGGCCTGGGCCCCATGGCCGAACATGTACACCTATAAATGGTTATTTTCATGACAAAACAAAAATCTCTAAGGAAAATCTTCGAGTGGATTATCTTTTACTGCTAAAATGTAGCAAGAGACAATGCATCTTACTTTCCCCTACATGGACCAAATCACTTGCAATTAAAACTTAACCTTAAAATGCAAGATGTTAAACGTGTTTTGGACATAAATTGCTAGTAAAAGGAGGATTAAACAATTTGATTTTTTCAATTGGCTTTCTAATGCCAAAAATCTAGTGCTTTCAAATGGCTCTGAACACTAGCGAATTGTGATTCAATGGCATTAAAATAGCTTTTTTTCCAAAAAATTACAAAAAACCGCCCAACAGGTGGGGTCTTTGCCCCCAGACCCCCAAAGCCTCCGGCGGCTGGGAACCCCGCCAACAGACCCTGGTCTGTGATACTTTTGAGCTACACTGGCTTTCTCAACACGTTTTTTTCATTTTTCAACTGTTAGTTTAAGCCCTTTCCCTTTGCAAAATTCTGGTTACGTGCCAGCTGGCAACGATTTCAGATCTTCCATCCTACGATATCTTTGACTCTTTGTCCCACAAAAATTTCTTCTTTGGAAAAATTTTGATGATGTTGTTTTATGCGATTTGTGGTTTAGGCCTCCCCCAATCAAAAATTCTGGGTACACCAATAATTTGCAGAGCGCCTGAAAAAAAAATTTGAAGACCTTTTTTTTGGAGAACACTTGCGCCTGTGTTCTTGGTCCTTGGCCTTGAGCATTCCTGTCCTTGGCCTCGAAAGTGTGTGTCCTAGGAAGGGCTGTCCTTGGCCTCGGATTTTTTTTGTGTCCTTGGTCTTGGCCTCGAGCCTTGTGTCCTCGACACCACCTCTGGTAATCGCGCAAAATTTTTTCGATACTCAGACGTGCTTTGCATCTTTTTGGCACTGAGTGCTACGTTTTTTTTTCTTGAGAAAAGTTTTCCCACGCTTGCTGCTTTAAGCGCTGTTTTAAATATGACAAGTACAACTATACCCTGCGCTGCATGAAGACAACGTTTAGAATTTTTCAAGTTGTTTGTTATGATTATTTTGAAGATCTTTTAGCTCCTTTAACTTTTGCAAAAAAATTCGGCTTTCTAGCTGGTGTAGTTTCCAAAATATTCACAATTGAAAATGCATTACAATCAAAAAATCAATTTTTGCGTGATGCTTTTGGAAGTGGTTATTTATTACGTCAGCTTACCATACCGTAATAATTGCGCGCAGAAACTTGATTCTCGAAATAGGATCTACGACTACACGTACTATGCAAATTTAGTGTTTTTTTCAAGAAGTACATTTGACAATTTTTTTCCAAAGGTAAACAGCCTCAAAACTTATTACTTTTTGGGGGGGCAAGGTAAAATTTCCTTGGGCAAGTAGACATGTGATATCACTTGCCCGATGGGCAAGTTGTTAAAAAAGTTAATTTCGACTCTTGTGCTTTATTACTTTTGATTTAATTCACATGCTTACTCTAAATCAGTGCTTCTTAACCGGGTATACCCAACTGTATATCAAATCAAAATTAAAGTATATAACTGAGGAAGGGTATACGAAGGGTATACCGCTTCAATTTGGGCTCCTTCTTTAACTCAATTAAATATGATTGCGAAAAAATTGTTTCTACATATTTTTTATCATATTTTTCATGGTAAATTAAATTGACAATATTGAGCAGTGCAAAACCAACGTACAAACTTCAAAATTGTACGTTTTTACTAAGCTAACTACTTATATAAATGCTATAGTTGCGTAATTGCTCTTCAGAAAAAGCGATTGTTCGTCATATTGATATTCGGTGAAAAAGGTTGGTTTAGAACTCTTTAGAAGTAGAACTGCTTGGTAATGCTAGCGCAATGTGGTTTAACTAAGTGCAGTGCCAATGTGATACTGGTTGAGAATTGTCTTTCTGCTGCTGGCCTTGCTGTAAGACTTTGATCAGAGTAATCCGAAAAGAGGGTACGATGGCAAATGCAGAAATTGCTCTCGGGCGTGGTTTGAAGATTCGGGTGGGCTGCCAGGATAGGCTATGCGTGAATTCAGATGCTGATGAAACACTAGCCTAATGGAAAGCACTTGCAAATAAGTGAGTGAAGTGCTAGTGTGCTACCTCATAGTTATAGAAGAATTTATGTTGATAGTCTGCCGTTCTTCAGAAGTAATATGAAAGCTTGCATCTAAAGACTACATACTTACAGACAGCTTACACACATTGCTATTTGAAAGGTATGTATACAAAATTCTTGCAAAATTAAAAAAAAGGGATAGCATGTAAGAAAAGGTTGAAGAGCACTGCTCTAAATAACCTTAAATCTAACCTAAAACCTATTGTAAAAGAGCAAATAAAAAACAGTGCAGAATATTTCCCTTTTTTGATTATTCAAATTTACCGGTTGAGTTAGCCTAATTCAGGGATCAAAATTATTTGCATTGTGTAACTCCTCTTCACACTGATGATGAAGTCAGTTGACTTCAAAACACGGGAATGCTCCCACAAAAAGGGGGCTCCGCCTCACCTGTGTCACCGGGGGTTGAAATGATTACCCATTTCGACGCCGAGACAGCATTAAGGTGTTGTCAAATGAAGTAGGATTGTAAGATGTGATGTCTCTGTGAACTATTAAATTAGTTCTGCCTATTTCACTTCAGGAATAAGTTAATTTCCCTTTTTGTTTACTTTCTTTGATTTTCCATTAAACCAGTCCAATATGACTCTGCTTTGCTGTTAACCAATTGTGGCATTTAACTAGTAGATATGCTTCATTGGCATGTTTTAATTTCAAATGAGCAAATTCATCATAAATAGCCAATAGCCTAATTTTGTAGATTTCATCTTGCAGTATGTTGTTTTGCTGAGATGGTTAATCCGAAGTCATGATTGGTGTTTGAAGTCCAGTTATGCATCAAGAAGAATGCTGGTCAACAACCTTTTTCTCAAGTCCAGGTATATTTTTGTTTTTGTATTACAGCAAATGTAAATTCTTTTGAGTTAATATTGTTCTGTTGTGTATGGCAAAACTTAGTCAACTAGTATATATATTTTTTAATTGTGTTGTCATTGTGGAGTTTGGGACATAGTAAATTATAGAGGCACCATGCAAAGTTTAAATTCATAACAGAGAATCCAGAATTTCCCTGCTTACCTTGCGCGCAACTACAAGTATTTATGTATCAGAGTTTCCATAAAGTATTGTACTTATATATGATATTACAAAATCCCACTCCTTTTTTGAGTGCTTTAGCTGTCATACTCTACTTGTGTTGATTTGTTGCTGAATTTATCATAATAAATTTGCTTGTTACTGGGGTTTATGAATAATTAAAGATCATGTAGTTTATCAAAAAGTTAATGACGCAGTGAATCTGATTTATATATTTTAAATATTTTCGCAATTTTGAAAGTTACTAAAACTTGAATGATTTTCTGGCATTTACAAGCAAATTTGCTACAATTCTGAGAATATAGAGTGTTGTTGTGCAAAATGCGCACTGCTTAGGCAACTAAAATGTTTTTTGGCACTTGTTCAAATAAAGATGCTTGCTTTTTCGATTTTGCTATTTTACGATGCTGCAAAAACAGCAAAAAAAGCGTTTACTCAAGCAGACAGAGCATTTAAAGAAAAGCAGTTTTACAAGTATAGCTGCCATAATTGCTATCGATGCTCTCAAAACTGAAGAACAAATGAGGCTAAAAATTGGCAAAAAATTAAGAATAGCGAGCCTCAACTCAAAATTTACTTGTTCCTATAAAAAACGTGCATTGAAAAATCTTTTTGAAATAAATGTTTTTGAAATATAATGAGTGTAGATAACCAACAAGAGTTGTTCCTAACTAACAAGAGTCTAATAGTGAAAAGACTGTTGAAGAGCTTAGCTTACATCATAATTAACAGCAAGCAGTCGACCGTTAAATGACATAGAGCACTCTTTCAAATTCACCAAACATTGATAATTGTCATAAAGCATCTCATTCAAGGATGCAACCGCGTGACGTGGGTGACAGTTGAACCGACGTCTAAACATTATGACTGCTATTTAAACATTGCCCTAATCTAATCAACCATGCAGCTGAGTGCCACCATTCGTGTCATTTGACTGTCAGTGTCAAGTGCTTGCTGTTGATTATGATGTAAGCTAAGCTCTTCAACAGTCGTTTCACTAATGGACTGTTGCTGGTTAGCTACACTCATTATACCCAGCTCCAGCGTGGTTTTGGTTTCAGTATTACGTGGCCTAATCTTGTGGATGACGATGCGGATATAGCCCATAGGACCCACAGTTGGGCAATATTCTATGGTTGAACTCAAAACGCCCTTTGGTTTTGATGTTCATTCAAGTAAGCAAAATGCTAATAAGCTAAACGACTCTGAATGAATCTTAGGAACATTCTTCACAGTATTCTTGTTTGAATTAAGAACAACAGAGCCTTGGTTAAAATCATACTTTTAATAAACGTTTCGAACTGTACTTGGTTCATCCTCAAAATCTGAAAAATAAGCATTAAAACTGAAAACCTTAGTTACTTGTTTTGAGATTTTAAAACTAGCTGTATATTCAGTTTTACTGTTTCTTATTCAGATACTGAGGATGTACTAACTACAGTTCGAAATGTTTATCGTTTATAGAAAGTATGATTTTAACCAAGCCTCTGTTGTTCGTAATTATTTTAGAATGAATCCATAATTATATACTTAAAGTTTGCTTTTCGTATTTTTGCTCAGGATTACAACAGCTCCAGTATTTTCTTAATGCTGCTACACTCATAATTTCTTGGTCAATTCAACTACACCCCAAAATTTATACCACAGACTTACCCTAGGAAAAGTTGTTACCAGTATATGTACAAAACCTGAAAGTAACTAAGTTGTCATTTCAAAATAAAATTTTCATTTAGCAGTTTTCATCAGAATTCCTTGACTGAAAAAGTAGAACACTGAATTTTACCACATAACAATAGGCTTCGTAAAACTTACAACACCTGAAAATCTTGAGCTTTTTTTGTTGCTACAAAAGTATCTTACTTCCACCAGACATACCAGTCTTGAGATTTTAATGAAACAATGAATTTGTGATGTAACACTAGTAGCTGAAAAACTAACAATGAGATATTCATTATTGGAATGTATGAAAACTATGACATCTGAACTATAAAATTAATAGTTTTTGTTAGTTCTTGTCCATATTTTGACTTGTTTTTTTGTGCAAGAAAACATTGAGAACCATGCACAATTTTTATTTAGTTAACTTTCCATATTATAGTGAACATGTAAAAAAAATTTCAATTCAAATTTTTACTGCGGCCATGGGTAACCAATACGAGAAAGGTACCCCATTTTTCGCTTTCTTTCATTTTACAACAAGTTTGATGAAATATATCCCTAAAACCTTTTGGTGTATTGCAGTAAAATATCTCTAAAACCTTTTGGTGTATTGCCGTAAAATTTTTAAGGGGGGCAAAGATTTCTATTAGCAACATTTTATTTAAATTTCAGCCAAAAGTATTGAGAAATAAAGCTGTGGCGACATTCGAAAGTTTAGCAAAATTTGCTGCAAAAACTAGAAGCCACCAACTTTGGGGGGTCGTGACCTTTGAGGGTAACAATATGGAAAATCCTATTTTTTTAAAATTTGACAGAGCTACCATCATCTCTGAAAAATTGCAGTAGTTCAATCATGTGCTTTGGCAGCAATAAGGCTTCAAACATGGCCGTAAATGGAAATTTTGCGCCCCCCCTCCCCGGCTGGCATTTCCAATTAAAATGCTTCATAATTCCGCCATTTCTGGACCGATTTGAATCGAGTTTTGCTTGTGGTCATCATATGGGTAAGTGATGATTTGAGTGAATTTTCAAGGAGATTGAAGAGGGTAACCTGACCACTTTGTGATTTGGTTCAAGCTCAAGTGGGTATAACTGCTTAAGATCAGTCATAGTTACTCCCGGCTGCGTTTGAAGCCAACTGCCACGTTTCGTGTTACGGTTTCAGTTGTTAATAACAATCACAAATTGCAGATGCGTTTCGGAGACGTTCAAATTTGGCTGAAATTGCAAACCCTGTGTGCAGATTACTAAATAACTTTTCAAGTAATGCATTTAAAGGGGCGCAGCTTTTGTGAAAGTCAAAAGCGGGATTTTTTAGAATATTTAAAAAGCATTTGAAACTTCGCTCTTTTAAGTTTGCGTCTAAATCAAAAAGCAGCCAACACCACAGGGTATTGGTTTGCTTTTTGACGATTTAACTTAGTAAGAAGGGCAGTATTATTGTCTTGTGCGTGAGTAAATCTCTGTTTTAAAGTGTAGTAATCAAGACAATTTGCTTTAGGTAAATCGGCTGTCAATCGTTGGTGGGTCTTCGGTCAAAGCAGCGTGTTGGCGTGTCATGGAGACAATAATGTCAAGCAATGTCTGCGAGTACGTTAACTAGACTAAAAAAAGTGGACCGTTTAAAATGCGTGTCCAGAATTGTAATTGTAATTGTTCAATAATTGTAATTACATTTTATTCACCAAGTTGCCTTGGCCAGGAGACAGCGAAGGGACCTTTCGGTCTTCGAGTTTAGCTGCCTATCTGTCAACCACACACGGCGGAGGCTTCACACTGTCCCTTTCAATGCTGAACGTCAAGCAGGAAAGTTGTGAATACCAATTTTTATAGTTTTTGGTTTGACCCAACCGGGAATTGAACCCGAGTCTACCGCTTCAGTAGCAGACGCTCTATTCACTCGACCACTGATCGGTTAAAGAGGCATTCAATCAGCATAAGCGTTTAAGCAACGCTGTTATAAGTAAGTACGCCTCTTATTTGCATGTATCAAATTAATTTAAATCTTTGATGTAGTCGTTGTGTGTTTTACAGAATCACGTATAGTCCACCACATCAATGTGGAGCCGATAGCTGTCTCTTTATTGTTGACGTGGCCACGTTTACACAGTAAATGTCAAGCTTTTTAAAGACTATTTTTGGTACCGGTATGCTTGATAAGCGAGCAATTCTAAGCCCACCGATAGCAAAAAGGATGCTGTGATTGCTTTTACTACTACGTCATTACGCCAATATCAACAACGCATTGTAGCAGAAAAGCAGATACTAATAAAAATAACCCTGTTTATATTTAACTCTGATTTGCCATAGTTCAAACCCTTTTTCTTCGCCCCAAGGTAAATTCTTTGGGGGGTCGATGTCCGCTCCCCTTGGAAAACTAAACCTATGTTTGTTAAAACATTACAAACAAGCATGCTTTTGATTGTTTCTCTGTTTTTTCCTTGCAGTAAATCCTTCAAAATTTTTTACGACTATCTCTTTGAGGTGAGGTTATTTTTAGGAAATCGAAGTCGCTGGTCTAGGAGTGTTTTTCATGCAAACACTATCATGTATTAACAAAATATAGATTACGATTTCGTGTTTTGGTTTGCAAAAGCTGTGTTGAAGAATTCTGACACTAATGGTTTTGATGAAAATGCTGTAGAAAAAGAAGCAAACACTTGGACGAGGAATTGGCGGGACCGATGTGGCAGAAGAAAAAAAAATGGTAATATTTGAAGTCTTACCGACGAATGAGCATGCAGGCTGCTGTTAAATATGTTTTATTACACATGTGCATTTCTATTTGTTTTATGTATTATTACATTTTTCTTTGATATTTACTTCCTTGGCTATTTGGATGCTGCACGTAGAGTCAACTCAACAAGCAACATAGATTTCAGCATAGGTGGGCAAGTTAATGCAAAACATTAGCTTCGTTAACCACTAGTCCGTTAACAAACTTCACACCTCCGTTGACGTTAATCCGTTATTTTCAGCTTTAATTAGCGGAAGTTAATACAGCCCGTTAATTCGTTAACATTTTCTGAGTAATTTACATTTCTTTTTAATCACTCGCTTCTACAACACGTATTGACGCTGTTGAGCTAATTATAAGGAAAAATTTATTGCTGTGGTGGTCTTTTTGTGTTTTGGAAGTTACATTTTACGGTCTAAGTTAATTTCAAAATAAAAATAAGTTGAACTGCACTAACGAAGCTGCGATCGAAAAACCTTCGGAAATTTTGAATAGCGATAATGAGACTTATTAGGCTGCAGGTTATTATTCGCCACAAAAAAAGCTCCTTTCTTCGCTTTCTTCTATAAAACTCATGCTAATACGCAACAACTGTTACCAGTGCAAAGTGGTTTGTACAGGTACGATAAATAAATGGTGCAAGATATTAACGATAAAAACCTTAACGGAAGTTAATTTAGTCCGTTAACAGAACTTAACGGAAGTTAATTTAGTCCGTTAAAATGAAAAAACTTTTTAACGGATTAACGAGTTAATGAAAAAGTTAGGTTCGTTATTAACGGATTAACGATTAACGGACTTGTGCCCACCTATGGATTTCAGCATTAGCAAATGCACGATTGTTGTCGTAACAGTACAAGCCAATGTACAGACAATATTGGATGACTATAAAAACAGGGCCATAACGTAACAATACAAGACTATATACAGACAATATTGGGTGACTATAGGAACTCCATATTAGCCCAATATGGGTTCCAGCATTGTTCAGCATAGATCCAGTATAGGACAACTATATCGTACCTATATGAGCAAACATACAGACAACATTGGACAGCGATATCGAAGCAATACATAGCCGATGAGCAAACCTATATCGTATCAGTATCAAAACCCAATATAAATACAATATAGAATGACTATATAAGACAATACCGAAACAATATCGTCCCAATATTAGCAAGTTTGCTGGGAAATTTGAAGTAAATACCGGAATACCCTGACTTGCTGCTTGAATTGCTGTTGCATTAACTACAGTCTTAATGTTATTATTTCGGAGCAGAGGATAGTTTGATCAAAAAATATAGCCAAAAATATATGAAGCATATTTGAATTAGATATGTTTCGGTGTATTCTTAAACCATTATCAATATTAAAACAAAGATAGGTCATTCAAACAGCGACATAACTTAAACGAGGACTAAACGCAAAATCAATGAGGGTATCTAAAGTTCGGCCAATCGCATAAGACTAGATTGGCGTTGACTCCATCCTTTTTGACCCAGCCATTCTATAGATATTCTACTTCAAACACGACGTCGGTGACTCTAATATTATAAAATTTTATAGTTTTTATTGGCAATCGTATCGTTGATAAGCATTAGCATCTTAGCGACGCTTTCCCAGGTCTATTGTTAAGCTGCGATTAGGCTACTGCGTTGAGTCGTTTTGCTGCGCACTAAACAGGTTGATCTTGTCAGCAGAATAGATTCGAGCTAGAAAAAAGGGTAGACTGTACGATAGCCTAGGTAACAAACGTCTAAGAACAAGCAAAAGTAAGGCTAGTCGAGTTATTAGAGTCAGCTAGTAGGCCATTGTTTTCGACTTAGATGGAAAAGTTTATTCTAGAGTCACAAAATACCATAAGCAGATACAATAGGTCTAGTTAAGTATTGGTAGTCTTATTATCAGGTATGAGTTTGTTCAGTGCTGCCTTTCAATAAAAACTTTTAAACAGGGGCAGAATGATGTTTGAATTTCGTTAAAAACTAAATAAATCAAAACTCTGAAGTTTTCTAACGTTTGTGCAAAAAAAATTATTTCTCTCCGTTTCATCGTTACTGAGTGACATCATTTCAAACATCACTGATCCATTCCACAAATAGAAATTTACGTCACTAACTTCCGCCGCGTCACAAGTGGTAATGCATGATAGTACGCTTGTTCAGTCAGTCAGTTCAGGATTGAGCTTCGCCTGGTGTAGGCTAGGATTGAAAATGAGTAGGGTAACAACGCAAACCAAAGATAAAGTATAAAATGTTGTTTTGTACTGCCTATATTAGGCCTGGTTTAGGTTAGCACTAGTTAGACTAGGCCTACCGGTAGCGAGACCACTACGATAGTTAGCCTAATGCTGATGCTAGTGGCTGTATTCAAAGATTGGCATAGCCTACTACTTAGACAACAGCAACTGACAAGAAAATAAGGGATGTTAGGCTACCTACGACCTGCTGTGTAAGTGAAACTTTATAATTGTTTAAGTCTAGGCTATCTGCCTAGCCTATGGGTCAATCCATGCTTAATTTGACAGACTGTCAACCCATGTTCTAGAATCTTCTCCAAACTTGGCATGGGGTAGAACAAAATAAAAAAAAACCTGTTTGCAAAAAATTTCACCTTTCTAGCACAAGCTGTTCCTGAGATATGGTCTTTTTGAAATTGTGCGAAAAAGTGAATTTTGAGGATATGCATGAGTGATTTTTACCTCTAACGCTCAAAGTTGAGGTAGGAGGATGCAGTAAATTGCTACCCCCCCATTTTTGACCATGCCAAATACAATAAAACAGTTATTTTTAAGCTAAAAAGATTGCTTTTTAAGTTATTTAATAATTTAGGTGTTTCTCTTTGCGCCTCGGTTATCAGTTATGGGGTGCTCTGACTTTTTCTTAAAAAATGTTTTATCCCCATTTTAATGACTACTTTTCATGGCTATTACGAAACCAAGCTTTGTCAAGCTGAATTAACATGCATTATCAGGTATCAAATGATAGCTAGGGTTTTGTTTAGAGCTTTTTTTTCATTTGCCACGTTTAAAACGTATAAACAGTAGGCTATAAGCTTCCCTAACCATATTTAAATATCCTGGAACATGTTCACATCACTTTTATCACCCAATATCAGCGAATCAAATTGGATGCAAGTATATTTGCTCAGACTTAAACTTTTCTGCACCATGTGATTTTTTACCAGCAGTAAAGGTTTAAGAGCATGGATTTTGTGGCATGCTGGTATAACTTTCATTGGTGTGTGGGTCTCATTTTAAGGGTAAATGAACCGCAACTGGAAGACGATGTTAAATTTATATGCCCACAGCCCCATCACTATCATTTTGTTAGCCTGAGCAAGATGACATTTGTACTGTTCCTTAAAAACAAATTACTTGCGCAATTGACTCTTCTACTTCACCCAGTGGACGAATCTACAAACTTTTTAGACTTAAGTCTGAAAACAATTGAACAAAATATTAACAACTAAGTCTAATTAGCTTCAAACTTTATTGTTTACAATCGGCGTAAATCCATTGCACAATCAATTCAGAATTATTAATTTATTTTGTCATTATTTGAAACTTTCAAACTACATGCCAATGATGCATCTTTTTAATGCCAATTGTGACGGCATGCGTGCTTAGTTTTCCGCTTTTTTGTTTTTTACTCCGCTTTGAATATAAATGGCAACAATGATCTCGTTGACAACCGCGAAATGTTTACTATTTTAGGTCTTTTTGTGAGTGATTAAGTTGGTTGATGACCGAGGTTGCTTAGAGTTAAGTTTAAGTTAAGTTTGCTGTCTTAAACGTGGATGAAACTGTTGGAACGCTGTATCAATTAGATTAAGGTTTGGTACGTATACTTTTTTACTGGTTTTAGCATGTTTTAGGCTCTTTCGGCTGTGCGTAGTTTGCTTAACCTGGGTTGTTGGTGATTGATTATTAAAGGATAGTGTTGATTGCTGCAGTAGTTGAAGTACTGAACCGTTTTATACTGTCTTATCGTGCTGTCGTTGACTTCTTTTGCTGAGATATCATAGGGGCTCGGATAGCTGATGGAAGCTAGCCTGCTGTAGTAGCCTTGACACAACACGGATTAGAGTTTGTAGTAATCTCGTTTCATTGTATTGTAGGCTTATTTATGTTGACGATTATGTTTAGAGATGCTTGGACCTTTTGTAGTCACTTGAGCCTTATTTGGATTTCGTGTGCATGGTACCCGCAAAGTCAGGTTTGTTTATTTGCATACCGTTACTGATCACCGTAGCTACTGGAACAGTCGTAACTTGCTAATGCTGAATATTTTGATACCTTCGTCATACTGTGGTACATGGTTGGTAATACTTTGCTAGCATAGATTTGCCCCTGTAGCCTACTAGTATAGTGCTGCTGATTGTTTATAGTGAACGACAGAGGTAATGTTATTTAAATTTCATGATAATTTTTTCGAAGCTACTCTAATACTATTTAGAGTTGCTGGGCGTTGCTGTAAGTTAAGTTTTGCTATTATGTGCTTTTTTCATTACTTACCGCCGCTATACTTGAGAGACAATTAAAGTTCAACGATTCATTTTTTCTGAAATTTGCTCTTGCCAGTTTTGAGCGCGTAGGACCGACTTGGTGAAACACCAATGCATCTTTTTTAATGCCAACTACATGCCAATGCATCCAAGGCTTAAAGGGCAATGTCAAATTGCTTGCTAATTTATTCAAATTTGGGTTTTATATGCCAAGGCTAGACATTGTGTGTGTATTTGAATTTATTTAAATTGTATGTTAAATCGACTTGAGGAAAGCAAAAAAAGCTTGAAACCGGGTAACGTATTTACCTATTTATTAGGGTGAAGTGAAAAACCAAAATTTTTGAATTTAAAAAAGTGGTCTTGATATATGGCCCTAAATACCATATGAAATACTTCTATCACAATTTTGAGTTCTTGCACCCGTTGGTGGCCGTGCAATTTTATCGAACGTGCTTAAATAAATCACTTTTGCCATATCTCACTAACCACATATGCTAGAAAGCTAGTTTTATTAGCTTCAAAGTTGCAGAAATAGCACATTTATATCTCCATGAAAAAGAACTTTGCCATAAAAACGTACTGAAAAAAAACTACAGCCGAATTATTGTTTACAGATTTACTGATTAGTTTTCAGTGCTCAACTTCAATTGCATTGCAGTTCGCATTGGCATTGAAAATAAGTCAGATGAGGTTTAAATTTATGTATATTTGTACTTTTAGTGTGCCATGCTGCCTTATCAGCTTAAAATAGTTTCTTTAATGGCAATTAGCCTTACTCAACTGGGTAATGTGCAGCACGGTATAGTAGCTAATGTTTAAAGTTATTGCATCATCCAGGATTGGTTGGCTCTTGCATTATGACTTTTTTTATGCTTAACTTGAGGAATTATATCTAGTTCATTCAAAAACAGTTTAGATTGTACAGTTTTATTCAAAAGCACTGAAAGATGCCAAAGTACAAAATTAGAATTAGAAAAGCAATTTGTACCATGATTAGAAAAGCTCCTGTTCTAACAGAAACAAAATTTAGCAATATATTTAACGAACATTTTGATAGGCCTACCATTGTCTATTGTATTGTAGATACGGTATGTACTGTACTACCTGGCATAAGTTCAGTTATTCCTGAAGCAGCATGCTAACTAATAAAAGATCCAAGTCTAATCTTGTAAAAAGTTGTTTGATGGCAAAATATTTTGAAGTTCCGATAATTTCCCTCCAGGATTTCTGCCAACCAAAAGACAAGTGATTTGAGCATTTGCTCAACTTTAATCACTTCAGGAACTTGGATAGAGCTCAAATTTTTGTAAAAGAACAAATGAATTTGGTGCAATGTTTATTCAATATGTGAGCTGAGTATTGCACAAAGAATTTCAGAATTTATTAATTAGGGCGGCGAAGTCGACTATACAGTCATCAAAGTTTACTGTAACAGCAAAAACATAAAGATCTTAAACATCTGATCGATACAAAGAGCTTGAAACTAATTCGTTGCAAGATACTGATAAACCTTTTGATATTTTTTGCTGTGATAATAAACAAAGAAAGCAATGTGAAATTGAGTGTGGCTTGAGAATGACATTTAATGATCATCCTTTTTTAGAACATCAAAAGCAGAACACAAAGGGTAAATGTTTGGCAGAAATATCAGAATTTCGAAAATTTTCTCCCTCATACAACTTTGTACAAGTAACATTAAACTTGAATCTTTTTTTTGGTTAGCATGCTGTTTCACAAATAACTAAATTTATGCCAGCAAGTACAGTATAATATACTGTATTTACAATACAATAAACAACGGTATTAAATTGTTCATTAAAATATATTGCTAAATTTTTTTTTTTAGAACTGTAGCTTTTCTAATCATGGTACAAATTGCTTTTCTAATTCTAATTTTGTACTTTGGCATCTTTCAGTGCTTTTGAATAAAACTGTACAATCTAAACTGTTTTTGAATGAACTAGATATAATTCCTCAAGTTAAGCATAAAAAAAGTCATAATGCAAGAGCCAACCAATCCTGGATGATGCAATAACTTTAAACATTAGCTGCTATACCGTGCTGCACATTACCCAGTTGAGTAAGGCTAATTGCCATTAAAGAAACTATTTTAAGCTGATAAGGCAGCATGGCACACTAAAAGTACAAATATACATAAATTTAAACCTCATCTGACTTATTTTCAATGCCAATGCGAACTGCAATGCAATTGAAGTTGAGCACTGAAAACTAATCAGTAAATCTGTAAACAATAATTCGGCTGTAGTTTTTTTTCTGTACGTTTTTATGGCAAAGTTCTTTTTCATGGAGATATAAATGTGCTATTTCTGCAACTTTGAAGCTAATAAAACTAGCTTTCTAGCATATGTGGTTAGTGAGATATGGCAAAAGTGATTTATTTAAGCACGTTCGATAAAATTGCACGGCCACCAACGGGTGCAAGAACTCAAAATTGTGATAGAAGTATTTCATATGGTATTTAGGGCCATATATCAAGACCACTTTTTTAAATTCAAAAATTTTGGTTTTTCTCTCCACCCTACTATTTATTGGTTTTGAAACTGAAGCAATAAATTTCAAAAAGCCATCAAAGCAAAATGCTGGGAGCAATTTCCTTGCCTCCACCCCGAAAAAACTGAAATTTGATATCGCCAGCATTTCATATCAAGATGACTCAGTGGGAGATCCAGATTATACTTTTCATGAAAGTATAGATTTGGATGCAAGCAAGTACGAATTTGTTTTTGTGTGACTACGATACTTATAACTATGTTAGAAATATCTTGAAAAGGCTGTTAAATGTTAAAGGCATCATGAAGCACGTGTGGTTTCGCATTAGAAACTCATCTGTAGAAAAGAAAAGCAATTCATTTCATATCACGGCTGTTTACGTTTCGTGCTTGGTTTTATTAGTCTGAGAATAAAAACATGCCATAACCCAAGTTTGGAATGTAACATGTCTTGCTTGCAATCAGTTAGAAAGCAAGGAAAGTTTAACTACACAATCCACTTTCGCAGTAATACCATATAGATCAATGAGATTTTGTGTCATGGTTCTTTACGTTTTGTGCTAGGCCATCCTGGTGTGAGAAAATTACATGCCATAACCCCAGTTTGGTATGTTCCAAAATTGTGGCAAATCCAAAATTAGACCTACCGAAATTAGGCCTACCAAAATTGTGGCAAGTCGGTTCGGTTTCACTGTGATAAACACAAGCATTAGTAACTGTGCTGCATAATTTAGTTTATTAGACTAAATGTTCGACACCGAAAGCATTGGTATTTTTTACCATTTTATTTGTTCTACTGTATATATAGACGAGATTTGGGAATCAGATGCGTAAAGCTTGTAAATAAAAATTTACGTTTTAGACCAGGGGTGCTCAAACTTATTGAAAAGCTGACTGCATGACCTTTTTTTCTGAGCTTTAGTGGGCCGCAAAATTCTCACAAAATGCTTGGATAATTTTTATTCCGAATACTGCTTAATGCTCATGTAAGTTTGGAATTGCCCTACCATATTAAATCATTGCTAAACCGCGGTGTTAATCTTTAAAAAAAAATTAACTTTTTTTTTTACGTTTTGTGGTTGAAACTTTTTGAATTACTTGGCTAAGATGGAGGCTTCAACCCCCCCTCCCAAGCAACGCTTATTTCCCAATAGTTGTACTACTGAACACACCTTTTACAAACTGTGAAGTATAGATCTGCTGTGACACGCGTTTTGAAATACAAACTGCGCGGAGATAAAAATATAAACACCAAAAACAAAAAAAGTTAAAGCGTAGCTTATGTAGTGGCCAACGAAACGCAAATTTGCTACTTTTCACAAAGTAATCATGGGCCGCACATTAGGCAACCCTACTATAGACAGTGTCTTTTTGAATAAACGCTGCTACAGTTAGAAGTTCAATAAGCAAAGCTTTTTGAATCGGTTAATTATATTTTCGCAGCTTGTGTCAATTTAACTGTGTTATGTAGGTTTCTACTTAATTGCAAAGACGACCTTTCGGGTATCGGACTCAGTCACCAGCGATCGTTTTGCGAAAGAACCGCATCTGCGCAATGCTGCTCAGTCTACAGGTAGTTTCGTATTTTTTCAATAATGGAGTGTCAGCATATTACGGTAGTTAACTGTGCCGCCTGATCTTAATTTCGCTTGAAATTAGTCTAAACTTGCAAACTTTGACTTAAGATACAGTCAAACCTCGGTTTAACGCATTAACGCGAAAATGCAATTGTCTTTTTTTAGAAAATGTCCCTTATTCGAAAAGACACGAATTTTACCTAGATTAATTGTAGATGCGCACGTCAGTGACGTAGCCAGGAGGCGCAACTGCCCCCCCAAAATTTCACTTTGCATCAGAGCCCCTTGATGAGTTATCTCACATCAGGTCGGTCGCCCCAGGATGTGTCGCATCATAAACCAGACTCTTTGTCAGGATTGGAGACGCAGTATTTTTGCGTTGTCGAGTTGGGAGAAACTGCGGTTATGGGCCGGTCTACACTGTGCGTAAAATCGTCAGCTTACGCGCGCAACCTTAGTTTACTTTAAAGGAAAATTCCGTAAGCCCAGGCGTACCACCTTACGGGCGTAGCACCTTACAAGAGTAAAATTGCCAGCGAAAAAAAATTGCTAAAAGAGCAAATTTTTTTCGCCGGTACGCTCGTAAGCTCACGATTTGCGTAAAATTTTGAAAAACTGATTTGCCAGGTCTAGGGGTAGGCTAAAATTAGGTTCATAAGTTTTGTTGAAAAAAAGTTGATTTTCAAAAGTGAAAGTATGCGTGTTGGTTTGGAATAGCCTAGTTTAACATGAAAATGGTCAATTTGCGGCTCTATGAGGAAAAACTTGCAAAAAAGAGGCCTAGGTCGATTGGCCCAAAAGTGAATTATAAATTGTTTGTTGTTATGTAACATTTGGTTAGCAATTCTAAGTAAAGAAATTTGAAAATTAAAACTGATGTGTGGTGTGGCGATGCAGATCACAGTCCTGACCAGGGGGACTAGCTTAGGCCAAAACCAGTACCTATAGGCCTACCAGTATGGTACGGTAGGTCTACGTCTTGGTGGTACTCGTATCTAGGGTGTAATATACCACGTTTTTAAAGTAAACTAGTAATCTTAGCCAGATAGCTGCTGTAGGCTAGTTTAGTTCAAAAAGTTTAACCTACTGGTGCACTTTGCAGGTGCAGTGATGCTGTATTATAGGCCTACCGGTAAGAGATACTGCTATGCAAGCATCTTACGGTAATAGCCTAACTGCCTAAGCTACTGTCAGAAAATATGCAAAGTTAAAAAATTAGTCTGCCGGTAAAATTTCGGCTCTGATTTTTTATATCAATGAAACTCAAAAGTATTTGAGCCTACACTACTGCCGTAAATTTTTGAAAAGCAGTAACTGCAAAATCACGTTTTCGAGAAAAACAGGTTTAAAGGTTTGAGACTTTCCCGTACTCACCAAACTTGTCGTAGAGCGTTGAAATTTTTTCTGGTAAATGTTAGAGCTACTCTCACCATGCATGCTTAATCTCAGTTTTTTAGGGTTATATTAAGTTGGTCAGTTTTGGACTTTTTTAGAAGTAAATACACTTTTTTGTGCAGTTACTGCTTTTTACTGTTTATTCGACTAGAAGAAGTTCAGAAAAAAATTTTTGAAACGCAGTAACTGCAGTTGACTGGCAAAATTATAGTATTAGTTGATGCAACATAAATTTTAGTAAAGCATTAAGTGCACGAAACTAGCCGAATACGTTGATTTTTGATTTAACTTTCTTTAAATCAAGCAATTTAATTACAGGAATGGCAAAAGTGAGAAAATTTTAAATAGTAGTGGTTTACCTATTTAGGTATTTGACTCGACCTGCATTTTGCATAAACACATCATTGATAATATCTGGCTAATTATTATTTTGTTAAAATTTTTTGGGTAGCAGCGAAAAATGTGTAATTTTAACCTTGGCAATTTTTTCGGACTCGTTTTTTCTCACCATAATTCGTAATCTAGGACTACTGTTCTTTTTAAATAGAACATTATCAATATTTTGCGTAGCTCTTACTGGATTTTCTTTCAATTTTGGGCCCATTGAAAACTCGAATTGGTATTGGTTGTGTTCAGAGTCAGGGGTAGGTGGCGCTACTTTTGAGGAAAAATATACCGAGTAGTGGTAACCGGGAAAATGGGGGAGGCTGCAGCCCCCCTTTTGGAATGTCGACCAAAATGCAGAATAAGGAAAATACCAAGTTTTTAGCTTTTCTGAGACAGTGCTTTGACCTGGAATGTACTAAAAGATGATCTAAGGCGTCTTTTGAAACATATAGGGGGGCTAATTTGTTAAAAATATTACTCACAAATCTGTAAAAACTTTTTAAAATAATCAAAAATTTGATCGCTTGTAGAAAAAATGCTGAACATAGGTTTCATATGAAAAATAAAGCTCAGAAAAAAGGGAAGGGGGCTATTCAAAATTAGTTAAATACCCATCACTTTTCTCGAATCTCGTTCCACTACCCCCCCCCAAGTTAACTTCATAAAATGTAGACGAAGCAGATGACTCCTTGTGGGTTTTTTTTAATTAAGGGCTTTTATGATTTACCAGCTAGTAAATGAGACGAATGAAATTTTACCATTAGCCACCTCCTACATAGCCCATTTATGCAACAAGTCTAATCTTGCTTTTGCAGAGCTAATTTTCAAAGTTTTTATCATAATGCCAGGTTTCAAAAGCGTTCATTTTTATCATAATATATCCTAAAGTTATCTTATTTTTGAAGAAAAAAAACTTTCGAGCCCTTCCACCGCTAATTTCTGGCTCCGTCACGGTAACGTTTACGCTACTTTTCAATGACTTGAAAAATTGAAGCAGCCCTTTACTGCTACTATTTGGAAATGTTGAGCGCTTTCATCAAGATTTTGCTCCTTGACATGTTGAAGCTTAGAGTCTAATTAAGTAATTAAATTACTAAAAGCAGAAACAAATATATAGCCAATGTTTTGATTGGGGAAAGATATTTGGAAATCTATCAGCCAACTCACCTTTAAGCCTAATATAAAAAAATAAGATCAATGCTATGCATTTTCGAGAGAGAATGTTTAAAAACATTGTTTTTGCATGCGATAAGCGAGCAAATAGCAGTAAACTTGACCATTACATTGTTTTGTCAGCATTAGATCACAATTACAATATGCAGTTACTGCTTTTCTAATTTTTTTTTGTCTGCGAATGAAATATAATCGAAGGTTTAAAAAAGCAGTAAGTAGCTTCACTGCTTTTCAAATATTTTTCGCTAAAAATAATAAAAACAAATAAATCAAGAATAGCAGCAACGGCAGTTACTGTGTTTCAAACTGAGAACTTAGGATTACACACGCTCAAAATGCATTTTTCAAAAACAGTAACGACCATTACTGCGATTCAAACTGAGACATCGGCTGTTTACGGAGAAATGACGTCATTTGTATGTAAAATAACTCTGTAAATAAACATTTTTGTAAAGCTTGAACGCGACTAACGGATGCAGAAAGTGAAAAAAGGCCAAGTTATACAAAAAACGAAAAATCGAAAATTTGCAGTTACTGCTTTTCAAAAATTTACGGCAGACTATCAGTTAGCCTACAGCCACAGTAATAAAAGCAGAATTAAAATGCTATAATCTAAGCGTGCCCTGGTACTAGCCTACTGATATGATGGGCTGTGCAGTTACAGCTATATAGGCATGTAAAATTATTCTATTTCAAGATGTGCTCACTTATTATTCAGTAACTATCAGGTTTTTGACTTTTACATATAGTTGAGTGGAATTGCAGACACTGCCAAGCCAATAGGTTTGGCTTACTGTCATGTCAATAAAATAGTGAAATCAAAAGTTTTTTCTATTCTGCAATTGCTTTTCAGAATTGTAAATTAAGACTCTATTAGCAAGTATTTATTGTAATGAACAAAACATAGTAACTGTAAGTATTTGGAATTTAACAAATTTATCGATGATATGGTACTTGGTCCAGACTCAAAGAGACTTATTGATGAATTTATGAAACAATGTTGATCTTTAATGATCAAAGATTTCAAGAATAATAACCAATCTAACAGTGGCATTGTCAGGTTTTCAAGGTTAGTTATGTCTATTTCTAGATTGACAATCTTTACCAGCTATTTGAGCTATTATTAAAAAAAAAAACTTCAAGCGTTTTCATAATGAAAATAAAAAAACAAATTTGGAAGTTTTATCTAAATCATTTGCTTTTAGTTAAAATAATCATTTAAAATTAGCAGTGGACCAAAGAAAATTTGTCACTTTTAAAGTTTTTTCTAATGTGATTGTGTGACAAGACAGTATTCACATCACTGCAACTTAACTACACAATTTCAAATTCCTTGTAACATATGAGTAGCATTGCTTGTTTTTCTTAGGTGCAACTAAGATTTTACAAGTGTCATATTTTTCAAACCATAAGGTGCACCAATGATACTTAAATTTTTTAAGAAATCCAACTTGTGCCTTCTACTCTGATGCATTTAATCTGTACTTTTGGTTATGCTCTCTAACGGCCAGTTGATCAAGTGGTAATGCATTCGTCTCTAGAGTAGAGGTCTGAGATTTAAATCAGCCTGGTCAAATCAAACACAGCATTGCCAGCGGCTTTGTATCTCTGCGACATTTTTTTCAAGGCAGCTATGTTGCTCGGGTGCGATGATGCTGTGGTGGGCCGTGCCAACTTTAGACGCTTCGATGTATTACAGCATATATAATGAAAGACTTGATTTGATTCCATAATTTCATTCAGAGTTAAACTATTTAAATTTTTAAAAAGTTTTTTAGAGTTTAATAAATTTAATGTAGAGTAGTGCATCTTATAGTTTGGCACACATTGTGCCTAAAAACAAAAGCTATAGAAGCCATTTAGTGCGCTTAATGCTAGAAAATAATAATTATAGAAGCCATTTATCGATACTACGACAGCGTGCCAATTAACAGTTGTATGTTCCAGTTTGCTGCGCCTTATGGTTTGAAAAATGCAGTAGTGATATCTTCGCTAGAATTAATTTTGATACAATAAAGTATTCTTTGTTTAGTTTTAAAAAAAGTTGTTTTTTTGCTTTAATTTTGCTAACTTGATTTGATAGCTTTGTTCTGTAGTGTAGTATTGGTGCTTTTTTGAGATTTAATGTGACCACTTTGATGCAAGAAAATTTGACACCGCAACGATATGGTTAGGGTTTTGCATCAAATATCTTTCGGGTCTGGTTCGGACTAAGATTATAATTGGCCAAGTCAATCGTCTTGTGTCAACTGCTTGCCTCTAAAAATTTTGGACTCTTCTCTGAGTGCAACTGTTTTATCCATAATTGGTCCGTTTTTTTGATATGTCTACTGCTAATGATGGTTTTAGACACTTTGCAGAATTTCAAACTTTTTTTGGTAGGAGTAATTATTATTTGTTTTACTCTAGGTCCTAAAACGAGTAGAAGATAATTGGAAAATTGTTGGAACTGCATGATTGAAAACCAGAAGCCATCAAGTTTCATTAATGTTTGTTGTGTATTTCTACGACATGCTTCATGGTCATCACAACCTACTGGAAATTGATCATGATTTGGGTTAAGCGCTGTTAACTAACAAATGACATTTTCTCCTTTAGTGATAAGAGTAAAAAGCAGAAGTAAAGCCATCAAATTTCATTAATGTTTGTTCTGTATTTCTTCAACATGCCTCATGGTCAACACATCGTAATGAAAATTGCTTATGGCTTGGGTTAAATGCTGTTGGCTAAACTTGTGACATTTTCTTTTCCCACCATGAAATAAACCAAGACATTGATGATTATTAATGCTTCATAGAGTTGCTGCTTGACTTTTCCAGGATCCAGGCATTACTCATATTCAAGTTTTATAATCAAAATATTGGTCATGTATAATAAAATATCTGCTTTCTGAGACTGATTGGACATTGGCATCCTTTTTAATCCTCTGGTGATTTTTTTCTACAAGTTTTGATTAAACCTATGAGACAGCTTTTGCTTTAAACAAAAACTCTGGAGATGAACTTTCCTACAAATTTTGATTAAATCTCTGAGGTAGCTTTTGCTTTACACTTGTTTATATATCAATACTATCAATAATAATATGTGCTTGTCTAATCTGCGCTGATATCTACGTGAAGCGACAACCAGATGGAGGGTTCCTCACTCCCTACGAAACATTACAATTGTAAGAGATGCCCGATGTGTTACTTTCTGAAATATAACTGCTTTGCACTTAAAATTTTGTACTTTTGCTTGCAACAAATTTAGTTTATTGAGTTTTTGAAATATTGAATACAGTTGTATTACAAAAGTTGCAATATCTGTCTTATTGAGAGAATTCAAAAGATCCTCCTCGGAGTACAGTAAACTTATTGAATGCTCTAATCGCACAATCAATTTTCTGCAGTTTCAGTGGTAATAATATTACTGCAGTATAGGGTAATGGAAATTTTTTAGCTACCATAGTTCGCCCTATTTTCGTTTTATGAAAGTGCAAGTAGCTGGACATCAGTGAGATTTCTCTCAATCTTCGGCTAATGCTAGGGTAAGCATTTCTCTGAATAAGTTTAGGTTTAGCGGGTGAGGGATTGAATCCCAAACTTTTATTATTAAATTCTTGTGCGTTACTGTGATACAAAACTATCAGAGTGGTAGTAAAAAAAAAGCGTTCAGTAGAAACGTTTGTGTGAAAAAAGAAAAGATGAATTCTGCAATAAGCATTTTAGTTATGAATTTTAGTTATGAAATCACGAGTTATAATGCAATTGAATCTGATTGATTACAAGGAGTTAACTCAAACCGCTTGGGGGAGGAGTCAATACAATAATGATAAAATGCGTGTTGTTTTTGCAGAAGGGATTAAATGCGGAAAAGATTGTAGTTTAATGTGTTCGCTCACTCAAACTGACAATTCGAGAGAATAACCTACACCTGCATGCTCAGGCGCGTAGCCAGAAATTTGCAATGGGGAGGCTGTTTGCAACTGGGGGCAATTCGCAATTCCCAATTCGCAACTGGGGGCTCCGCCCCCAGTCGCCGGAGGCCATAGGAGGTTTGGGGGCAAAGCTGCCGGAGGCACGGGGGTCTAAGGGGGAACCCCCAGCGCTCGAAAATTTTGCATTTTTTTGCAAAAATAACTTCATTTTAGGGCTATTTTGATTGAAAAATAATGCTTTTAAAACGTGGCTTAGAAATTGGCAGTGCAAACATGATTAACTGGTGGCATAAATGGGCTATTTGGGAGGTGGCTAATGGTAAAATGTTAGTTCTCTTGTTTAGATGCTGGAAAATTATAAAATCGAATAGTTCAATAAAACTCACACAAAGTAATCTACTTCGTATACAGTTTATAGAGAAAAATAATTGGGGGGGCTAATGAAAAGAGATTTGAGAGAAATGATCGATAATTAACTAATTCTGAATAGCCCCCCTCTTTTCCTTAGTATATAGAGTATTTCTAGATGACACCTATGTTTAGCATTTTTACTCTTGTGATCAAATTTGATTGCTTATTTTTTACCATTTTTCAAAGTTTTCATTTGTTTGTTGATTTTATTTTCAACAAGTTTGCCCAAAATTTTTTTTTCAGGTGTTCTCAAAAAAACAAAATCAAAAAATCTCCAAAAAAACAAGTTTTTCTACAAAAAACAATTCTGAACATATGTCTCAAAAGATGTTTTAAATCACTATTTAGTCCACTCCAGCGCACAAAACAGTCTCAAAAGTGCTAAAAACGTAGTGTTTTTTCCCATTCTGCATTTTGGTCGACATGCCAATGGGGAGGCTATAGCCTCCCCGCCCCCTCTCTGGCTACGCTACTGTGCATGCTACGCATCATGGGGTGGACTGGATGAAGTTTATATAAAAGCTGATATGGGAGAGAGGCGAAAGACGCTCAACATTTGGCTTAAACGGACACGGGACAGAGGTGGAGTTGAGGGGACAAGGCTCGAGGCCAAGGACACAAAAAAATATTCGAGGCCAAAGACAGCCTTTTCGAGGACAGACCCTTTCTAGGGCAAGGACACAAACGCAAGTGTTCTCCAAAAAAATAATAATAATAAGGTCTTCAAAATTTTTTTTTCAGGTGTTCTCAAAAAAACAAAATCAAAAAATCTCCAAAAAAACAAGTTTTTCTACAAAAAACAATCCACAAAATTTTAAGGATTCCAAAAATACTGCTGTTCTCGAGCCGAGGACAGGGCAATTTTCGAGGATTTGAAGCTTCGAGGCCAAGGACTTCAAAACGTGTCCTCGAGGACTCCACCTCTGTAAACGGAATGTATCAGTATAACTGAAAAACAGTTGAAAGCTGAAAACAAAATGTACCCTGCAAAACATTGTGATCAAATCTTTCCACCGAGTCACTCTCCGCTTAGAGGAATTCAAAAGAGGAAGAACCGGACCTTTGAAACCAGCCTCTAGTGCCCATCAGTGCAGGCCCGGCGCCACGAGGGGGCATTCCGGGGCCGTGCCCCCCCAAATGACTGCTTGTGTGCCCCAAGCGAGGACTGTGCTCCGAAGAGATTAACAGGCTCGGTGCTACTGGAGTGCAAATCGAGGCCTAAGGCACCCAAATTGGTGCTTATCGCCTTAGAATTTGCGAGCAAAAACTGTTTTTTCGTAGTTTTTGTGGACTCACACCGGATTCCATGAAACTTTCGGGACGAGGACTTTTTTTTTGATCTTCACTTTAGGATTCGTAAAAAGTCGCAAAATTTTGAGATGAAAACCAGAGTTTGTGAAAATTTTTAAACTGAAGACCTTTTTTTTTATGTCTTCACCTTTTTCGTTTGCTCCACACTCTGAAATTCACGTAAATAAACTTCTTGTGCTCCCCCAAAATTTATTTCTGCCCCCCTTGTCGCGCTATCTTGACGCCGGGCCTGCATCAGTGACCTATAGGTTAATTTTTGTAATTTTGTTCTATTCACCAAGTTGCTTTGGCCAGGAGACAGCAAAGAAACCTTTTGGTCTTCGAGTTAAGCTGCCACGTTTTGTCTACCACACACTGTGGAGTCTTCACGGTGTCCCTTTTTATTGCTGAACGCTAAACAAGGAATCGAACCCAGATCTAGCTTTTCAGTAACAGACACTCGATCATGTTATGTTGTTTTGTTATGTTTTTTATGTTTTTTTGTGAGAAAGGTAGAAAAAATTCACGTTTAAATTATCAAAAAGACAATACTACTTCTCGTGATGCATAATCTGACCCAAATTTAACCGCAGCAACAAAGAATTGTAATAAATCTGTGATTTCCGTCATCCAATTCAGCATAAGATTATGGCCACCCACGGAATACGCTGTTAAGCTGTTACGCTCGTAAGTGCCGTTTTGTATAGTGTAGACACCCTCGACGTACGAGCGTAAAAAAATTTAAAATTTTGTAGGCACAGTGTAGACCGGCCCTATGTGGTATATGTAAAATAGCAAACAATCGATTCTTTCTCGGGCAGCTGAGAAATATTATGGCAGTTGTTTGTTAAGACTATAAGTTTGATAAACATTAAGTTTAAATAATCAGTTAGCATTAAATCCAATCTAACGAAACAGTGAATTTTATGATATGTAGTATCTTGAAAACTTTCGAGAGCACTGAGCACCAAAGCAGTTCTGAACAATTTTTTTATTGAAAGCAAATACCAACGGCTCTGTTTTGCTTTTTTTTATCCTCAGCTGTGTTTTGTCAATAAAACTAGTATTTATTACCAGAGAAACTTTCATATGCACCATTGTTATGGCTTACAGAGTCCCTGTAAAAAGATGACAAGGGAAATGTTTACATTAATTTGCAGAAATTTTACTTTTAAGCTATTCTATAGTTAATACGTATGATATTCGTTTTAATTAAATTATTTTTTTACAGTTCCGGCAACCTCCCAAGCTGCCATCGTCGCGCTTCATCAAAATCCCAGTCTGTTACCTGAACGGCCGCCACACTCCGCCACAGTCCCAACATTGCTCAAGAATCTTTTTGGAATTTTTAGTTAGCGAATTTTACGCCTGTAGTTTTTCTTGCGTTTATCTTACTGCCTGTATCTTTGCAATAAATGTTTTTTTTACTTTTTAATTGTATATTTTGTAAGCGAAGCAGTACGCTCTAGTTAGAAAACATAGCTATTCCATTAAACCAATGAAACTACGTGCCAATGCTTGGCCCAAGCAAGCAATAAATAGCCGCTTATTGTAAAATGCAGTTCCGCAATATAAGTCTGATGCTAGTATTAACTGCAGGCTAGCTACAATTTCTGGACGTTTTACGTACCGGTAGTCTACCGCTTACCCAGTACGTAAATTGTAGGGGGGACGCGTCCCCCATTGGGAGTTAGCGGCCCCATGCAGATTTAGCGTCATGGACGTATAGACGAAAAAATGGCTGATAAAATGTCAATTTCCGGCCGAATATTCCATCAAATTACGGTGAAGACCTTTTT
Organism: Trididemnum nubilum; assembly: GCA_963965965.1. NCBI lineage: Eukaryota > Metazoa > Chordata > Ascidiacea > Aplousobranchia > Didemnidae > Trididemnum > Trididemnum nubilum. The sequence goes on along the minus strand of OZ014472.1, from coordinate 25,428,268 downwards.
TGGTTTTAACGTGAATTTGGAGCAAGCTTTTCACCAAATTGCTCCAAATTCCGAATGCGTCCAGTCACGACTACGAAAGCGTTTCTCCATCCAATAGTTTACAGTTCAGTGCTGCTTGCATCCAATATTGACCTAACCGGCAAAATATTTTCCTATTATGCCGCAACTTACAAAAATTACAATGGCCACAATTATCAATTTTACCTCTTAGCATTACCTGCTTGGTTTTGTTTTGCGGAAAAATAACGTAGTGATTTTGATTTTTACCCAAACACTAAATCGATAATTTCAAGCAAAAACCAAACCCATTACCAAAAAGTAAACTAGTTTGTGAATGTATGCTGCTATGACATTGCATTAACAGCCAAAAACTAAAAACTAAATTTTTTTTTGCTTGGGTTCTGAGTCACTTTAATAAAGCCTTTTAATAAAGTTGCTACACTAAGTTAGGATTTAGACTGAAATGTATCTGCCAGCTTGATTTTTATTGACATCGCTTGCTACCGAAAAGTCTACTCTTTTTACCAGCTCAGATCTGTTGTGATAAAAGCAAACTGATTAGTGCGTAGCGAAACGACTTAATGCAGTAGCCTAATCGTTGCTTTAGGTTAGAACTGGGAAGACGTCGCTAAGGCGTTAATGCTTATCAACGACAAGGTTGCCAATAAAAAGTATTAAAATTTACAACCATGCAGTCACCCACGTCGTGTTTGAAGTAGAATATCTCTGCAACGGATGGGTCAAAAAGGTTGCAGTCAACGCTAATGTAGTCTAATACGATTGGCCTAACTTTAGATACCCCATTGATTTTGTTTTTGGTCCTCGTTTAATCATTAGCACAAACGTGAAACTTAAGCCCTGCTATTAATGGGAAATTATCGAATTTAGTGCTAAACCCACGTTCTCTGCTCCGAAGTTTTTGTCGAATCACTATGGAAAAGCAACTCTGGTGTTAATAATAATTTAGTTGTGATGTTTTGACGATTGCTGGCCAGAGCTTTTAACATTAATCGTTTGCGGGGTATCTAGCCTAAAGGCTACTATAGCGCGGAAGCCTAAGGAAGAGTCACCAAAACGGCGACTACTTGAAAGCAAGCAATGCGAAAAAGTTGTCTTCCCACTGGAATCGAAAGTCCAGCCTTTGGATTACAGGTCCCCTGCTCTACCACTTGAGCTAGAGAAGACATTTCCTCGCATGCTTAATTTTGCCTATTTAAACCTAGCAACTTAATGCTTGTTCTATGATGTTAATAATAATTTAGTTGTGATGCTTTGACGATTGCTGGCCAGAGCTTTTATTATTAATCGTTTGTATGCTATCTGGCCTAAAGGCTACCAGCGCGGAAGCCTAAGGAAGAGTCACCAGAACAGCGACTACTTGAAAGCAAGCAATGCGAAAAAGTTGTCTTCCAACAGGAATCGAACTTAGTTGCAGGGTTTAAATAGGCAAAATTAAGCATGCGAGGAGACGTCTTCTCTAGCTCAAGTGGTAGAGCAGTGGACCGGTAATCCAAAGGCTGCCCGTTCGATTCCAGTGGGAAGACAACTTTTTTCGCATTGCTTGCTTTCAAGTAGTCGTCGTTCTGGTGACTCTTCCTTAGGCTTCCGCGCTATAGTAGCCTTTAGGCCAGATAGCACGCAAACGATTAATAAAGCAACTCTGGTCACTTTTACAAGCTTAGAGCGAGCAAAACGCAACGTAATCAAGAGGGAAGGTGATATCCCCTTCCTTGGAAAATGTGTACGTTATAATCTCACACCGGTATTTCTAAAGCTAACGTTATTCAAAAACACAACTCAAAATATTCGAAAACCCCGTTCTTACTGTAAATCTCTATTAGAAGAGTTGGTTGGTGGTACAGAACTTGAGAATTGCCTTGATTAAAATGTGCATATCTTCAAAGCTTTTCGTCTGACACTTGTCAAGAAAAATCGTCAGAATGGAGAGCGCAGGAAAATCAGCGGCTATTTATAGGAAAAAAGCCGAGCTGTGATTGGCTGGAAAAGGACCAATGACAAAGCGTCATTAATGTACAATCTTTAAGCTGTACACGATTTCTTTTTGTCGGCAGAGGGCGGGGTTAAAAGTTTTGATAAAAGTGGCTTCAAAAGCAGATAGATGAAAAGGTGAGCGGCCTTGGGCAAGAATAGAAAATCTGCTGTCATCATAATGTTGAGCGCAGGTAGGATTTTTTAAAAGATGAAGTTGAATGGCTGAATCAGAAGCAAGAGACTGGGTATTAGTCTGGGTGGAAGATTTGCACCGACGGGCAGGAAGTAAGCGTTTGTGGGAAGAAGAGCAAGAACGGATAGATTTGGGGACATGTTGTTTGATTCTGTCCTGCAGCCTTTGGGAAGTATGGCCTACATGCCGACTGTCACAGTGGCATGAGAATTGATAAATCATGTTGCTTTTCTGTAAAGCAGGGAGTTGGTAGCGGTGAGAAGCTCTTTGGTAGAGTAAAAAACACGTGGTTCCACAGCGGAAAAGCACTGTTTGACAGCAGATTTAACTTGATTTTTAAGCTGATTTAACAACATGTCCCCAAATCTATCCGTTCTTGCTCTTCCCACAAACGCTTACTTCCTGCTCGTCGGTGCAAATCTTCCACCCAGACTAATACCCAGTCTTTTTTTTTTTCCTTTTTTCCTTATCTCCGCATGTAATTGTAATTACATTTTATTCACCAAGTTGCCTTGGCCAGGAGACAGCGAAGGGACCTTTCGGTCTTCGAGTCAAGCTGCCACCTGCCCACCTGTCTACCACACACGGCGGAGGCTTCACACTGTCCCTTTTAATGCTGAACGTCAAGCAGGAAAGCTGTGAATACCAATTTTTCTAGTCTTTGGTTTGACCCGACCGGGAATCGAACCCGAGTCTACCGCTTCAGTAGCAGACGCTCCATCCACTCGACCACTGATCGGTTATTCTCTTGCTTCTGATTCAGCCATTCGACTTCATCTTTTAAAAAATCCTACCTACCTTCATCTTTTAATTTTAAAAAATCCTCCATCCACTCGACCACTGATCGGTTAGTCTCTTGCTTCTGATTCAGCCATTCGACTTTATCTTTTAAAAAATCCTACCTGCGCTCAACATTATGATGACAGCAGATTTTCTATTCTTGCCCAAGGCCGCTCACCTTTTCATCTATCTACTTTTGAAGCCACTTGCATCAAAACTTTTAACCCCGCCCTCAGATTATACATTAATGACGCTTTCTCATTGGTCCTTTTCCAGCCAATCACGGCTCGGCTTTTTTTCTATAAATAGCCGCTGATTTTCCTGCGCTCTCCATTCTGACGATTTTTCTTGACAAGTGTCAGACGAAAAGCTTCGAAGATATGACCATTTTAATCAAGGCAATTCTCAAAATCTCTATTACTATACGAAATCTCTTTACATGAAGAGCATAACGCGTGAAAACAAAAAAATACAATGGCTTACATCAACAACCAAAAATCAAATAAGCATATTCGCAAAGATGGTTGTCAATAAACTTTTAACAGCTTGTGAGAATGGTATGGAAAATGGAATGGAATGGAAAATGGAATGGAAAATGGAATGGAAAATGGAATGGAAAATGGAATGGAAAATGGAATGGAAAATGGAATGGAAAATGGAATGGAAAATGGAATGGAAAATGGAATGGAAAATGGAATGGAAAATGGAATGGAAAATGGAATGGAAAATGGAATGGAAAATGGAATGGAAGACGGAAATGGAAAATGGAATTAAAAATGGAATGAAAAATGGAATGGAAAGTGGAATGGAAAGTGGAATGGAAAATGGATTGGAAAGTGGAATGGAAAATGGATTGGAAAGTGGAATGGAAAGTAGAATGGAAAGTGGAATGGAAAATGGAATGGAAAATGCAATGGAAAATGGAATGGAAAGTGGAATGGAAAATGGAATGAAATACGGAATGGAAGAAAATTGCCAGTATGAAGTATGGTAAAATTGTATTTCAATCCATTCAATACCATGCCCTGCTGAGTGGAACATGAAATAAATATCATTTTTAGTTTGTCTAAACACGCTCTAAACTCTGTAAAACGGTCAGTATTAAATAGTGCACCGCAGCACAGTATTCTCCCACAATATTTTAATTTTCTTCAAACCAGACCAGTTTCAAACAATTGTACCAAGATTCACGACCATATCTAAACCATCAAGACAAGATTGAACTTAAACGAATATTTTTTAGCCTTTACAACAAATAGAAATCTGTTTTTTCAAAAAACAAAAGTTTTCAAAAATATCAAAAGAGGAACTTGAAGCCCTAAAAACCTTAAGCACAGATAAAAATCTCATCATTTATAAACCCCATAAAGGCAATGGTGTAGTTGTCATGGACAAGCCGGATTACATTTCCAAGATGAAACCATAGGTAGGCAAGTTAATGCAAAACGTTAGCTTCGTTAACCACTAGTCCGATAACAAACTTCACTCTTCCGTTAACGTTAATCCGTTATTTTCAGCTTTAATTAACGGAAGTTAACAAAGTCCGTTAATCCGTTAACATTTTGCGTGTAATTAACATTTCGTTTTATTCACTCGCTTCTAGAACACGTATTGACGGTGTTGAGCTGATTGTAAGGAAATATTTATTGCTATGGTGGTCTTTTTGTGTTTTGAAAGTACATTTTACAGTCTAATCTAATTTCAAGATAAAAACAAGTTTAAATGCACAACAAAGCTGCAAGATATTTACAATAAAAACCTTAACGGAAGTTAATAGAACTTAACGGAAGTTAATTTAGTCCGTTAACAGCACTTAACGGAAGTTAATTTAGTCCGTTAACTTGAAAAAACTTTTTAACGGATTAACGAGTTAATGAAAAAGTTAGCTTCGTTATTAACGGATTAACGATAAACGGACTTGTGCCCACCTATGGATGAAACTAATTCTTTGTGATGAAACCAAATTTCAACCTGCGACTCACAATAACAATTTACAACATCATTAAAATTTTCAACAATTTCTAGCTAGTCTTAAGAAACGCAAAGCTATCGATGGTAAGGTCTATCAGCCTATCCGACCTGCTTCTGTATTGCATCTATATCTTCGCTATATAGCTTACCAAAAATCCACAAAAACGATACACCACTTCGACCTATTTTAAAAGTTCAGTGGGAAGTTACAATCATGATTGTGCGAAATGGCTACCTGAGACTTTAACACCACTTCGGCATCATTCCACAGCAGTTAGGGATACTTTTGAATCACTACACCACATTCAGAATATTTCAATAGACAACAAAGTTATGGGTAGTTTTGATGTTAAAAGCTTATTCACCAATACATCTGTTGATTTTATAATAAATTTTATACTAGAAAATATTTTCACAAATTGCGTAAAAGACTTTAACGGAGTAAGTAAACTACAACTAAAAAAGTTACTACTGCATTGGACCACCAAACAAATTGTTTTTCATAACAGAAAAACATCATCGATTGTCTTTTCTCGATGTACTGTTAACGCCCACTGAAGGAATTAAACACTCTGCAAACATCAGTTTGCGGAAAAAGAACACATACCGGTCTATATACAAAATGGTCCAGTTTATGCCCTGTTAAATTCAAGCGAAATTTAATCAACTATCTTTTACATCGTGCCAATACAATTTGTAATTCGTACATTGAAATGCATAAAAAAGTTGAATTTATAATTCCCATGCTGCTTAAAAATGGATATCCGATAAACTTCATTTAGACACAGATTCGCAGATTCCTGGCCAGCAAACATCAACTTTCCAATTCGAAATCACCTGATAAAAATCTCAGCCGAATCATTTTTAAACAGCCTTATATCGATACGCTTCCGTACAATCAAAAAAAACTTCAAAGTTTTTATCGTCGCAAATTAGGTAATAAAGCTAAATTGTAGGTTATTCATTCAACTTTTGGTATTGGAAATAGGTTTCGCTATAAAGACAAAAAACTATTTTCTTCAATGCAATAACGTAGTCTATAAACTACACTGTTCATGTGTTGCATCTTATATCGGATAAACACGCAGAAATTTGATCTTTTGACTCCAAGAGCACAATCTCAAACCAAAACCAATCATCAGACAGATGTCATTTCTCATTTATTGGAAAATTCAAGCCTCATTATTGAATTTGATCAACTCGAAGTTTTAGCAACTGCAAATAACTTAGAACTACTGTATAATTTAGGCAAATAGGTTGATTTGCAATACCATATTAAGGCAATAAGCAGCAAGTTTGCTGGATTCAACATTTTTTATTAACAGTAAAACATATCAAACGCTTTTGGCTTAAAACAATCAAGCCCTCATCAGGATAATAATAGTAATACTTAAACATCTGCAAATGAAAATACAAGGATTGTGGTAACATAAATTACGTATAACTGACAAATAACCTAAATTCTATTAGGAAATAATTAAAATTATCATCTAACAAAATACAAATGCCGTTTCAGTTTTGGACTAAAGCAATCATACCAAAATTACAGTCAAGCAAGCAACAGCTAAAAATTCTTAGCATGAAATTTTAACCAAACCAGGTGGAATAACTGTTCATGGGCTAGTCAAGGTGCAGTCAAATAAAGAAACAATTAAGTCAAATCAAGGTCAGAACTAACTTTATGATATTGTGACGCAACAGAAAATTTGGCAACTCAGAAAATACTACACAAAAAAGAGGCACCTTTAGCATAAAGTTGCATATTTAACGTGAGATTTAGTATTTTAATCAAACGTGCTGCTTGGATTTTGGTTTCATACTTCGTATGACATCTTTTTAAAATCTGGAAAGAGATGAAGGTATATACTTTTGTAGCGATAGCACGTTTTGCCGCTTCCACAAATTGCACCATTGTTTCTCAATTACAGCGCACCAATTAAATTTGCCCATTCTTTTTATCACTGTGACGCTCCTGTCAACTTGACGTAACAATGATGTACAATGGCGGTTGGTATATAACGCTGGAGCGAGCCATCATTTTCTCCTTATTATTCAGACGGTCAGAGAAACGATTTCGTATGTTTTGTTTACTACGAATACATTAGCGGGTAAAACCATTGATCTGCTTTACCTCTCATTAGACTACGGTAGAACCGCTAAACTTTTCATTGCAGCAAATGGCACAAGCGCTTATGTGGTCTTTTATAGCTGGGTTTCTTAAACTTTTGGTGTTATGGAGCCCTTGAAAAGGTTGACCACATAATTTACTGAGCCCCACAATAAATATTTTTGAAAACAAAAACAAAAAAGTAAACGAATAGCTTGCGGAGCCCCTAGGTTTCTTTAGCGGAGCCCCTGGCGCTTCGTACGGAGCACTTTGAGAACCTATCTTTTATAGCACTACTGTGCGGCCCAGCTATAAGTAAATGTTCGCGAGCTCTTACAGCCAGATGTTGCGTAGTCATGCCTATGTAGGCAAGGTTCGCATCACATGAATATCGAAACTGTACACCTCATTGAAACAGAGAGCATGTGATATTTTTGTTTTGTTTTCAGCTGAAAGTAGAGATTGATCTGTTGATAGATACTATTGTTAATGTTGATAGATGGGTTTGGAGAAAGCCAGCTAATACGGGTTTATTCCTTGACATTGCTGCTATGTGTTCCATCAAATGGTAATCCGGTTTAGTGCTTTGTATGCTCCACCGAGCTAAGTTAATTTGTTCTTGTGATTCGCTATCTTTCAGAGAAGTTGACATTTTTAAATCGTTATTCTTAGCTAACGATTACCTCGCATATTTTTTGGACAAAATGCTGCTCAAATTTTTTGCGCTTTCATCCCCTGATACTAAAGCAAATGAAAACAGCGATGAATGCGAGACTTGCTTTTTTAAAGTTCCGTTTATAGGTCACAAAAAGTTTGTCTAAACTAAGCAAGTCTTGTTTATCGTGAACTTGGTTTGAAGTTAAAGGTAGTTTAAGCTACATTCAAGATCAATCGTTACTTTCAGCTGAAACCAAAAACACCGTCTGCTCTCTGCTCCAATGTGGTGTACCAGTTTCGATGTTTGTATGATACGAACCTTGCCTACGTAGGCATGACCACGCGACACCTGGCTCAAGAGCTTGGAACATTTGGTTTTAGCTACACTGCATAAGAGTACTATAAAAGACCACATACGCATTTGTGCCAGAGTTGTAAGTCGGGCCGGGCTTTTCGGGTCGGGTTCGGGCCTAAAGTTGACAAAAATTTCGGGCTTTATTCGGGCCTGAAACGTGCCCTTTGTCTTAGGTGAACAAAAATATAATCAAATTAACTTGGCAACCTTGCTAAATTTTTCAGACCTATTTTCACTTGCGGGGTTTTTTTGGACTTCAAATTAGCTTCCGGGTTCGGGCTTGAACTAGTCGACCCGTTTACAGGTTTGGCTTGTGCCATTTGCTGTGATGAAAAGTACTCCGTCATCTCTTCCCAGATTTAAAAAAGATGTCATACGAAGTATGAAACCAAAATCCAAGGAGCACGTTTGATTAAAATACTAAATCCCAAGTTAAATATCGTCAGCCTAGTAAAATAAATGCCTAGGTCGATTTTTGGGCAAAATGAGTTATTCATACCAAAAGGATCTGCGTGGAAAGGCGCAACCTTCTAAACTTTTCAGATTAAAAAAATCGCCACTAGAGGGCGTTTTATGTGGTTATAACAAAATGTCTAAGTCTAGAGACGGACTTGGGCAATTTCACGATTAGCCTATGTCATTTGATACTGACTTAGGCAATTTTATGATTAGCCTATGTCAGTCGATGCTGACTTAGGCATCCAAAAACTACACTAGCTGTTAGAAAAAAGAACAAATTCATTGAAAACAGAAAAGATTTTTTTGAAAACAACACAGTTGTTCGACCAGAGGTGAGCAGTAACTAGTTACTTTTGTAACTAGTTGCTGCAACTAGTTAATTTTTGAGTAACTGTAACGGTAATATAGTTACTTTTTTGAAACTGTAACGAAATCGGTACCTAGTTACAAAATAGACCTGTAAAAGTTACTAGTTGCAGTTACTTTTTTTTAGTGCCAGCACACGCATGCCAGACTATGTTTGCTAATTATATTAATTGCATGCGCTGCCAAGGCGATTGCTAGATGCACACACACACACACCTGGTCATCATCACGCGATTACATCAGGTCAGTTTCACTGATTTATTTGCCAAGTTGCCTTGGCCAGGAGATAGCGAACCATACAGTCTTCAAGTAGCTGCCTCCTGCCACCTATGTCAACCACACCAAGGCTAATTCTTCACACTGTCGCTTTAATGCTGAACGTCAAGCAGGGAAGCTGTGAATACCAATTTTTAAAGTCTTTTGGTATGGCTCGACAAGGGAATGAACCCCGGTCTACCGACTTCAAGGCGTACGCTTTTACCACGACACCATCGCTCTTACTACTACACCATCACTGCTCAATTAAGCGTTGCAAAACCCGCAAGCCGCAATGCACAAATATTGATAGATAAAAAAATGATCGTCCATAGCAGTAAGCACTTGCTTTATTAGGGTCAAAATTTTGTTAATAAAAGTAACTATAACCATAATTGTAACGGTAACTAGTTATTTTTTCAAAACTGTGGCTGTGCGGTAACTAAGATATTTACTTTTTTGTTTTTTTTATTCGTTTACTTTTTTGTTTTTTTTTCAAAAATATTTATTGTGATTATGTGGTCAACCTTTTCAAGGTCAACAATTATATGGTCAACCTTTTCAAGGGCTCCATAACACCAAAAGTTTAAGAAACCCAGCTATAAAAGACCACATAAGCGCTTGTGCCATTTGCTGCAATGAAAAGTATATACCTTCATCTCTTTCCAGATTTTAAAAAGATGTCATACGAAGTATGAAACCAAAATCCAAGCAGCACGTTTGATTAAAATACTAAATCTCACGTTAAATATGCAACTTTATGCTAAAGGTGCCTCTTTTTTGTGTAGTATTTTCTGAGTTGCCAAATTTTCTGTTGCGTCACAATATCATAAAGTTAGTTCTGACCTTGATTTGACTTAATTGTTTCTTTATTTGACTGCACCTTGACTAGCCCATGAACAGTTATTCCACCTGGTTTGGTTAAAATTTCATGCTAAGAATTTTTAGCTGTTGCTTGCTTGACTGTAATTTTGGTATGATTGCTTTAGTCCAAAACTGAAACGGCATTTGTATTTTGTTAGATGATAATTTTAATTATTTCCTAATAGAATTTAGGTTATTTGTCAGTTATACGTAATTTATGTTACCACAATCCTTGTATTTTCATTTGCAGATGTTTAAGTATTACTATTATTATCCTGATGAGGGCTTGATTGTTTTAAGCCAAAAGCGTTTGATATGTTTTACTGTTAATAAAAAATGTTGAATCCAGCAAACTTGCTGCTTATTGCCTTAATATGGTATTGCAAATCAACCTATTTGCCTAAATTATACAGTAGTTCTAAGTTATTTGCAGTTGCTAAAACTTCGAGTTGATCAAATTCAATAATGAGGCTTGAATTTTCCAATAAATGAGAAATGACATCTGTCTGATGATTGGTTTTGGTTTGAGATTGTGCTCTTGGAGTCAAAAGATCAAATTTCTGCGTGTTTATCCGATATAAGATGCAACACATGAACAGTGTAGTTTATAGACTACGTTATTGCATTGAAGAAAATAGTTTTTTGTCTTTATAGCGAAACCTATTTCCAATACCAAAAGTTGAATGAATAACCTACAATTTAGCTTTATTACCTAATTTGCGACGATAAAAACTTTGAAGTTTTTTTTGATTGTACGGAAGCGTATCGATATAAGGCTGTTTAAAAATGATTCGGCTGAGATTTTTATCAGGTGATTTCGAATTGGAAAGTTGATGTTTGCTGGCCAGGAATCTGCGAATCTGTGTCTAAATGAAGTTTATCGGATATCCATTTTTAAGCAGCATGGGAATTATAAATTCAACTTTTTTATGCATTTCAATGTACGAATTACAAATTGTATTGGCACGATGTAAAAGATAGTTGATTAAATTTCGCTTGAATTTAACAGGGCATAAACTGGACCATTTTGTATATAGACCGGTATGTGTTCTTTTTCCGCAAACTGATGTTTGCAGAGTGTTTAATTCCTTCTATGGGCGTATTTAAAGAATTTGAATGTAAAGTTAAAACTTTTGTTGATAGCCTACCTCGCATAGCGTAGTTGAAAGTTACCAGGATCAATTTAAGCAGCTTATTTAACTGAAAGGGTCTCAAAAGTTATGACTTTTGTAAAATCCCATGGTACATTGTGCCTGATATTGTCCACTTTGCCGGGTTTTTAAGTTTGTTCCCCACCGTAAATTCGGCCATATTCTAAAATACATAAAATTCTATGCCACAGCAATACCACATGGCAAATTAACGTTTAATTTAACCACTATTTATGAATAATAATTTTTACCACTAGTTCAAGTCGAAATAGATGTAAATTAAGGCTCGATCAACATAACACTGAGGGCGGTTAAATCATTGGTTTAAAATTTAGATGACATCTCTACGAAATAATTCAATGAAAACAACTACTTCTGCGTTTTAACTCCTAGCAACCATAGCAGTAAGCCGCTAATGACAACATCAAATGCAAAATAAACCTATGAAATTACAAAAGTTTAAAAAAGTGTTAATTTGTCACGAATGAAGGAGATGCAACTGTTTTATTTCAAGGCCGTCAATAGCAAACCTTGCATTTGATAACCGAAGCTAGCTACCACCTTAAATATTACAAGATTTTCATGGATTACTTGACAGCAAGCCGAATTTACGTCACTGAAAAAAGCAAACAAAAACCCCGAATTCTTACTAATCAAATCTTTTTCGGTATTTACCGACTTTTATGTAACATTTAACTTTAATGTTTATAAGGACTCTTGTCCTTTAGGACTCGTGTCCTTAGGACTTATGTCGTTTAGAACTCGTGTCAATTAGGACTCGTGTCTTTTAGGGCTCGTGTCTTTTAGGACTCGTGTCCTTTAGGACTCGTGTCCTTTAGGACTCGTGTACATTAGGACAAGTGTCCTTTAGGACTGGTGTCTTTTAGGACTCGTGTCCATTAAGACTCTTGTTCTTTAGGACTCTTGTTCTTTAGGACTCTTGTCTTTTAGGACTCTAGTCCTTTAAGACTCGTGTGTTTCAGGACTAGTATCATTTAGGACTCATGTCTTTTAGAACTTGTGTCCATTAGGACTCGTGTCTTTTAGGACTCGTGGTTTTAGGACTCGTGTTTTTTAGGGCTCATGTCCGTTAGGGCTTGTGTACGTTAGAGCTCGGGTTCTTTAGGACAGGTGTCCATTCGGACTCCTGGTCATTAGGACTGGTGTCCGTTAGGACTCGTATTCGTTAGAAGTCGTGTTTTTAGGACTCGTGTCCGGATACCTCTAATATGCATGCTCAAACTGTAATCAGGTGTTTAAATAATTTGTTTACCATGTGTCGAGTGCCAAGTTGTGTTCATTTTGATAATGCTAGCTATTTCAGATCATCCTATGAATTAACGCAGTTCTTAACCGATCTGGGTATTGCCACCAGCCACACTTCTATTTTTCATCCCACTGGTAATTCATAGGTTGAATGATGTATTGGTGTAATAAGACAAACGATAAGATTGACACTGAAATCTCGTGATTTAGACATTGCTAAATAGGAACTAGTGCAACCTGAAGTATTGCACTTTCAAAGGTCATTGCTTTGCACAAGTACTAATGCTAAACCGCATGACTTGTTTTTCAATTTCGACCGAAAATCGTGTTGTGGTTTTACATTACCGAGCTGGCTTGCTGAGCCGAGATCTGTATTACTTCGTAATTTTGTGCGTCCTCATAAGAATGATGTCTTGGTGCTAAAAGTCGAATTAACTGAGGCAAATCCTTCGTTTGCTCGGGTGCGATTTCCTAATGGACGAGAGTCTACCGTGTCTTTGAAAGACTTGTCACCTTATCCGGCATTAGCTGACACTCACGATAGTGATATAAGTTTTCGACAACTCTTCTTTTGAAGAGTCATCATCGGAGCTTGATAAAGCGGCTGTGTCTAATGCTGACAATATTATTGTGTCTGATTGTAATGTAGACAGTCATTCTGAATCGCCAGTAAAGGACTTGCACAAAACTCCAAGTAATTTTCCATCTGTTCGTAGGTCTGCAAGAGTTAATAAAAGTCTACTCCCGCCACGTTATGGAGGTCCAGTATCTTTTTAAGAAGCGGGATAAGAAGTGGTAAAGTGTATAGTTCAATTTGGTAGCCTTGTATTACTACGTTAAAATGCCTGCAACGCTTTTCTGTTATTTCGTAATCTTAATTGCATTTTTATCTCTGCGTTAAACGCAAACATTTTGTTTGAAAAGTAGTTGCCACTGTGCAGTTGAACTGAAAGTAGATTCACAGTATAGTTAGAACGGCATTGCCTTTGTATTAAGTTACAGTATTGAGTTATAGTGTTTCTTACAATCGTACAATGAGTTTTACAATATGTTTTGCTATTTTACTTATTGCAGACGAAGTTATCTTATAGCTTGTTAAAGCCCATGCTTTTGTAACTTGCAAAATATTAAAGTGTTATACTGATGCTCGGCTTCATTACACAAGAAAAACAACTTTGCAGTTTTGTCAAGTTAATTAGGTGCAAAGCTGTTTGTCCTGTAGCGAAAGCCTCGCACTTATCACGTTTGACGTCAACTCCTTCAGTCTGCGGTAAAAGAAACTAGGTTAATTCAGTATTTAAAACAAATTAGTGAGTTTTGTTTTTGACGAAAAAGTAAGCAATTAAGAGGTGAAGAAGAAATTGGCCACAAACAAACTTCCTGAAAATAAAATTTTCTCTGGTAACAGCTAATGCTAACATCTAATGCTAACAGCTAACACCCAACAGCTAATGCTAACATTAGAATGACGGGCAAAGTTAGAAAAAAACAAAACATGAAAGATGTTGCGAGCTTTAGTACTGGTTGCAAAGAGCAAAGCAACTTTACTGAAGCTGACCGAAAAAAATTACGCAAAATTTATGATATTTGCGGTAACGTTGAAAACCTTGACAAGGCAAGTCTCAAATCTACAAAGAAGCCTGAAGAGAAGCAATTAGAAAATTAAAGAGCTTAAAACAGGGAATGAAAAACTCAAACAAACCGTAAACATGAACATTCTGGAGATTGATAACTTAGAACAATACTCCAGAAGAGATAATATAAGGATTCATGGTGTACCTGAGCCTCAGAGGAAGAGAGATGATGGAGAAGAAGTGGTTGCTGCGCTGGCTGAAAAACTAGGTATAACATGAAAGGTTACGATATACAGAGGGCCCACCGTTTGTGCAGAAAACGATAACCTTGGCAAAACCTCGTCCTATAATTGCCAGGTTTGTCAAATACAAGAATCGAAACGATGTGGTCCAGCAATGTTTTCGAGTGATCTGTTATTCGAGTCGGGAGATCAATGGCACACTTGGTCTAAGTACTCAAGATAATGTTCACGTATCTTCGAAAGTTGTGATTGCCATTAATTTGCATTAGGTCAATGGTATAGTCACTGACAGCATAAAAGTCAGTGTTACTATCACAAAGATCAGCAAAAATGTCCCATAAATTTGTGGAAAAGCAAAGTCATTCACAAGCGTTGTGGGATGTCGATAAATTACCCCTATCACTATCAGTTCGTTGTTAGTTTTAACTTCAATCCACGTATTTTCCAAAAAATTTAAATTAATATTAATGTCAAATTTGCGTTTGTAAGATGTATTGTTTTATGTAAAACCCGTCCCCACCAGCTTTTGTTATGCTATTACAATAGATGTAATCTTATCCAGAATGTCAACGTTCACCAATGGATGACCATATGTAAGTTTTGTTTCTGATATTGCAATGATATCTGTTGTTTCAGAAAAAGTAGCCAAAAGGGTGATTAGCTCGTCAATTTTTTTTTTGCAGACTGCGCACATTAAAATGCAAGATAAATAGATCATCTGTTTTAAGCTTTACCACATTATTTAAACGACGTTATATCATGATACAAGCAATTGTCAAAAAAATCACAATAATTTGAGTTATCATCACAAGTTCCTAAAGTAAAGTTTTCAGATCTCATTAAATCAAAATGTTTATCTTGGCTTGCATTAATCCATGGACTTCTATTTAGAAGTCCATGATTAATCATTCGCGAGCCGCAAAGCAAACAAATGCAGTCTAGGTTTTGCTTTTCAAATGAATTATCTCGGATTTTAGAAGTCGAACAAAATTTGTGCAAACTAGGCAAGCAATTAGAGCAGGTCATGTGGTCATTTGCGGTAACGCATGACTTCGCACACACAATGCAAATAGGTTGGTTCTCCATTTTGCCAAAGTTCCCTGTGCAATAGTACATACCATAAGCTAGTTTTACGAGCAGCAAACCAACTAAACATCGTTTTTGCTGCTATAATCACTACTTACACTGTCATAGTTGTTATCCTCATTAATAAGCATTGGTTTGTAGTTCAGTTTAGCAAAATCCACATCTACATCCAGGGGCGAAATAAATCATCTGGGGACGAAATCACGATCCAGTTGCCGGTACCTTCCTCTTTATCACCATCAGCCATGACACCCTGCTCACAAGCAGATTTTTTCATTCGAATTCTGCCGTTGTATGTAAGACAGAGAACGAAATTTTCCATCGCAGTCATTTTTAACGTAATTCAAAAGTTTTGAGCGAAGTGGCATCAAATCTTCAGTAATGAACGCATTATTAAATTTTTTATTGTTGAAATTCTTCATATTTTGATTTTGAAAGCAAGCTATCTTGAGTACTTAGACCAAGTGTGCCATTGATCTCCCGACTCGAATAACAGATCACTCGAAAACATTGCTGGACCACATTTATGTTAACGATCCAAAACACTTTTACACTAGCGGAGTGCTCTTATGCGATCTGAGCGACTATATAGCTACTTTGGTTTGCATTTCTGCCAAAAAATTTTGTGATAAAAACGCAGACTAATTTCTACTTCGAGACATGAAAAATTTTTAAGGGCACTTGAGAATGATTTAACTGCTGCCTACCTAGACAGTATTGAATCAGCTCATGATGCTTTTGATAAATTCGAAGAAGTGCTTCCTATCGTAGTAACCAAATTTGCTCCTCTGAAAAATCTTCAAGGAAATAAAAAAAAGCTTAGTCAAAAACCTTGGATGTCACGTGAACTGCTAAATTTGATGAAACAAAAAACAAACTTTTTAAACAACTTCACAAGAAATTTGATGAAGATATTTTTCAAAAACATAAAAAACAAAGAAATACTTCAAATTGAGAAATCAAACGTGCTAAAGAAAACTACTACAAAGATTTGATTGATGATAGCAAAGGCAACTCCAGTACGCTGTGGAAAATTATTGGCGAACTGCCAACTTGAAAAAAAAAAGACATTTCCTAATCAAATAGTCGCCAACAATAAAATGATAGATGATCCACAAAAGTTTGTGAAGCTTTTAATGTTCACTTTGCAACAGTTGGGAAAAAACATTGGTAAAAATATTAAATCGCATGAATCAACCCACTCTCTTGGACCCAATTTCTCCAACTCGTTCTTTTTCTCTCCTGCTACTGCTGAAGAGATTTACAAACTTATTGGTAATATAAAAATTTAAAAAGCAGTTAGAGAAAATGACATAATCAATAAACTCCTAAAATGGAGCAATGCTGTAATCTCTCCATTTTTATGTACCATTTTAACTCCTGTATTCATCAAGGATAATTTCCCAATTCCTTAAAGATTGCAGAGGTAGTTCCAGTTTTCAAAAAGGGGATTTAAACTTGCTTACAAACTATCGTCCGATTTCAATTCTTTTCCAACTCAGCAAAATTTTTGAAAAATTAATATTGAACAGAATCAACGATTATCTTGAAAAATATCATTTAATTTCTGATAAACAATTTAGCTTTAGACAAAATTCTTCTACGTTTCACTCTATCAGCAAAATTTATAAAAAACTCATAAAAAACTCTGATGCAGGAATGTGCAATTGTTGTATATTCCTCGACCTCACCAAAGCTTTAGATACTGTTAATCACAATGTTTTGCGGCACAAAATTAAAATTTTTTATGGATTTCGAGGACTGGCCTTAAAACTAATACAAAGTTATTTGAGCAAAAAAAAACAATATACAAAGGTGGAAAACTGCAAGTCTGATGTGACAAAAATTGAATACGGTGTGTCACAGGGTTCTTCCCTGGGGCCACTGGTTTTTCTTTTGTATATCAATGGTCTTCCTTTGGCTAGTCAATTCGACGCTACCTTGTTGGCTGATCACGCTTTCTTGGCCATGTCAGACAATAACCTTTTTAAATTACAAAACAAAGTAAATACTGAACTTAGAAAAATCGAACTCTGGATGAAAAAAAAAGCTTCAGCTGAATCATTCCAAAAGTCATTATTTACTGCTTGACAAACAGCTCAATCGCTCATGCTCGACAAACTTCAATGTATCCTTGAATTCAATCAATATAAAACGTAACTAATCCATAAAATACTTAGGAACTTATATTGACAAAAACCTAAATTGGTCTTGTCACATTCAACATCTTTTGCTACAACCAGCACGCTTTTCTGGATTGTTATATAGAATTCGAAAATTCTTAGACCAGAAGACGCTGTGTATGTTATATTGCTCGCTCATTTACAGCCGCATTCAATATGGTATAGTTACATGGGGTACGGTAAACAAAACACTTATGCAAGAACTCAATGTGATGCTAAATAATATTGTTCCTACAATAACGTATAATAGCAAATATTGTCCGGTGACTTCTTTATATAAAAGCTAGAATTTTTTGAAATTAGATGACATTTACCTACTTGAACTAGCCAAATTCATGTACCAGCTTCATCACAAGAAATTTAAAAACTGCTCTCAACGACTGTTTTGTTGATATCACCATAATTCACAGTCACAATACTTGAACAAAACATAACTTAGTATATTTTAAACCTCGCGTTCAAACGTCAGCAGGGAAAAAGTCTCTGACGTATACAGGAATTGAATTATGGGGAAAAATTGAACCTGACGTAAAAAAAAATATCTTGGTTATCATTCAAAAAAAGATAAACAAAAAGCTATCCGAAACTATATATTCATTTGACCTTCTTTGCTCCATGTTCTGGAAATCCATCATTTAACTGTGTAATATTGTGCATTAATTTTCTCTTGCGATGATACCAGTAGAACAAAATAATTGTCCGTTTCTTTTTAATTTGATGGTTTTTTCTTCTCTAAGTTTTCACACTGTCAAGTGCAGTAACAAGTCAGGAAGCACCTTGGATTGAAAAACCTTCGGGTTCGTCGTTGCTTTCTGACCTGAACAAACTTACCGTAATTTTGTTTATGTGTGTTTGTTTTGTATGTGTTTGTATTACTCATGCGAATAAACTGTCTTCTATCTATCTATGTATCTGTTTCCAATATTGCTTTCTTTCTTTAAAATTCACCCATAACTTGTTTTAACTTCAGTCAACTGTTTCGCCCGCTTATCCAACATCTAACTGCACTGTTGAATTTGTTTGATCGAATGTGCTGATGTAATTAGTTAAAATATATAATCCAATGTTTCATTATACTCGCTGCATTACGCTGAAGCGTGTAAAGAGTTGGCGGGGCCCATCTCCTCGTCATTGCACCCGGTAAACACAGCTCTTTTCAAAGAAATGTTATAACAATGGCGAGCCGTTGGCAAAACTGTGTTTGATGTGACCGGTCTGAAATTTGAACTTCTGACCTCCCGCTACAGAGACGAACGCGTTATCGCTCGACCAACTCGCCAGTCCAGAAAAAAACGTATTAAAACATGTAATGACAATAATAGGTAATCATTGAACTGAAGTATAATTTTCTAAACTTTATTGCTCTTTTGCCGTTTTGGTTTAAGTCAAAGGAAATCCTCTTAGTCACGGCAAAAAACATTTAATATTTGATTTTGTAAACATTCATACCAGATTTTGTTCTTGACAAAAAAAAAGCAATATTGGAAACACAGAAAATTTTATTTTCAGGAAGTTTGTTCGTGGGCCAAATTCCTCTTCACCTCTTAATTGCTTACTTTTTTGTCAAAAGCAAAACTCGCTAATTTATTTTGTACTGAATTAACCTAGTTTCTGTTTCCGCAGACTGAAGGAGTTGCTGTCACACGTGATAAGTGCGAGGCTTTCGCTACAGGACAAACAGCTTTGCTCCTAATTAACTCAAGAAAATTGAAACGATTTTTGACCTGATCTCTCTACTTACACAACAAATGAAAGACATGCACTTTTGTCGGCAAATTAATTATAATTTATTAACGGTTGTTAGCCAGCAGTGAGTACACTATTAATCCTGATTTCTCTATTTTTGAAGTTGGTTCAATTCTGGATTTTGTCTATTTTGGATTTTGTCCATTCTGGATTTTTTCCATTCAGGATTTTGTCCAATTCGTGATTTTTTCCTTTCGGAATTTTGTCCATTCGGGATTTTGTCCGATTTGGGATTTGTCCTATTTGGGATTTTGTCCGCTCGGGATTTTGTCCATTCTGGATTTTGTCTAATTTGGGATTTTGCCCAATTCGGGATTTTTTATTTCGGGATTTTGTTCGTAAACGGGCTATGTTGGAGCTGACGCTACATCATCCCCTTCCCTTTACGCTGGCAATGGCACTTCGACGTCTCCAACCAGCGCAAGGCAGAGCGTGCACCACTCCAACGTCCTGTCGTGCTCGCCATAGTAGCATCCATGTAAAAAGGACGCATCCCGATGCGGTCGACCAGCTCGGTTGAACAACCTATCGAGCTACTCTCCGGGTTGGCTTAATAATGAATTGATCCGATTAAACTTTCGCTTGTGAATACGTTGAAGCTGACGCTACACTGCTTTCAGCCTCCGCTTCCACAAAAATTTGCCACTTACACTGCTTCTGCTTCCAGCTTCCACTTCCAGCTTCGGCTTCCGCTTCCACATCCTTAGTGATAGTCAGCTAAGCCAAGTCATACTGAAACTTCTTTTAAATGGCATAATGTGAAAACCCTAACCGCAGAATGAGGGGGCAAAAGCATTGTAGAAAATTGTTGTTCTTATTTCTGCTATTACTTCCGGCTGCAAAGCATTAAAGCCGTCTACAGCCATAATACTGAATCTGCGGATCCGTACAAAAACAATTTTGAGTTGCTAATGCTAAAACATGACCGAGCCAATTCTGCGAGTGAAATCAGCTGAAAGTATGCATGCGATAATGAAATTAAATACAATATTACCAGGGATGGCATATTAATATTAAACTGGAGTAAATACGTTAGTATATCCCGATATAACAAACGAAACGTTTTTAACCCTTTGCGTGCTATCTTGCGTAAAGGCTACCACGCGGAAACCTAGGGAAGAGTCACCAGAACGGCGAGTACTTGAAACAAGCAATGCGACAAAGTTGTCATCCCAAAGGATTCGAACCTGCAGCCTTTGTTTTACCGGTCCACTGCTCTACTACTTGAGCTAGAGAAGACGACTCCTCCCGTGCTTAATTAAGCATGAAAAGAGACGTCTTAATTAAAGTTAATTAAGCTTAATTAAATTTAATTATGGATAATTAAGCATGCGAGAAGATGCTTAATTTAACCTGTAGCCTTTGAATTACCGGTCCACTGCTCTACCACTTGAGCGAGAGAAGACGTCTCCTCGCATGCTTAAGCACGCGAGGAGACGTCTTCTCTCGCTCAAGTGGTAGAGCAGTGGACCGGTAATTCAAACGCAGCAGGTTCAAATCCTTTAAGAAGACAACTTTTTTGCATTGCTTGTTTTTAAGTAGTTGCCGTTCTGCTGACTCTGTCCTAGGCTTCCACGCTGGTAGCCTTTAGGCCAGATAGCACGCAAACGATTAAATATTAAAAGCTCTGGCCAGCAAACGTTAAAAACATCAAAACTAAGTTACTATTAATTTCTTAATAATTTTTCATGCAGAGTTTTTTCTGAACCAATAGTTTATTATTTTGGATTCCTAACGGCGATTTCCAACACACAAGTTGTTCCGTGAGTGTGCCTAGCCCCCTCCCACACTGCTTCCCAGAGGTTAGAATAGTTCTTTCATCTCAAAACAAACTCTTTGTGCTCGTGTATTTTTAGAACAAGCTGTCGTTCTCAAGAAAGGTTTTGTTATTAGGTGTAAATTTAAATTATAACAATTATTCGAATGTTTGGAGAGATGCGCGCTGACTTAATAACTTTTTTACACCACACGTCCTTATACATAAGTTGAAGAGACGAAACTCCAGGGAAAATTTGGGCATTTTTAGAAAAAAAATGGTTTATTATTTTTTGCATCGACGATTGTGGACCCTTTGAAGTGTGGCACGGGGAAAATGTCTCCAATGCCTTCCTTCTTTATACGACCCTACTGGAATCCTCAAGTTATTTTTTGTAATTAAATACCTTATGTTAAATTCGACAAAGTGTCTTTTGGCGGCCAAAACGTTCGCGCTTATTCATTGATAAGCATTACATGTCGTAAGGGACTGGACAAACCTTAAGGGCTTGCAGAGCGTCAGAGGCTTTCTAGGGAATAAACGATTTTTCACTTGTGGTACTTAAAAAAACAAGTGAAAAAATCGCTGAACCCTTGTAGTAAGGACAGCTATAGGCTATCCCTACTACAAGGGTTCCCCTTGTGTGACCACGGAAATCATAACCGACAAGTTTGACGTCCTTCGTGGTCGACTCCTGGGAAATCATAACGACTTCCACTGGCAGATAGGTGGCCAGATCAACCACCAACCCTGCAGCTACAAAGCAGCTCGAGTCATAAGATGCACAGAGCTGGACAGCGCTGTTTCGAGCTTTTAGCTCTCATCGGCAGCCCTCAGCTTCTCTAACAAAGTTATTCCCCAGCTGGACAAGACTCTTGGCCGAACTGGACAAACCTTAAGGGCTTGCAGAGCGGCAGAGGCTTTCTAGGGAATAAACGATTTTTCACTTGTGGTACTTAAAAAAAAAACAAGTGAAAAAATCGCTGAACCCTTGTAGTAAGGACAGTTAGGGTTAGGGTTAGGGTTTAGGGTTTAGGGTTAGGGTTAGGCTGTAGGTAGGCTGTCCTTACTACAAGGGTTCAGCGATTTTTTCACTTGTTTTTTTTAAGTACCACAAGTGAAAAATCGTTTATTCCCTAGAAAGCCTCTGCCGCTCTGCAAGCCCTTAAGGTTTGTCCAGTTCGGCCAAGAGTCTTGTCCAGCTGGGGAATAACTTTGTTAGAGAAGCTGAGGGCTGCCGATGAGAGCTGAAAGCTCGAAACAGCGCTGTCCAGCTCTGTGCATCTTATTTACATGAATGTAAAAAAGTTGGAGGGCAATATGTTTTTAACAATTCCGGGCAGAATCTTTTGGGTTGACATTTAGGGGATTTTTTGAGGAGATACGTGACTATAGAACAGGAAAAAATTCAAAAACGTAGAAAAATTTCGTCTAAAATTGAAATACACAAAAATTGCACGATCGAATCCTCAAATATTTTTTTCTAGATTACCACCGTTTGCAGTTAAAAAATAGCTTTTGAACCAACTACACACTGAAAAACGTAGTAAAAAGCTATTGTTTTGTATTATAGTCAACAATGTAGTTAAATTGTCAAAATTAGGCCTACACAATAAAGCACCGATTTACCATTTGGATAAAAAAAAATTGAAAAACAGTTACTTTAGCTTATAAATAAAAATCACGAAGTTATTCATCAACAGGAAAAATAGAAATGGTTTTTCCAAGCACGGTTTTAACAACTATGGAATTATTAAAAACAAAAATGCCACTAAGAAGATATGCCGTCCATGAAACTGCCAATTCTATAAATTGGCATTCAAATCTTGAACAATGCTAGTGCAGCATTTATCATTAAACTAAAACGAACTAAAAACAGCAAAAACACAAACAAATAAACTCAAAAATAATTGCATTAACAGCACTTAAAGTTAGAAAATATAAGTTCTTAGTTCGCTTCTTAGACAATTGCAGCTTCTGCTATTTGTCTGTTTTTCAAAGTTTTGTAGAAGTTGTGGTATGACTTTGGGATGAACAAAGTTTGGCAAAGGAATAGAAGATATGCCACTTTTTTACAGCATATTTGAAGCTAGTTGCCATGTGCTGATCTTATGATGGAACTGGAAATTCTTTGCTGCATCTTCCCAGGTCGCACAGAAAAGCTGTTGATTCTTCGTAGCCGTATTTAAAAATTATGCAGCTTGGATTAGTATTATTGCATCGTAGCCATCGCACGTTTTTCCATTTGACAAGTTTTCCATTGCAATGTTTTATATTACGAGGAAATCTTTGTTATCTTCGTTCTTTGAAATTAATAAAATCAGAAAATGAGAGTCTTTTGACATAATATCACTCAGGGCTTTTCCGTGCCAACTTTGCTGCTGTTATCCATTCTGATGGCACGTACTGTAAATTGCAGCTTTTTTAGTAGTTTTTTTTCAGTTACGAAATGCATGGAGTCGCATTCCATTTGGCTGTGACCAGTTTGGAAAAACTTGTGGTCAATTTGCTGAATCGAAGGATGCTTTTTTACAGCTTCAAGACACATGGTAGCAAAAATGACATTTTTCTGTTGTCCCCCACATCCATCGAATGTCATTCGTACTTCATCGATTTCAACGCATTCCATCAAACGGCTGCAAACACAATTTATATTTCACTTGCACCTCGATTTCCTTGACTTTTATCTCAGAAGTTACAAAATCCTTTGCTTTCGCCTAGGCGAAAAATGCAAAGATTATAAACAGATAGCTTTTGTTTATAAAAAAAATTGGCCTGCATCACTTGTAGGTGCTGATAAAACTGCCTGCAAATCGAAATTGAAAGACAAAATTTTCGAATTGTTTTTCCTAGCAAGTTTATCAGTATCTCTATGATTCCGAGCAAGATCTTTTTTTTTTTGGATGATCATCGAATTCATGTTGAAATATCTCCTTTTCTTCTGCCTTCATTTGTTGGTATTTTGTACATGTTGAGCATTGGTATTTTTTTGGCTGAAAAAATCCAAAGTTAAACTGCGAAAATATTTTTCTGGATACTTCATATTCAACTGGCAACATACCTAGATCTTCACATTTTTTAACGAACAAAGTATGCATCTCACTGACGTTTAAATTTTGATCTAGGTAACGTTTTTCGGACGATTTGCGGCAGTAATGTGACTCTTTAGCCGGAAAACTTGCAATATAATCCTGCTTTGTCTAGTTGATTTCCGTTTCGACGTTGGCCCCGTCAGTCTGATCGCTGAACACCCTCTGACATGCAGTATGCAAGCTAGATCGAATTAAAGCGTCGGTTACATTTAAAGTTGCCCGAAAAAATTCTTTGTAAACATTATGCACGGTCCATTAACTGAAAAAGAATATTTGTTAGTGAAGCGACGCCTAGAATGTCGAATTTTGATTCTTGAACGCTTTATGCTTTCGGCTTTAACACTAGAAGCGATAAGAGAACGTTGCTCTTCAATGCTGCCAAATTGATAAAAGGTGACAAAAATCAATTTTCTTTGATTTGTTGAAAAAGAAAAGAAAGATTCGTGGTTACTCTTTTGAATACAAGGCGAAGATTACACACTTTTACTTTGAATTGTTTTTCCCGTGCAATTAATGTATTCATCTCCGTTCAAGTGTTTTAATTTTCTAACGTTTCGCTTCCACAAGATAAGGTTAGATTTTCTTTTTTGAGGAAGAACTATTGCTTCGTCGTCTGCAAACGTCGCACTTTCATCCGCTGGTTGTTCCTCATCCTCTACATTCGCTTTCTCACTTCTTTCACCAATCAACTCCTGGTCGTACGGAATTAGCTGCTCTTCAACCGCTTCACTGCTTTCCTCTTCATCGCTAGACTCAAATGGGTTTGGTTATGTCGCTGTCGCCGGTCAAATTAGAATCTCTTTCTTCATTATGTATAGATACGTCACCGAAATTGTCAACATTTTCGACAGCCACTTGAGGTGAAAGCACTGCAAAAGTTGACTGTAGAAGAGCAGAACTCTGCAAACCGTTGCCGAGAGTTTGCGTCTTAGAAAGTTTTAAGATAATTTTTGTTCTACTAGAATGCATATTGATTTTTCGTAGAATGATCATTTCAAATTTACTTGCCTTTTAAACTTTTCGAGGATCACTTTACCGCAAAAAGCAACCAATCAAACCATTTTACATTCACCATTTAACGTTTCTCTCTCTGATTGGTTATTTTGTTCAAATTAAATTTTTCGAGCAAAAGTGAATGTTTTTTTAGCACTAATAATATTTTTATTCCTTCTGCTTCCACCTTCAGGATAATAATCGTGCTTAACAATGCAAATCTAATTTGGTTATGTAGGAAATTGTAAATCGAAATTATGTTTTGTTACCGTATATATAAATTTTGACCTGTTGTTTCTTTTTGGTCAGGATTATAAACCTTGGCACTTCAAAAATCATTTTGCTTTTTGCTTTTTTATACCACCTCAGGTTTAGCGCTATTCGGCATTGACTAAAAGGGCGCTATCTTGAGCATTGCTTTTCGATTAGCAAGGTGCAAATTTTTACGTTATTAATTTTGTAAAAGTGATGTTTGATGTCGACTGAGCATCAATTAAAGTTTACAGGATAGTCCAGCTTAAATTTTGGTATATTGCTTTCGTCTATTTTATCTTTTTGTAACTGCTCAAAAAAAGTTAGGGTTGGCTGATAACAATTGCTCTACATTTATTACAATACCATTTAACATTTTAATGCAAAATTTAAATCATCTCTTTAAATCAATGTTACATCACAAAAGATCAAAGCAGGCTATCCCTTAGCATAAACTAAAGCTAGAATCATACAATCAAGTTTTTACACCATTTTATTGCATCAATGTTTTTTGAGCAATCACATCTAGACGCAATTTGCTTGCTCAGCTTCTTGCCAGACGGAAGCGTCTGGTTTTTCAGCAAACAAATTACTGAAGCTATCACATGTATTTTTTGGCTGTAAAAGCATTTATCCAGCATTTGAGGAATTTCTTTGAAATTTGCCGCGGCGATAGTGATATTATGCACTTTGTCAATTCATTGTTGTTTATCGTTTGCCAAAATGATACAAGCACGTTCACGAAAGCAAAAAGCTGCAACTATAGTAATAAATGCTAGGGTATATTGAAAAAACGTTTTTTTCTCAAAAATTTTCGAAGCACCTTGAAAAGTATGTAAATTGGTGTAAAAATACTTGGGTAAAAATTTGAGTGCTCTAGAATGATGGAAACACTTCGCGCATCGAACCCAAAGCTAGGAATTTGGGGCAAATGTGCGCATATTTTCATAATCAAATTTCGAAGTGAATTCGCATAGTATAAATGTAACCTGTAGTTTATAGTCTCAAAATACCACATTTAAAATTTTATTGTGTTACCACAAAGATAATACTTCGCACAATAGTCTGAACTTGCGGAAATTTTGAGCTTCAATCGAGCCTAATAAAGCTCTTGTTTACATGCCTTTGCTCTACTTAATCCTTTTTTGCTTTGTATTTTTAATTCGATAATCAATAGAAACGTAGCTTTATCTTTCGTCTGTTCGCAAGTCTACAATTTTGTTTGATCTTTAGTAGAAACAAAAAAAATAAATTTGACTTCTCATGAAAAGAATTTATTCACAGAGCACCTTTCGACAAGTAAGAATAAAAGCACTCGATAAGAGCGGAGGTAGTCTGAGCTGAATTTTTGAGATTCGTCGTTTGGCAACTCTGTAGCTAATGTGAAATTAAGTTTTGAGTTCAGAATAAGTTTAAAAAGGCAGCTTTTTAACGCTATTTTTTAATATTGCTTTAGATTTTTAGTTGCTAAATAGCTAAGAAGAACATTAATGTTTTCAATCTTTATTTCAGACTAAGTATTTACCAATTTATTGATATATTATTTTTATTGATTTGCTGTTATGTGAATTATTGCACTAAATTGTTGGAGAATTGCGATAAGTTATAATTTCGCTGTGTGGACAACTTTGGCATTGCGAGTTTGTTTTACCTGCTTTACACCCAGCAATGCTCCCACAAAAATCATTGACTTCAAGATCAAAGGTAAATTGCCCAATATTGGGAATATCTGCAGATCTAAATGCTAATGTTTTTCCAACTACTCATGATCTTCTTAAATATTATTCATATTTGAAAGAAGAATCGCTTAAGAAAAAGCCAAAAAGTTTATTGTCCAGAATGGTAGATGATGTCATACAAGTATGAGAAACCAGCTCATTGCCTACACTATCAAAACCACGAGTAACGGAACTAATGAGAAAAAGACTAGAGCAATACTTCGATTAAAAGAAAAATCTAAGTCGTAAAGAAAGTGAAAATTTCAAGAAAAAATTGGCAAAATTTCAAAAGAGCATTGGGACATTATTTGATATATCGACTAGCAAATGCACAAATTTTGCAACTTGTGCTTGTTCAAGAGAGAAAAAGGTACCTGTCCAGTAACAACAATTTTTATCTGATCAGAGAACTGTCAGAGAAATTGTATTGGGTTAATTGACTAGAGAACAACACAAAGAAACGAAAAAACACTTCGAAGGAAAATGGGAGATAAAAGTCGCTCTACAACAAAATCTTTTCTTTCTGCCGATACTGCGGATATTATTGAATCATCTTCAACATCAGAATCAAGTAAAGATTCTGATAGTGATTTTGAAAATAGCATCCCACGAAAATTTAAGCAGCCGGCACCAATCTCAAAACCCCCGCCAAAATCTTTACCAAACTTTGCTGCCGCCTGTGATAGAACTGTTGTATCTTGCAGAGCAGCAGCAATAGTTGTCTCTGCTGCTTTAGATGATATTGAAGGAAAAAACGCAAACGTTATTGATAAAAATGAAGTAACGAGAGAAAAACAAGAATCGAGAAAGCAATACATGGATTTAAATGAAAATGCAAATATTATTAGCCTATATTTTGACGGTAGAAAAGATCGGACTTTATTGATGGAAGAGTTGGAGAAAAAAAGAACCAGAAGAGAAGTAACAGAGGAACATGTCACTGTGCTGGCAAAACCGGAAAGTAGATTTTGGCCACTTTTTACCGTCGAGTGGCACTGCGAAAAATATTGCCAATAGTCTTATCGAATTTTGCAAAGACAAACAAATTGACAATAACAAAATTCAAGCAATTAGATGTGCTGGCACTAGCACAAACGTTGGTTGAAATGAAAGACTGGCGTAATCCGAAGATTGAAAGAAAATTTTAAAAGACCTCTACACTGGAATATTTGCCAAGTTCATGGCAACAAATTATCACTGAAGCATTTGTTGATCCAACTGGACGGAAAGACAAGCGGACCAACTCAGTTCACTGACCCAGCTAGTAAGCTTCTTAATGAAACAAGATTTGAAAACCTTCAAGTGGTAAATTTTCAGCCTATTCCAGCAGAAACAATTGACATAAATGAAAAATATTTTGCTGATTTATCTTCAGATCAAAAATATCTATTGGAAATGTATCGAGCGGTATCTTCAGGTTTTTGTGAACCAACGTTAGCATCTCGAAAGCCTGGAAAAATGGCACACTCTCGTTGGTTAACTGCTGCTTCACGAGCATTGAGAGTGTATGTTTCAACTGAAGAGCCAACAAGTAATTTTAAGCAAGTGGTACAATATATCATGATGGTGTACACTCCGACGTTGTTTCAAATCAAACGTAATCGCACTATTTCTCAGGCACCACTGCATGTTTTTGACACTCTTTCAAAGTGTCAAAAGTTGCCATCACAGGTTAGAGAAATTGTAATACCGGTAATACAACGCAATGCGTTTGGTGCTCATCATGAATCAATATTGGCTGCAATGGTATCAAGCACCAATCTGAATCACAATGAACTTGCGTGGAGGAGAATACTTCGAAGCAGAGAGCAAAGCCTTTCTGATGGGCGAATCAGACAACTGCGAGTCCATAAGCTTAATATTAATGCGAATAGTTACATTGATCTCATTGACTGGACTGACACAACTATTTCAGAGCTATCTTTTACTTATTTTGTGTCGACAAACGAAATAAAAGAAATGATCGATTCAAAATCATTTTCTGAATTCAAAATTCCTGAATTGCCTTGTCACACTCAAAGTGCAGAACGCCACATCAAATTGGGGACAGAAGCTACATCTTTAGTTTGCGACCATGCAAGTAGGGAAGGATTGATCCGAAATAAACTCTCATCAAGAGCGACGATGCCATGATTTACAACAACATCTAAGTCTCAGTACAAGACACTCAAATAAAAACGTCAGCGTAATAAAAGGTTGGGCGGTTGGGCTGGAGTAGAGTGGGACTCGATACCGGTCATCTCAACGTGGTGAGTCCTGGGATATTTTATAAACAGTTATTTATACAAAAACTGTTTATAAAATATGCTGAAAACCGGATATTTTTGTAACATGCAAAATTTCGCAATCATCGCTTAAGTAAGTCATTGTGTTATTGCTGTATTTGTTTGGTATATTTTAATTTATTTCCTCTCAAAAGTTATTAAATTTATTTTCTTTGTTTCTACTAAAGATCAAACAAAATTGTAGACTTGCGAACAGACGAAAGATAAAGCTACGTTTCTGATTGATTATCGAATTAAAAATACAAAGCAAAAAAGGATTAAGTGGAACAAAGGCATGTAAACAAGAGCTTTATTAGGCTCGATTGAAGCTCAAAATTTCCGCAAGTTCAGACTATTGTGCGAAGTATTATCTTTGTGGTAACACAATAAAATTTTAAATGTGGTATTTTGAGACTATAAACTACAGGTTACATTTATACTATGCGAATTCACTTCGAAATTTGATTATGAAAATATGCGCACATTTGCCCCAAATTCCTAGCTTTGGGTTCGATGCGCGAAGTGTTTCCATCATTCTAGAGCACTCAAATTTTTACCCAAGTATTTTTACACCAATTTACATACTTTTCAAGGTGCTTCGAAAATTTTTGAGAAAAAAACGTTTTTTCGATACACCCTAAAAATAGCTTTTTGAGTTCTGCCGCAAATTGCGTGAAATTTTTTTCGACCTGCAATGAAATGAAATAGATCAATGGAAAACGTCAAAATACCTTTGCTTGTGCGGAACTCTTTAGCGTATAGCGTAGCTTTTCTATGCTGTGTTATCTATCACCAATAAATTTGCATAACATTGCATGATTGATCAAGTAATATTAAACTAGGTAAGTTCTTTCCGGTACCTGCGGTTGCAGAGGGCTCAATGACTGGATGTCAGGGTAACTTGAAACTTTATTATTTTCTAATAAGATTAAGACCGTTTTTGTTTGGTTTCTTACAAAATCAGCCTGAAATAGCTAAAAGTTATCTACGGAAATTTATTCTTAACTGCTTAAAAATACAACAGGCTGTTTTGCCAGCGAATATGTCAAATTTTAACCAAAAAAATATTAAAATCACATAAATTCGGCACTAGCGAAAGCTGGGCCGGAAACTTTTGTCCAATCAAAAGGAAATTTTCAACATCTTGATTAAAACCAGATCACACAGTTAATACTTATTAAAGCTTAATTATTGCTAAATAGTGAGCAAAAGCTTATCCCAATTTGATCTCGATCTAAAATTAAATCAAATTTTTCATTATACTCGCTGTATTACGCCAAAGCGTGTAACGAGTTGGCCGGGCCCAACTCCGCGTCATTGCGCCCGGGCAACACAGCTCCTTTCGAAGAAATGTCGCAGCGGTGGCGAGCCGTTGGCAACACTGTGTCCGATTTGACCGGTCCGAGATTTGAACCTCAGACCTCCCGCTCCAGGGACGAACGCGTTACCGCTCGACCAACTGGCCGGTTGATCTCGATCTAAAACTTCCGAAACTTCCTTCCAAGCATCTGATTTTTTTACTCTATTCTTGTACTCGGGAATTCATATGTTCCACAAACACTGCCTTTCTTCGAGTTTTCTAATTAAAAGTTCAATTTCATGAGTTGACCTTGATCTGGTTGATAACTTTTCAGTATAATTTTGGAAAAGGCCAAGCACTAGTTTGAAGTAGGAAAAATTGGGTAGTCGATATGTGATCGTAAACAAAACAGCCGGCAACACATTTAGGTTTTTGAAGAAATATGAGGAAACAGCAGGCACAATGTTGTAATACGCTATGGTCGATTAAATCAAAAGTGGTAAGATTTCTTACAACATTGTTGCTTGATAGTTGTGACGCATTGAGTTTTTGCGTTGACTTTGGCGCTATTTTTTGTATTCTGCATCCCAATATTTTCAAAGTCACAGCCAAAAGCTTAGTTTTCTTCATTGAGAACTGCAGCTTTTAGAAAACTTGCTGGCAAAATACAGCTCGGTTCTATTTCGACGCAAGAACTCAGGAAGACTTTCTAAACACTGATTTTCATTCTCACGTGGCTGTGCAATAAAATTGCTGACAGGTGTCGGCAATAGTGAGTCATAAATTTGCGCGACCTTTCACGCGATTGATGCAAGAAAATTGTGCAAAAAAATTTGATTGTGTGATTCCGGCCTATTTTTAATCTTGAAGTTTTATTGGTTTTAGCATGATCAATTTAACTTGTTATTTTCAGAAACTTTGGGTAATATGCATTATTATCGTTAAAAACCTTGCGTATACGTGACTACAGCACAGTAACAGAGCAAAAAAAATTTTTCCCTGTGCTAAATACATGAAGATACGCGACTATAGCACAGAAAAATTTTTGCTAAAATCAATACGTGAATCTGCGTCGATTGCAATAACTTTACTTCTCGTACTTTGAAGTTTGATACACAAATAAGACCAAACGGAAGCTTATTAAACGGGCTTTCATCTCATGTAAAAAACTGAAAATGTGCAAAAATCGAGATAGGCGAATAATTGCTTAGGAGCGACAGTGGTGGGCAGTAACTAGTTACTTTTTTAGTAACTGTAACTGTAAGTTCGCTACTTTTTTCAGATGTAACGATATTTGTGACTAGTTTCCAGTTTAGAGCCCTAAACAAAGACAGTTACTTTTTGTACTACATGCTTTAAAGCAAATTACAGATTTTTTATGAATTCCATTCAAAATAATTGTATTACACTGGCAACGCAGGACGTACAGTCACATGTCTGATTAACCATAACCTTTTATCCATATTTTCTTCACTGTGTTCACTGGACTATACATGTGGTTGCTGGTTAAAGTGAAGGCAGTGATAGTTTTCCAACTTCGCTTTCTGGTGATTGAAACCGTTTGGGGATTCAGTGCTGAGTAGGCCTACTGCACAGCTGTATGTGTACTAGCAATCAGTGTTAGTTTGCAATTTCAAAATAATACTACTCTACCATCTAGTGCAGCAGTGGAGAGACTATTTAGCTTGGGTAAAGATATCTTAAAACCAAAACGCTGTGGGCTCAGTGACGAACACTTTGAAATGTTAGCCTTTTTGAAAGGCGATTAACTGATTTCTGTTTTCAAAATTTTTGTAACTATCAGTGCATATTTTTAGATCTAGCTAGTCCTTTTTTCTTTGCATTCTTACACAAATGCGACTTTGAAAGTTGATGCATGAAATTTAATGCTTTGACAAAACTAAATTTTGTGATAAAGAAACATCCTTGGTTTGGTCTTATCTTAACTTTTGAGACAAACAAACATAATCTGGCAAGTGCCGACAGGCCTGTTTTTAGTCCAAATTTTTAATCACTAAAAGTAACTGTAACTAGTTACTTTTTCAAATTTGTAACTGTAACTTAGTTACTTTTTTTGCCAAGTAACTGTAACTTGTAACTAGTTACTTTTAGAAAGTAACTTGCCCACCACTGAGGAGCGACGATGTGAAAAAGAGATCACATACACTAAAATGTGAAAAGATTGGCTTCAAATTAGAGTTAACACATAGTAAAAAAACTAATGCTTCTCTAACTTAACTTTTACGGTATTTTCTTATCAAATCGCTTTGAAAATTTAAGTATGTTGTTTTTTTTAAGTCACAAAAATTGCTATTTTTTCTAGAAAAAAATCACCAGAATTATTCTACGTGTGGCATGGGGACTTTGTTCTCGCCTCAGAACCCTGTTTTTTTTCAAGGCTAAAAGCTTGAGCTTACAAATATACCCGGTACGGTACCTCAATTTACTTTTTAAAACGTGGATTTGCAGTATTTTGCAATACTTTTAGGTGATATTTGAACAATTCTATGAAAGAAGTCGTTTATCCAAACAATATGATTTGTGTTTAAGAAACTGCTAAAAAAGTGAGGATCTGTTCTGTCCTTGGCCTCGAGAGAGTTTTCCTCGAAAAGTCGGTCCTTAGCTTAAGCCTCGGATTTATTTTTGTTTTAGTCCTTGGCCTCGAACATTGTGTCCTCGACTCCACCTCTGCAGCAACTGCATTTGGCAAAACTGTCATTTTACGTCAGGCAATTTAAAATCAAAAATTGATGAAAATATGATTATAATGTTACACACAAAATAATGACTTTACAAACATTCAGTAGTTAATACGCTATCACGGAAAAACTAATGCATATTAAAAAAAACTCCTCAGCTAGATTTCAGTTAAATTCCGCAAACCCTAAAGCAATGAAGCATCCAGCCAATTCCGGTAGTTTGCAATAGCTAAAATCGAAATACAATTTTAAAAATGTTTTGCTCTCATTTTGGGTCTACGTTTGCAAAGATATTCAACAAATACAAGGAGATATCCGCCGTGAAAAGTTTTTGGAAACTCTGAACCTATTTCTCAGCCTGAACTTCCACAGAAAAATAGGAGACTAAGTAATATAGGCTATACGTACCTTTTAGTAACATCGCTTGACCTGTCCAATTTTGATAAAAACCTCGTTTATTCTTGAAACTCAGGCAGGGAGAACAAACTCAGGGCTTCCAAAAGCTTTTTAGAAGGATATCTTTCTGTATTTGTTGAATAACTTTGTTACCGCAGCCCAGAGCTGCAAACTTGAACTTGAACTCGAAAAAATTTGGTCTTTTTGCCGAACTCGATTTCGAACTTGAACACGAATAAAACTGTTTGAGCTCATTTAAAAAAATTAAAATATTAAAAAATTGTCGGAAAGAATTATTTTTTGCTGATTAAGCCGTGCAAATTAATTATTGATTGATGACTTAGTATTTTTGTCAGCCTGAACTCAAAAAGTTTGGTATTTTTGCCAAATTTAAAGTCGAAAAAATTAAACTCGAACTTGCTAAAATAGGCTGAACTCGAACTTCAATAAAAATCGATCGAGTTCGCAGCCCTGCCTCAGCCACAAAATGAGAACACAAAATTTAAAAAATTATATTTAAATTTTAACTACAGTGTTTTAAATTGCCGTAATTGGCTGGGTGCTTCACCCCTCTAATGGCTTGCAGAGCGGTAGAGGTTTTATAAGAATAAATAATCTTTACTTGTGGTATTCAAAAAAGCACAAGTAGAAAACCGAGGGCTCTAATATTAAGAGCAGTGGAAGTCGTTGTGACTTTCCAGGAGTAGACCACGATAAAATCAAGCTTTTTTCTTTTTAAGGTTGTTTATTTTGGAGTGGTGCATTATTGACATTTCCAGCAAAATTATTTTCAAAGTTTCTGAGCAAAAACAAGAGCAAGCTTAGAGCAGGGCTGCCCAACCTGTGGCCCGCAGGCCGCGTTTGGCCCTCGAAGCTGTTTTTTGTGGCCCGCAAGATCTTTTTGCGAGGTTTGATTTTCTCATAAAGAGGCTTACCATTTTGTTGCAAATAAAAACCGGGACGGTCTAAATCAACACCTTCTTCTGGTTGGATTTTCTGAAATCAGTTCGGATTTGTGGTGAAGACTTTTTTTTTGTCTACACCTACTTTTGGGGACAGATTCTCGAAACACTGGCCGAAGCGGCATCGATTTTGTACAATAAACTTGCAATTAATTGGAGTTTAATATTGGTAAAAATGCATGTGACCCGCAATAACTTTTCTCCCGTAAATGTGGCCCGCAATCTCGTATCAGTAAAACCGTTGGGCAGGCCTGGCTGAGAGCAAAGTGCAGTTGGCCACCAAAACCTACCAGTGCTGCTGCTTGCACGAGGCAAGACAGACAGTTCGTTTCTTATTATCCTTGGTAATTCTGTATTACAGTATTATGCAACCATGAATGCCTAATTATGATCACAGGGTTGCTAAACAATGAAAACTTTATCAGCTGATTAGTTCTTTATCTAGCTCATTCGTGATGACGTATAGTAGATTTGTGCGGCTAATTGCACAATCACGCTGTAGAGGAAGTTGGGGTAAGTTGGCCAGGAGGGCAAGTAGGCCATTGCCGTTTTTGTCAAAAGTTAGCAGTCCAATCGTCACGTGCTTTTGCACAACCAATCTCATTGTTGCAACCTACCACCACACTAAGTCAGATAAGTTTCTTCTAAGCAGAAAGAAAAGTGATTTATAAAAAACTGATTTTTGATGATACTTAGGATTCAGAAAAATTCAGTTCTGCATCAGCTTTTGTTGCCATTGTAAAATATTAGAAAAGTAAGTTTCCAGCCAAAGGTTGGTAAGTGCTTTGGCAATGAATTCCTGTTACTTTATAGTCTTCTGAACGTTAACCTTCATACTGCTGTAAGGCTATTTCCAATATGCCTACCGAGTGGGGTAAGTTGGTCCTGCCACTTGTGACCGATCACCTGTCTGTCCAACTTTCGTGGAAACAAATCGTCTTGTTCCAAAAGCTTTTGTCAAAATTGGGTCCACAGCTTGTGTACTGACAATCCTCAGCGATTTATATTATGTATAGAATGTTAATGAAGAACTACTAAATAATGTGAGAGCTGCTGTAGATACGAGACAGATGACTGTAAATTGACAATGTTTATTGCTAGGATGCTTTCTTTTCATCTTCTTGAGCCTAGACTAAGTTTATACTGAATTAGTGTGTTAAATGCTCTCAGGTTTTTTTTACGATCTGTATCTGATTTAAAAGCTATGTAGAGCCATGTTGATGCTTGATTAGTTTTTTGCCAATTTATAACCTGACTGAGGCAAAAATTAGAAAAACACCAAATAATTTAATACTGCACGTCGTGGGATTCTAACATACTGTTTAAGCTTGTAGCCGACTAAAAATTCTTCATAAGCAGTTGCTGCTACAAGTCACTGCACGTTTGCTTGGCTCTACAGAACGGCTAGTACAGAAGTATCTGCTAATGCAATTGACGATTTCTTCGTATTGTTTTGATATACGTTATTTTAATCTTTGTATTGTTTATTACATTTCGTTTATTTTAAAGAAGTGATATGGCCAACTTCCCGTCATGGAATGGCCAACTTACCCTACCAGTGGGGCATGTTGGTCAGTTTGAGTGGACATTTTTAAGTTAGCTTTGCGAGCAAAGTTGAAAAGGTTTCAAAACAAGAACAATGCCAAATGAAAGCCAAAAGATTCGAGATTTAGAAGATTTACTTGATTTTCTAATCGCATTTAAATGACAAAAATATTTCGAAATTAAAAGAAAATACGGCTAACTTACCCCTCTTTCTTTAATAGTGGTTCTCAACCTTTGATGACTTGTGGCCCCCTTTTAAAAACTCTCAACACCAGTGGCCCCCTGAGCGGCTATAAACTTTTCTGTCCCAATAACAAACTGATTGAAGACCAAAAAAAAAGGTTTTCTCCACACTTTGAAAAGATTTTTTCCCAAATTTCCATTGAACACGAAAAAAAAGGTCTTCATCACAATTCGAAGGGATTTTTTTCCAAACTTCTATTAAAGACCGAAATAAACAAAAAAAGGTCTTCACCACAATTTGAAGGGATTTTTTCCCAAATTTACATGGAAGTCCATAAAAGGTTTTTTGTCCAATGTCCCGTGGCCCTCTGGTTAATGTCCCGCGGCTTCCTAGGGGGGGCAATAATCCCCGGTTGAGAATCACTATACTATAAGCTTACTTTTTTTTTCATAAAAACTTGAAAATAACTTTGCCGCAAATATCAGTAATTCTCCACGCCGCAATTAGAACTTTAAAAAGCTTAATTTTTTCTCTGCAATATCCACTCCATTGTTTAAAATATCTACTCCATTGAAAACCAATGTAAAATCATTTAAAAATTGCACAAAGTACATCGTATAGCAAATAATTTTCTTGTCTTTCCTTATGAGAAATAAAACAGAAGTTTCGTAACTCTTCAACTTATTTTCGTGTCATATTTTTGCGATGTATCAGCGTTGCTCCATATCAGCCTCGTTTGAGTGATTCAGATTTCCAAAAGAAAATGTTTTCTATTTTTTTATCAGTAGGTGCGCGAGTTCAAGTTAGTTTCTTTTTCCCAAATTTCGACGTCATTAGGACAAAAGAGGCAGAGATAAAACCTGTATATATAGCATGCTTTGGGCGTGGCGACAGAAAGTTTTTGGAATTTTACAGACTTTTTCGAGTTTAAGTTTTTAGAGTTAGAGTTGTTACCATTAAGAGTTATTACCATTAAGAGTTGTTACAGTTGTTAAAGTTCGACTGTTTTACAAAATTAACAAGATCGATTGCAAGTTTAACAAAATTGAATGATTGTTGCAGTGCACTTAAACAGTCAGGAGTCAGATTAGCGCAACAACTAAGTCTTCCTCCATCATCAATTTCCACTTTCCATAGACATAGATTATTTCTGTTGTTTTTTGCTATAGACCGGAATTTGGCTTTCTTTAAAACGATACTGCTCGAAGTCGGTTTTATAGAAGAAATGAGAATTACTTGAGATAATAAAGAGACACCCAAAACCTTGTTCTGTTATTCTTCTCATCCGAAAAAAAAAAGATTTAATTCGTTTGACTCCGTACTATTGGCAACTCTACGTTTCACAATTTCGTGACATCAAGAAAAGATGGTGGTGCAAAATTTCTTGCAGAATAAGCAACGCAATGTTCTAAAACGAACATCGCGTGGCTTATTCCGTACAAAATTTACAAAGCCATCGTTTTCTGATGTCACGAACGCAAGGTTACCAATTGTACGCAGTCAAACTGATTAAATCTATTTTCGCGGAGAAGGCAAATAGTGGAAAAAGGTTTGAGTTACCTTTTTATTACCTCAAATTGTTCTCATTTCTTTAACAAAACCGATCTCGAGCAGTATCCCTTTAACATAAAGAAATGAAACAGGCCCGATAAATTGCAGACTTACCCGGCAATATTAAAATATAGCGCATCCTTAGCGGAGAATCCGGCCACTGATATGTGAACAATTTGTGTACTAACCACCAAATGTTTTATAGATTGTGATATCTATACGAGTGCGAGGATAAAATGTGGTTTCATTGGAATAAATGAAATGCGGTGCTTGAAAAAAGGCTGTTGCTGGGACAATGTTGGAAGCCGGTGCTATCAAAAGAATAATGGTACCGGTAATTAGGCTATTTGTTTTTTGGTAATTAGGCATGTTGACATCTTTGGTACCGCGTAGGCTTTTCACAAAAGTATATGCTTTAAATAAAATTCTGACTCAACTATGCTTAATTTTGTAATTTTTTAAAGAAGATGATGATCTTTCGGAAAGAGCATTTTAATGAAAAGACCAAGAGTGGTGGCAATGTTGTCGGATCTCTTTCGAGGGATGGGAGCACGAAAGAATTCGACGAGACCCAACAGTCGAGCCACACTCTAAGGTCTGAATCCAAAATCAAAAATAGAAAACGTAAAGCCAAAAATAAGCTTTTTGTGACGATTGCAAAAACCCTTGGATAAAATTATCTCACTCAAGAACCAATGCGAAAAATATCATAAGTGTAGTGTAGTATTCCGACACTACACTCCTAAATACGAAAACTTTATTTCTGCCCTGAACAACAGCATTATGAAGATCACAAAAAGTAATGAAACGTTTCAGCTCTGTAGAGATGAAAACATAGAACTCAATAAAAACTTATTATGTTAAACAAGTTTAATGATATTTATTGTCAAAACTCGATTCAAGACGAAGGAACCTACGTTTTTAACCCTATTTTACTCAACCGTAGGGCTTTTGAAGCCCACACTCGTTAGAAACAGTAATTACTTAAATCTAGTTTGCAATAAAAACCTGAATTTTCCTGACTTTTCTTGTTTGTTTTTGCCAATTACGATGATACTGTTTTTGTTTATACAACGTAAGGGGTTTAAGAGTAAAATGGAGGTTTTTGACAATGTTTTTTTGAAATTTTGCCAATTGCTGGTTTTCGGTGTAAAATTTAAATTTCACGCTGAATATTTCTGGTAGAGATTAAGAGGATTAGAGTTAATTGGTGCCCGAGATTAGATGGAATACAATAATTAGCTTGACTGCGATGCGAACAAAAACCTGCTACGTTCGAGGCAATAAACGAAAATTACGTTTCTTTGTCTTTGTTTTCACGCTAATTTCGATTGAATAGAGTTATCATTGGTTTGCAATGCAATGATTCCTCGCAAACTACAATCGAACAAAACAATATTATAGCAGAAAACGAATATAATTCTATACAATCACAGGTTGGTTTAGCTATACTCAAACACAAAAAATCAAAATCAATTCCTTATAGCGCTACACTAGCGAAATCATGTCGAAACGCGTAACAAGATTGCAGTGCCCAGCTCCGAGTCATAGCGACTGGTCAGCACAGTTTCTTTTGCATAAATGTAGCAGCAAAGCTGATGCTTTTTATTATTTATTGATTTTTGTTTGTATTACAAATACAATGTTTTACGCAACAAATAGTTCAAATCAAATCAATTAAATCTATTAAACTCGCTTCGCCATATTACGTCCAAGCGTGTAACGAGTTTGCGGGACCCATCTCCGCATCATTGCGCCCGGGCAACACAGCGCCTTCCGAAGAAGTATTGCAGCTGTGGCGAGCCATTGGCAACACTGTACCCGATTTAACCGGCCCAAGATTTGAACCTCAGACCTCCCCTTCTAGAGACGAAGCGTTATCGCTAGTTAGATAATAATAACCAAAGGACATCGCTACTCAAGCGTAAATAATATAATCAGAGAAGTTTTCAGTTTCTAAAATTTTGTATTTCGTATTGCAGTAACGCCTTATTACCTTCTAAACTGCTTTGAAACTTGCTTCTATTAGGCCTTGCGTGGTGACTCGAGTCTCAGTGAGAAATGTTATCAGGGGGTGCGAAGACTAATATCCAGCTCTTTTGCCAAGACCAAAGCCGGATATTAAGTGAAAACCATTCCGGCCCTCTGGACCCGGGTACTGTATACCTCCTAGAGCCCCTCTCACAGGCCCTGCCAGGTGATCCCCAAACCTCAGGATTTCCGAAGACTAAGCCCCAAGAACGATCAAAAGTTGTTTTACGTTTTGGTCGTATTTTTACATTGCACAGAAAGTCTTTCATATGATTAAAAAAGCATAAAAACTAATAGGAATGTCAATCATTTTGTAACGCATTCTACATTTTATTGAACAAACACTCAGTATTTTTTTGTTTGCAAGCTAAAGTAGTAAATTACGTACTTATTGTTATATCGCTGTTTTGTAAGACAAATTAGAAATCGTCAACAAGAGAGCATTAGTTATTTTTGTAACCCGCTATACTTTATAGAGATTAATAATCAATAAATACTCAGCTGAGTATAAAAACCAACGCCTGATTGCTACTCCGTATTGTTTATTTAGGGCTTATTCTAATTATTGTTCTCGTCTGTGGTATGACTTTAATTAGTATCTCTATTGTTATAATCATTATGAGGCAGTTTTGTAACGATTCCTAACTTACTTGTTTCACATGAAAATCTTTTATTTGTTTGATTACGCTTGGGAGTAATTTCGTACTTGATTCCCGAAAACGGAGATCACAATAAATTTGAGGCTTTAGAATCCAAAATAATCATTCTTTTGTATAATATGAGCAATTCAGCAGCATTTAATTGCATTTAATGATAGAATAAATCCTTTATTATTGTAAATTGTTCTAGCAAAACTAAAAAAAATAAGCAAAAAAACTTGAAGTTTCCAACTTATAGCCAGAAAAACTTTAACTGCAGTATTAAATTTTTTTATAAAGTAAAAGCACAGTAAAATACTGTAAATTAAACCGCAATAGCCGTTATTAGCCAAGTAATATGCTAGTTTGTTGCTGCAAACATTTTGTTTAAAAGTTTTAAACCCTAACGAAATCGCGTTTGTTTTTGGAACGGTAGGTCTGAGGTTTAAATCTTGGACCAGTCAAATCGGACACAGTGTTGCCAACGGCTCGCCACCGCTGCGACATTTCTTCGAAAGGAGCTGTGTTGCCCGGGCGCAATGATGCGGAGATGGGCCCCGCCAACTCGTTACACGCTACGGCGTATTACAGCGAGTATAATGAAAGATTTGATTTGAAGCTGTGTTGCCCGGAAACAATGACGCAGAGATGGGTCTCGTCAACTCATAACATACTTCGGCGTAATGCAGCGAGTACAATGAGACATTTGATTTGAATTAAATGCGATATGACAATACGCCAAAATTAAAGTAAGTGCGGTCAGCTGGCAGCTTATCGCTGTATTCTTATTGCCACAAAAATTGCGCGTTAATGAAAAAGTATTGTAGGTGGTTTTGCCACAACTCTGTTGTGCGTACGTTGTCTTCAAGTTTACGGGGTTATCATTGTATGTGCAGTATTTTACCCAAAATATAATTCAAATGACTTATTATACAGTCAGGCATTAATTTACAGTACAGTTTTTTCCACAATCATAAGGAATTTAATACAATTTTGCAATATATATCAATTCATACAATGCATGAACAAAGCTCATCATTATGTCATCAATTTGTATTACATCATTATACATCAGTTCAAATAATTAAAATTATCCGGAATTTTTGTGATTCCAGAATAATTTCGTCGCCCCGCAATAGGCATCATTATCTTAATTACTACCGTTACTGCTTCTCACGGAAAAGCAGTCATAATTTTATTTCACGCTTAACTATAATTCCGCACAACCATTATACTCCCTTTTAACGCTTATTAAATAAGCGCTTGAACTCAGAAACTTGACCACCTTAAAAAATGTATATTTCAATAATTTTCGGGAATAAAATCCTAAGTTGTTTTTGCTGTATTGAAAAATAAATAAATGCTCTACCATGCATTAAAGTTTTGAGATTTTTAGCTCGGGTAGTTTTCAAGTTATTATTGAAAAACCATGGCGGGCTTCAGAAGCCCTGCCGTTGAGGAGGCAATGCTCTGAAAACGGTTGAGTAACATTGGGTTAAGATAGTTTTAACAAAATTATTCTTAACGAACCCAAGAAAGTTATTCAAAAGCTACGATTTAGTAGAATCTTTTGCTTACAGCAAGTCTTAGACACTTGAATTGAAAAAAATAACGACAAAATTAGCTCTTTATGTTTTGCATATTTGTGTGTCTAACAATCAAAATATCAATGGTTTGAAACTTACAAAAGAATCTAATGTTTGGTTTTTGATATCTTTGAAGCTCGGCTTTGCTGTAACACGTTATCAAGTAAAAATCAAATTTGAACGATTTGTTTTCTTGGTTAAAGCATATGATTCACTCTGTTAAGACCATATTTTTCTAAGCTTTAAATATTTGAGATCTAAGATTTCGCATCGTATAATTCGGCAGAAAAAACAATTCCAACATTTCTTTGCATTTCGATCCGGTTAAGACTAGGCGATACTGCTGTCGGGTGTTTGATTTTCTGTGTCGCAATCATAGTCGCGCAATTTCCAATTTTCTTAAGTCGAAGTTACGACTATGATGTTCGAGGTTTTTATAAAATTCGAAATTCTCAGCCGCTTTAATTTGAAAGTTTTTTCTTGACAGCACTAGTTTTAACATGAAGTTCTCTTCAGACCCAAACTAACCGATTGAATAGCTTTCAAAACGCTCCAGATTTATATTTTCAACGCTCGGAGTTCGAACAACAAGTTTATGTTGTCTTTTATTTGGGTATTTTCCTTTTTAATCAACCATGTTACATTCGTACCGATGTGATGAAGTGCTTTTCTACCTATTTCTGAGCCCACATAAGCTTCAAAAAATTCATTTTGATGTTTTTGTCGTGTATTGCAATTATGCACATAACCAGAGGTAGGCACTTGCGGCGCAACTATTTTACTTGCGATAGCGCTTGTGCCGCAATTATTTTTGAACGGTTGCGCTGACGCTTGCGCCGCTAGTATTTTAGCAATTTTGAGCACAATCGCGCAAGCGCAATTCGAATACGATTAAGAACGATTGTTTTTCAATCAAATGTGATTAAAGTTTAGAAAAAACATTGACGAGGAACATAAGGCGTAGCCATGATTTTTGATTGTAAGGGGAGGGCCAAACCGCAAATCACACGGAATGACGTAATCAAAATTTTTCGAAAAAGGGGACTTTTATGAGACAAAGATACCGTAGAATGGAGGATCAGAATAAGGGGCCTGGGTTGGCATGTAACGTGGATTTTGCTGAAAGGAAAAGACTTGAACCGAAAGTTAAAAAGCTTTCCAAATTTGTCTAAATTTGGACGTGGTCAGCAAAGACGTGGTCAGCAAACTAGTTTACCCCAAACGTATTACAGACGTGGGTCTGGAGGTCGGCCGCTGGGCGATTTTTTGTATTTTTTTTTTTGAAAAAAATATCTATTTTAATACCATCTGGATCACATTTCGGTCGTTTTTAGAGCCATTTTAAATAACTAAGTTTTTAAGATTTGAAAGCCAATTGAAAACATCAAACTGCTGAGTTTTCCCTTTGCTTACAAATCAAGTCCAAAATACACTTAATATCTTGAATTCAGAGATTAAATTTTGTAAGCGACCTGGCCCAGATGGGAGAAGCAACGTACATTGCCTCCTGCATTATTTTTAGCAGTAAATAATCACTTGAGTATTTGCTTTGGAGATGTTTGTTTTGTCATGAAAATAACCAGTTTTAGAAAATGTACGACTAGGGGGCCCAGGCCTCCTCACAATTCAAATTCAATAATTTGTTCAGTAAGCTTTTTCCCTAGCTCTTTTTTTGTCAAAAACAGTTTGTCGCTTAAAAACTGGCCAGGTTGGTTCCTTTAAGTGCGAGTGTTGAGAGTATTTTTTTGTTACATATAAAGGCGCTCTTTACCCAAAACGAACATTTTGCAAATGCTTGTATTTTTCAAAGGAAATCAATAATCTTTGTGTTTTTTTTCTTTCCCTTTTGTTTTGTGTGTTTTATGAATTGTTCAACATCTTTTCCGTGTCAAGCAGCCACCTATTATGATGCAAGTCCGGTTGATCTCAACGAAAGTACCGTAATTTGCCTGATGTTTTGTTCCAATCCCTTAAAAATAACATCAAACCTTGTGAAACTCATGATCTCAGTCAAAAAACATTTGTTTTTGACAATAGTTCCTCGTATGTTTTCATGCATCTCAACATCGCCTCTTTACAAGCTCATTTTGACAACTTAAAATAATTCCTTCAAAAACTTTCAAATCCACCTTCTGCGATCTTCCTATCCGAAACTCGCATTAAAACTAATCCTCTCATTAATATAAATATCCCTGGGTACACCTTCTTGCATTA
The DNA here is from genome assembly GCA_963965965.1 of Trididemnum nubilum. NCBI lineage: Eukaryota > Metazoa > Chordata > Ascidiacea > Aplousobranchia > Didemnidae > Trididemnum > Trididemnum nubilum. The sequence goes on along the minus strand of OZ014472.1, from coordinate 25,383,840 downwards.
TCCTTCTCCTACAAATGCTAGTGGCGTTGGTGTCTACTTATCCTACGTCATACAAGGCAATAGAACCATTTTGCTGGGTGCTTTTAATTTTAATGTAAACTCCTCAACAGTTCTCAAGCGTGAATATTTACAATTCTGAACACTAACGCGTTTATGAACTTAATTAGCAAATCAACTAGAGTAACCCAAATTCCCAGACTACAATTGACCATATCTTCACAAACGATAATAACTCTTTCATTTCAACTGGTGTCTTCCAATTTTCAATTTCTGATCATTACCCAACATTTTGTCTATTTTCATATAACCAAGTTAAAGTTCCTGAGAGTAACGGCGTATACACTTTTTGAAACATCAAATCCATTGATGGTGAAGAATTCCGTAATGATTTAAAATCTGCCCTTCCCCCCTAACACATGAATTTATGCGTTTCAATACATCCCATGAAAATATTGATACTCATTTTGATCAGTTTATACAAACAATTTCTAAACAACTGTTTAGTGGTGCAAAATTTTAAGATTGCTTCGATCACCATTGGATTCATCGTCGATCTTTTGAAAACTTTGGTAACCTTGAAAAAGGCTGTTTTAAAACAAAACAAAAAAAGATTCGATCGGTTTTCCTCTCGCCCGTGTCAAGAATTAACGCGAGAATAAATTGGAGTCAAACATGAGTTCTTTTATAGTTTTTCAAGACCTCGAAATTTCAACCTAAAAAAGAAAAAAATATATCACGTGAATAATTTTGATTGGATGATTATCAAACTTCGTATGTACGTCACCTAATGATTAATCATTGTAAAAGTTGAAGAGAGTAGACGAATTCTTTCTGCCGGCATAAAACTGGTTGCTGAGTTTTGATAAAAATAGCTTCTAGAGCTGCTAAGTGAAATTGAGTTCTTGCCTATGCCAAAATTAAAAATTGTCGATCATGATAGTGGGCAGCGCAGTCAGGATTTTGAAGTAAGTGAAGTCCAATGGCCGAATCACATTCAAATTGATTTATAGGAGTCTTGGCTTTGCAGTGTCGTCTAGGCAGAACTTTTGTTGGCTTTTCTTTGTTTTGAATTGATTTGGGAATATGTTGAGTATTGGTATACGACCTAGCTTTGTTGTGTGGTGGGCGCAGCATCCTTGTGAGTTGAGGGCAGAATCTTGCGCGCTTGGAAAATAACGCTGGATTCAACAGCTGAAAAACAATTTTGAATATTCGATTTTACTTGCACTTCGAACTTGAACGAAATGTTGCCGATCCAGGCTTATTTAAGATAAACAGGACATTTTTGTGGACCTTCTTTGACAGGTTGATAAAAACGGGCAATTTTCTTGGAAATGGTCGAATTGATCATCCCTTCGGGGTAGCCATTTTGCCGTAAGATCGATCGTATAGAATTCAATTTTTGTTGAGGTTTGCTTTTGGAACAGATAACCAGTGCTCTGTGTACTAGAGTTCCGATTAGGTTGATTTTGCGTTTTGATGGTCCAGATGAATCCCAGCGAATATATTGACCTATAAATGTGGGTTTTCTGTAAACGGAGGTTAAAAACTGGCCGTTTTCTTTTTCGATTTTGACATCAAGGAAAGGCAAGGTCTCATTGGCTTCTTTTTCCATGGTAAATTTCAGGGCTGAATGTAGAGAGTTGAGGGCGGTAAAAAACTTGTCTGCTTCGGCTTCTGATTTGAAAATAGCAAATGTATCATCAACCTAACGAGTACAGAGAAGCGGTTTCTCAATCGACGTAAAAATCTTATTTTCGTAGTAACCAACAAAAATGTTATCCAGTGCTGGGCCTAAAGGACCTTGCTATTTTCAAATCAGAAGCCGAAGCAGACAAGTTTTTTACCGCCCTCAACTCCCTACATTCAGCCCTGAAATTTACCATGGAAAAAGAAGCCAATGAGACCTTGCCTTTCCTTGATGTCAAAATCGAAAAAGAAAACGGCCAGTTTTTAACCTCCGTTTACAGAAAACCCACATTTATAGGTCAATATATTCGCTGGGATTCATCTGGACCATCAAAACGCAAAATCAACCTAATCGGAACTCTAGTACACAGAGCACTGGTTATCTGTTCCAAAAGCAAACCTCAACAAAAATTGAATTCTATACGATCGATCTTACGGCAAAATGGCTACCCCGAAGTGATGATCAATTCGACCATTTCCAAGAAAATTGCCCGTTTTTATCAACCTGTCAAAGAAGGTCCACAAAAATGTCCTGTTTATCTTAAATAAGCCTGGATCGGCAACATTTCGTTCAAGTTCGAAATGCAAGTAAAATCGAATATTCAAAATTGTTTTTCAGCTGTTGAATCCAGCGTTATTTTCCAAGCGCGCAAGATTCTGCCCTCAACTCACAAGGATGCTGTGCCCACCACACAACAAAGCTAGGTCGCATACCAATACGTGTGCCGCTGTGATTGTCGGTACGTGGGTCGCACATCCTTAAGATTGCAGGAGAGAACGACTCAACACATTCCCAAATCATTTCAAAACAAAGAAAAGCCAACAAAAGTTCTGCCTAGACGACACTGCAAAGCCAAGACTCCTGTAAATCAATTTGAATGTGATTCGACCATTGGACTTCACTTACTTCAAAATCCTGACTGCGCTGCCCACTATCATGATCGACAATTTTTAATTTTGGCATAGGCAAGAACTCAATTTCACTTAGCAGCTCTAGAAGCTATTTTTATCAAAACTCAGCAACCAGTTTTATGCCGGCAGAAAGAATTCGTCTACTCTCTTCAACTTTTACAATAATTAATCATTAGGTGACGTACATACGAAGTTTGATAATCATCCAATCAAAATTATTCACGTGATATATTTTTTTCTTTTTTAGGTTGAAATTTCGAGGTCTTGAAAAACTATAAAAGAACTCATGTTTGACTCCAATTTATTCTCGCGTTAATTCTTGACACGGGCGAGAGGAAAACCGATCGAATCTTTTTTTGTTTTGTTTTAAAACAGCCTTTTTCAAGGTTACCAAAGTTTTCAAAAGATCGACGATGAATCCAATGGTGATCAAAGCAATCACAAACAATTTCCTAAGTAAATGATAACCATATCCTCTTCCAAACAATGTCTAGAAAACAAAAGAAGTTCCAACAAAAACGCTGGCTTACGAAGGGTTTGCTTGTATGTATTAAAAATAAGCAAAAAGTCTATCAATCTTACTTTTTAAATGGAAATGTGTACGAAAAGTCCTTTTACAAATTATATGCCAACAAGCTTACACGCGTTAAAAACTTATAAAAAAATGTACTATACAAAGCTGCTATTTCAGAGCAAAAAAACAACCTTAGAGAACTTTGGAAACTAATCCATTTTGTCATCTCCATCAAGCCCTCTTCAAGAAAATCTTTATTTCTAAAATAAATGAAGACGACATTCACTGCAAATTTTTTTTGGTTTTTTCATTATCCAAAATAAGGCATTGGTATGCATTACCCAAAAAAAAAACACAAAAACTCAAATCTTTTGGGTTTGAAAACACAAACCCAAAATTGATTTTGGGTTTAGTGATAACTCAAATTACACTATTGGGTATAAATATCTTGGACCCAAGTAAAATGGGTAGAATGTTTTATACCCAAAAACTAATCTCGGGAGAACATATAATTTGGGTAAGTCAGCTATAAACCCAAAAAAATATTTAGGGAAAAGACAAAACGATTATTATTTGGGCAGGTGGATTTTAAACCCAAAATTTATCTTTGGGCAAATAATACAGCAAATATAAATATAAACTTTGGTAAATTGGTTCTAAACAAAAAGTTTTTTCGGGGGTGTAGAAAGCACTGCTTAGGAAGATTGTTTTTAAGTTTCTAAATATCAATTTGGTGTAGAGTATCAATTTTTAACCCGCGCAAGCAAAAACCATGTTGCAATTTTGGCTTTTGCAAATTAGCTGGGAGCTATATAAAGAATTGCAGTTAAAGCCAGGGGCAAGACACTATATTCGTCAACGCTGGCTTAGGACAAATTTTAGCTACATTATGGAATTATATCATGTAAATTCGAGATGTTTCATCATACGGTAGGTACAGCCAGTACCGATGGGTATTACGATTAGGTAATGTAAGTCACAGTGAGTTTTTGATAAGGTACTGTTTGCACAATTTAGGTTAAATGCTGGGCTACGAGAGTGAGAACAAGGTATAAAATCCAAGTAAACAGGGAGTTATCGGCGGTTGGTTTTGGTCCAGTTTGTACCTGTATTTATATGGTAGGCCTAGTAATAGAATTTGCTGAAAAGTTCTTAAGGCTATCATTAAATCACTGGTAGGTTGTTGAACTGTTTCGTAAGTGTTTTACTGGTTATTAATAAACTAAATAAAGCCATACTTGCATTCAGGCGCGTAGCCAGAAATTCACAATGGGGGAGCTGTTTTGGGGATCTGGGGGCGGAGCCCCAGCCACCGGAGGCCAAGGGAGTCTGGGGGCGAAGCCCCAGCCGCTGGAGGTACGGGGGTCTGGGGGCGAAGCCCCCAGCGCTCGAAAATTTTGCATTTTTTTGCAAAAATAACTTCATTTTAGGGCTGTTTTGATTAAAAAATAATGCTTTTAAAACGTGGCTTAGAAATTGGCAGTGCAAACATGATTAAACTGGTAGCATAAATGGGCTATTTGGGAGGTAGCTAATGGTAAAATGTTAGTTCTCTTGTTTAGATGCTGGTAAAAATTTTAAAATCCAATAGTTCAATAAAACTCACACGGAGTAATCTATTTCGTCTACAGTATATAGAGAAAAATAATTGGGGGGGGGCTAATAAAAAGAGATTTGAGAGAAATGATCGGTAATTGACTAATACTGAATAGCCCCCCTCCCCCTATTCCTTAGTTTGTAGTATATTTGCTAATGACATTGACACCTATGTTTAGCATTTTTACACTTGCGATCAAATTTGATTGCTTATTTTTGACCATTTTTCAAAGTTTTCATTTATTTGTTAGTTTTATTTTTGACAAATTAGCCCCCCCCCCCTTTGAATATATGTTTCCAAAGATGTTTTAAAACACTATTGAATCCACCCCAGTGCATAAAACAGTCTAAAAAGTGCGAAAAACGTAATGTTTTTCCCGTTCTGCATTTTTTCGACATGCCAATGGGGGGGGCTATAGCTCCCCCGCCCCTCCTGGCTACGCTACTGCTTGCATTGGACAAACCTTGAGCCTATCAGCCGGCTTAATATTGCATAGCGCTGCTGGCTGTTGCCAGGTTACCGTATGTTATGTACATAGGTGGGCAAGTTAATGCAAAACGTTAGCTTCGTTAACCACTAGTCCGTTAACAAACTTCACACCTCCGTTAACGTTAACCCGTTATTTTCAGCCTTAATTAACGGAAGTTAATAAAGTCCGTTAATTCGTTAACATTTTGCGTGTAATCTAGATTTCTTTTTATTCACTCGCTTCTAGAACACGTATTGACGGTGTTGAGGTAATTGTAAAAAAAATTTATTGCTTTGGTGGTCTTTTTGTGTTTTGGAAGTTACATTTTACAGTCCAATCTAATTTCAAGATAAAAATAAGTGCAAATGCACTAACGAAGCTGCGATCGGAAAATCTTTCAAAATTGTGAACAATGATATAATTAATAGACCTGTGAGGCTGCAGCTTATTATTTGCCACAAAAAAGAGCTATTTTCTTTGCTCTCTTTTATAAAACTCGTGCTACTACGCAACAAGTGTTACCTGTGCAAACTGGTTTGTACCGGTACGATGAATGAATGGTGCAAGACATTAACGATAAAAAACAGAACTTACCGGAAGTTAATGTAGTCCGTTAACATGAAAAAACTTTTTAACGGATTAACGAGTTAATGAAAAAGTTAGCTTCGTTATTAACGGATTAACGGACTTGTGCCCACCTATGCATTTCGCACAAGTTCACAGCCATTTGAAAGAACTAGATTTTTGACATTGGAAAGCCAATTGAAAAAAGTTAATTGTTCAATTCTCCTTTTACATGCAATGAAAGTCCAACACACGTTTAAAATCTTGCATTATGGTGTAAAATTTTAATTGCAAGTGACTTGGTCCATGTAAAGGAAAATAAGACACATTGCCTCCTGCAACATTTTAGCAGTAAATAATAATCTACTTGCATGTTTTCCTTAAAGATTTTTGTTTTGTTATGAAGTTAAACAGTTATAGGAGTACATGTACGGCCAAGAGGCCCAGGCCCCTTTAATTGAAATGCAATTATTTGTTCAATCAGCATTTTTCCTAGCTATTTTTTTAAAGTATTTTGTGCGTACAAACTGGCGAGGTGGAGATGAATCGTTATTGGAAAATTGTACAATATATTGTTACGCTTTCTAAACATGTTATTCCCGGGCCAGATTTACATTGCGCGGGGCCACTGGCACTTAGAAGATTTTTGCCACATCTTCCCGTTAAATATAAGTGAAAACTAAACATGTTATTCCCGGGCCAGATTTACATTGCGCGGGGCCACTGGCACTTAGAAGATTTTTGCCACATCTTCCCGTTAAATATAAGTGAAAACCAAAAAAATTTTACTGAGCGTGGAGCCCTGGCACTGTGCCATTTGGCAAATATGGTGCTGGTTGTTGCATTACATTCATAAAAATTTAGTTGAGGGCCTGAGATAGCAACTTTTAGAACAAAAACCCTTGATTTCACTCTGGTTATACGTTTAAATTGGTTGGAAAAAATTGAATTAAGGGGGTGCACCTGACCCCCTAATCGTCAATTTTATTTATTGTTAAGTACTGTTATACGCGTGTACGCAAAGATGCTAAAAGAAACTGAAAATGAAGAAACAAGGTTTTTTGTCAATTTTTTGTCATTGGTGGCATTTCGATTAAGGGGGCCCAGGACCTCAATCGAAATGAATCAAACCCCCAATCAATGATCAAAATGAATTAAGCCCTCAATCAAACCCCCTGGGCCACCCCCCGGCTACGCCTATGATTTTGAGATAAAATCGCGCTCCTAAGTTCTTTCATAAAAAAAACATTTAAAGCAAAATTAAAATAATTTCTTCCAAAACGTGGAGGACTATAGTCAAGTCACTTGAAAGTTTTATGGAACCTCCAAGAATTGCATGATATTATTATGACGTGGACACCTGGTCGTCATTTTTATTACTTACTTTTGCACGCGTAAACCCTAAATTCAAGAAACCGCAATTCCAGACAAGAACAACATACTGGCTATGCTCTCATTATATTTATCATTTGCAGTATTTCAATTGGAGGATTTGCATTACCGCCTGTGTTATAGCATTAAGTTCATAATAACGTTAAACGAGGGCCTGGGGTTGCAACTTTTGGGACAAAAACACTTCAAGGCGGTGAATCATCCAGCCAATACCGGTGGTTTACAATAGCTAAAATTGAACTATAATTTTTGATATTTGTTGTTTGGATTTTGGGACTGCGGTTGCAAAAATATTCAACAAGTATAAAAAGATATCCCCCGACAAAAAGTGTTTGGAAACTCTGAGTTTTGTTCTTCCCGCCAAAACCACAGTTCTCTAAACTATTAGGCCTACTGTGGTTTTGGCGGGAAGAACAAAACTCAGAGTTTCTAAACACTTTTTGTCGGGGAATATCTTTTTGTATTTGTTGAATATCTTTGCAACCGCAGCCCCAAAATCGAAACAAAAAATATCAAAAATTATTGTTCAATTTTAGCTGTTGTAAACCACCGGAATTGGCTGAATGATTTACCTCCTTTAAATTTCTCTCAAGTTTTGCATATAAATTGTTAAATTTGAATTAAGGGGCCCCTTGGTTGTCAGTTAGGGGCCCCTTGGTTGTTAATTAGGGGTCCTGGGGCCCCCTGGTTGTCAGTTAGGGGCCTCCGGGGACCCCAGGTTGTCAGTTAGAGACCCTGGGGTTCCCAAGTTGTCAGTTAGGGGCCCCCTGGTTGTCAGTTAAGAACCCAGAGGCCCGCAGGTTGTCAGTTAGGGGCTCCGGGGCCCACTGGTTGTCGGTAAAGGGCCCCCTGATTGTTAGTTAGGGGCTCTGGCGGCCCCCTGGTTGTCAGTTAAAGGCCCCGGGGCCTCCTGGTAGTTAGTTAGGGGCCCCGAAGCTCCCTCGTCGTCATTAATATTATTGTTAATTAGTGTTATGTGCGTAATTACTGAAAAAAAACTGCAACTAAACATCGCTAGGCTATGTTGCCATAATCTTTTATGATTGGTGGTATTTTAATTGGGGGGGGGCGGCCCCCCTGGCTACGCCTATGAGTATCTGTAATACCTTGGGATTGATCTACTTCACCAGGTGTGAATTGAAAATTTTGACTATCTCTACTACTTTGATGTGTTTCGTTTTCCCCTCCCTTTGCAGCAACTGAGTTCTGAAATATACTTGTATTTTCATTTTCACTGGGCATGGCTTCTTCCTCATTACCATGTTACTGTTCAACGTTCCGCATTGCTTTTTCTGTAAGACTTTCTTCTGGTTGAATGCTAGTAGTTGGCTGATCAGCTTCGTCACACTGATTTTTTTGTGCTAGCGTCAAGGCACCTACTTCTTTGCCAGCACCTGTGGGAATACGGTTAACTCCGTTTGTTGTAATTACATTTTTTTTTGGCAACTCTTTTTTTCCTATGACGCAACGAAAATTAATCAGTCTTTCTCTTTTGGCTGCCAACGTGGCAGGATAAACAACTACCGGAATTCATCTGCGTTAATCAACAATTGTGGTAATTTTAATATATTCTTTTTGGTAACATACAATAAAATGGAAAACAAGCAAGTAATCGAGTAAATTTATCAAGCTGGAAGGAAATTGTGGCCCCTCCCGTGACAGTCTGGAAGGAGGACCGCCACAAATTGGTGACCCCGACAACTGGATCGTCAGACCACATTTCACCGGCATCTGGATCATTATTTGGCTTTGCAATCAGTTCAAGAAAATTCCAACCGGACAAAGAACAACAACGATAAAGAACTGGACTCGGTATCACGGTAGGCCTACTAGCCTAGCAATATTTACCGTTTGTGTAGCTACTATCCTTTTGATGAGTTTTTCAAATTTGGCCTCAACTCCTTTTGGCCGTGGAAGGGGCAGCTGGCCCACTTCGTCTACCTTACCGGGCACACCCCATTTTTCTGCCTTTCGAGACCTGGGTGCGCCAATCAAGCTTCCAAAATTCTACGATGATGACGGCTTGCTATGGTTTAAAGTAGCCGAGGCAATCTTTAACTTTCGTGGCCTGAGTGATGACAAACGTAAATGCGAGCTCCTATTATCCGCTTTAGACCACAGACATTTATCAATTTTGGAGTTCCCGTTGGCACACCTAGGAGAGCACCCCTATGACGATTTGAAATCTGCGCTTTTAAGGCACTATGCTCCCACGGAGGAGGAGAAGCTGCATCAGCTTCTGTATCAAACCACGCTTAGTTTTGAGCAGAAACCAAGCGAATTGCTTGGCAAAATGCGAAGTCTCATGGGTCCAAATGTAGTGCTACCCCCGCGTGTTTTACGCAAACTATTTTTGGATCAAATGCCGTGCGAAACACGAAAAATGTTATCGATGCATGACAGTGAGGATTTAGATGGTTTGGCCAAAATGGCAGACCGAATTCATGAAAATGACAGTCGTGTCTCTCGCACTGCTGCCAGCTCAGCAGGCCATTTTTCTCAAGTGACCAAAACGCCTACGACTTCATTATCGTTGGATTCGGTCTCCGATAAACTGAACGATTTGAGTGTGTGTGTAGAGAGGCTGAATGCTACGGTCAGCAACCTGTCTCGATCTGACCCTGCCCCATTCAACACCTTTTCACCACAGCATTTTTCGACTCCTAAAAGAGATGGTGAATTTTTTCGTGGCCCAAGAAACTTTCGTAGTTCTTCCCTAACTAACTTTCCAGGCCAAGCTGCTCACGCAACGCATTCAAAAACACCCAATCGCAACCAAACTAGCAAGGAAGTTTCTTTAAGACCTGAAAACGAGTTTAACAAGCCCAACTCGGATTTGTGTTTCTATCACGCGCGTTTCGGCGCTAGCGCCCGTTCTTGCAGGCAACCGTGTAACTGGCGTGGCTCGCGGAGAAGTCTGTTTCGCAACCCAAGGGACAAGCCAGTTGGTTTGATAAATGCTAATTTAGGTGTGTGGATGGTAAAAGACCCTAACACTTCGGTAAACTTTATGGTAGATACGGGCAGTGCGGTCTCACTTTTGCCTTGTTCCCGTTCTGCAGGCGATAAAAGATTTACAGGTCACATGACGGCGGCTAATGGCACTTTAGTTCCGACCTACGAGACTATCCCGTTAACGGTAACTTTTGGTTTGCGCAAGAGTTTTAGATGGAACTTTGTACGCGCTGGTGTTAGTTGTGCTATTTTAGGGCTTGACTTTTTGACTCACTTTGGTTTTGTTTTGGACTTAGCAAATAAAACATTGCACCTCCCATGTCATGATAAGGTTGATGCTAAGCTCACTCGCCCTCGTTGTGGTAGTACAATAAAGGAACCCGACGTTTCGATCGCTGAAGCTGTTGAGCATGTCGACAATAGTTTTTCATCAGAGGATGAGGCATTGCATAAGGATGCTGTTTTGGACCATAAGTCCTGTCCCGAACTGCCAGCTAACGTTGTTGAAAATAACCTAGTTGATGTTGGTAGTTTTGACTCGATTGATAGGCTTTGCACTTTTTACTCTGATTTGTTTGAGGTTGACAACTTTAAAAAACCGACTAAGCATAAGACTCAGCATCATATACGCACCTCTGGCCCACCATGTGTTGCTAAAGTTCGAAAATTAAGCCCAGAAAAGTTGGAGATCTTACGCACGGAGTTGGATAAGCTACTCCATTTGGGAATCATTTACAGAAGCGAGAGTGAATGGGCTAGCCCTGTGCATCTAGTCCAGAAAAAAGGCGGCGGCTGGAGAATTACTGGAGACTTTCGTCAACTAAACCGACAAACCATATCAGACCGCTACTCCATTCCCCTTTTATCTGACTTTGTGGGTGATATGGAAGGTTCAATCGTTTTCTCAAGCCTTGACTTGTACAAAGGTTACCATCAAGTGGAAATCGCCCCAGAAGATCAATGCAAAACGAGTATCATTACGCCGTTGGGCAACTTTGCATTTCGACGCCTCCCCATGGGAATCTCTTGCGCAGCCAACTCTTTTCAACGTTTCATGCATGAAGTTCTTCAAGGAATTCCTAATGTCTTTTGCTTCATTGACGATCTCCTCATCTTCAGTCGGAACGAGAAGGAGCATTTCCGACACTTACAATTGGTCTTTGAACGCCTATCCCAATACGGCTTAATCCTGAATCGCGACAAATGCATTTTCAAAGTCCCTGAAATTGACTTTTTAGGACACAGGATTAGTCACAAAGGAGTCCTACCTCTGGTTCAAAAAGTTGAAGCTATTCAAAATTTCCCCATGCCTAAAACCATGCGACAACTGCGAAAATTTTTGGGGATGATCAACTTCTATCGACGCTTCATCCCGCAGGCTGGAGCAATATTGCACCCCTTGGAACTGCTTCTTTCCCCACAGAAGAACAGCAAGAAAAGCATCCCGTGGTCAGAGGAAAGTATTGATGCTTTTGAGTCCGCTAGACACATTTTGGCAAATGTTACTAGTTTAGCTTTTCCGATTAAAGGAGGAGAAACTATTTTGACTTGTGACGCTTCGGATGGAGCTGTTGGGGCCGCTCTTAATCAAGTTGTGAGTGGTGAGTTGACACCGATTGGTTTCTTTTCAAAGTCGTTAAACGCTACACAAAAAAATTATCCTACTTTTGATAGGGAATTGTTGGCTATATTCCTAGCGATAAAACATTTTCGGTATTTTCTAGATGGACGCGATTTTGTGATTGAAACGGACCATTCCGCTTTAGTTTTTGCTCTGAGGTCTAACCATAGGGAGTATTCTGGTAGGCGACTGAGACAGCTGCAATTCATTTCTGAATTTACGTCAAATATTCGCCACATTGAAGGGAAGCAAAATGTGGTTGCGGACTGTTTGAGTCGACCCCCTGACATTGGCGCTGTGTTTGGCGACTTCCAGACGGTAGATTTGCTCGAGATTGCTGCTGAGCAACAGACTGATTCAGAGATAATTGATATGATCAGAGATAAAACTCATTCCTTGTGTTTGGAGAAGGTCACTATCCCTTGCTCTAGCGAATGCATTTGGGTAGACAAATCTTGTAATGTACCTCGAATTCTAGTTCCGCAAAAGCTGCGCTTCCGCATTTTTGACGAAGTTCATTCTTTAGCGCATCCTGGTGTGAAAGTGATCAGAGAGTTGATTGGTCAGCGATTCGTATGGAAGGGAATGCGAAAAGATGTGGCAATGTTTGTTAGAACCTGCATCCCTTGCCAGCAGTCTAAGATTGTTCGCCACAATAAAACCCCTTTGCAAAGGTTTAAAACTCCTGACGCCAGATTTGCCCACATTCATTGCGACATTGTAGGCCCATTGGTTGAGTGTAACGGTTTTTCGTATTTGATGACCTTCATTGACAGGTTTACGAGGCACGTAGAAGTAGCGCCCCTTAAGGGCACGAGCGCCAAAGAATGTGCTGACGCATTTTTGCACACTTGGGTTGCCAGATTCGGTTGCCCAACAGAGTTAACTTGTGATCGCGGAGTTCAGTTTACTTCGCACTTGTGGAATGAATTGTGCAGTTTTTTGGGTTGTAAACTAAACCACACTTGTGCGTATAGACCCCAAGCTAACGGATTTTGTGAGAGAGTGCACAGAACTTTGAAGGCGGCTCTTAAAGCCCAAAGAGAGCCGCACAGATGGTTTTTCAACCTGCCTTGGGTTTTACTCGCTCTGCGATCTGCCCCTAAAAGTGACCATGGATTTTCTTCGGCGGAATTGACGTTTGGCACTACCCTGCGACTGCCTGGTCAGTTTTTTGAGTCGCCTAAATTGGTCTGTGAGACGACATACGTAAAAGAGCTTAACTCCTTAATGTCGTCTTTGAAAGCTCCGCCGACCAACTATCACACCCAACGCGACACTTACGTTGAAAAAGCTTGGCGACGTGTGATCATGTTTTTGTACGCGATGAGACGAGTGGTGGATTTCACAGAGCGTACAAAGGACCATTTCGTGTTGTGTCGAAACATGCTAAGTTTTTCACCCTAGACCTTGGCAACAGAATTGACACGGTGAGCGTTGATAGATTGAAAGCCGCTAATTTGTTAGAAAACGTAACAGACGACGATTGTTTGGACTGTACATTCAATGGTAACGTAGCTTGCGAGTCCTCTAATCCTGTGGAGTTGGCAGAAGCGCCGTTTGATGAGCAACCTGCTCCTGTTTTTCGCAATAGGTTGGGTAGGATAATTCGCATGCCCGCCCGTTTTGACGATTTTGTCCCTTTGTAAAGCTAAACAGTTCCTTTTCGGTTAATCTGATGCTTTAGTTTGTTTTCATGAGTTTTGTTGGGTACAAGCACCCGTTTCTTTCGGAGGATTTACAGCCTTATCACGCCTGCGTTATTGTTCATTGCTTTGTTTTTCCTCGTTGCTGCTTGGTTATTTCAGTTTTGCTCAGAGAGTCGAACCACGGCATGGATGTGTTAGAATTTTTTTTTCGGGTTTTCGGCGTTGTTTTTCATGGGTGGACGACTGATCACCGTCCACAGCTCTGGGTCGTGCACCCCAGACTCCATTGGAGACCTCGCCGACTTTTTCTATCGGGTACGGTTGCTGAGTTCCAAATTTATTCTCTATTTAATCCTTCCTTCTGAGTTTCAGCTATTCTACCGCTGTTACTGTTCTTGATACTCCACTTTTCTATTTGAAACCTTGTGGCTGGATACCTTTTTGTGTGTGTCTGTGACGTGCTTGATGTAGCCTTGTTTAGGCTCAGCAGTTTGTTTTTTTTGCTGAGATCGGTTTCGCTTTCGGCAATTTTTTTTGTAATCGCACCCTTTTTCTTTTTTTCTTAGCTAAGCTTGGTGGGGGGTCGGTCCCTAGCTGCTCTCCGTTTTGCATCTGAAACTCCAAAATGGGACACCTTCCCTTCTCCATCCCCGGATTTTTCTTTTATTTCGAGTTTTGGAGCAGACTTCGTTTTTGCTCTATACCAAATTATTTCAGCAATGTGTTGCTCTAAATTTTTTTTGCCCCTCGCTCGCAGCCACTGACGCCTGAGCCGGAAATATGCAATCCTTTGTGGACTTTGGAACAAGAACTGTCTTAGAAGATTACTTTTTCGACCACCCTTTAGATATTTTTTTTAACTTTTCTTTTTTTTGTCCTCAGCCTAAAGCGGAGGCTGATTCTTTTATTTGTGCCTGTTTTTTTGTTGTGTCATTTGCTTGTTTCAATGCTCCGCTGTGATTACATTAGTTCGTTTCTTTGTCGTAAGTTTTTTTTTGTATTCCCACAGATTCTTCATTCAGGCTTCGGTCGATTGTACCAATCGTCCGATGCCTTGGTGGGGGGTATTGTGGGAATACGGTTAACTCCGTTTGTTGTAATTACATTTTTTTTTGGCAACTCTTTTTTTCCTATGACGCAACGAAAATTAATCAGTCTTTCTCTTTTGGCTGCCAACGTGGCAGGATAAACAACTACCGGAATTCATCTGCGTTAATCAACAATTGTGGTAATTTTAATATATTCTTTTTGGTAACATACAATAAAATGGAAAACAAGCAAGTAATCGAGTAAATTTATCAAGCTGGAAGGAAATTGTGGCCCCTCCCGTGACAGTCTGGAAGGAGGACCGCCACACACCTGTTGCTTCTGTCAGAGGTTGATGCAAGAAAGCAGTGATTGGTTTTAAATCCTTTAGCATATCATTTTCAAATTTCTGTCTCTTGCGCTTGCTAGCTCCACTTTCAAATCTTTTACTCATAATAAATTTAAGGTTCAAAAAATTATGTAATAAGATTATCGCTTCATCTACACGCAGCTTAACAATACCAAGACGTCTAATAATAAGATAAGTCGATAACATCAGTAAATTTCAATTGATAAAACGTATAATTTACCACATTAACAGTAAGCAACACCATGCCTATTAGTTATTTCAGCAACATGTCAACTACTGATACTGTTTTTTGCAGAGTAGTCTACGGTACTTTAACATAGAAGTTTCTAGCAGAATGTGCATAATAATTGCCTTTATTATGATGCAAATGACGTAATAATGATTGTTTACAACGTGGTCGGAACCAGTTGTGTATAGAATTTTCTACCCTGAAAAGCTTGATATATATACTTTAGGTAGGGTTTAAACTTGTCAAGTTTTTGAAAGAATTACAAACTTCAAAACCGAATTTCGAGGCCCCTGGACGTTGAGGCCCTAGGCTCCAGCCTGTCTAGCCTATTGGTAAATCCGGCCCTGGTAACCACTAACCAGTGCTGTCGCCAGAGCAAACGAAGTGAGGGGCACTAAAATTTGCTTATAAAAACTGATCTTCAGATCTTGTACGGCTACAATTATGGACTATTTGAAAATAAGCGTGGCAGCTGCCCTTAGCTCGTTGCGTCTGCGGCCTATAATCGCTTGAAAAATCTATCTACAGCATTGATTGCTGCCAGACGTGCAACCAAGATTTTGCTGAGGTGGTGAACCAAAAGTGTTTTTTGGCACAAAAACTGCATGATTTAGCCCCCGTGCTGAACAAACTGATGCAATTCAAGCGTGTCACTGACGGACATAGTAACTAAATATTTAGTGACTGTGGACGGGGGCCTAAGGGCGGTGCCAGCCACTGAACAATTTTTGCAATTTTTCAGCAAAAAAATAGAGACTTTAACGCCATTTTAATCACATTTCGCACTTTTGAAGCCATACGAATAACTAAATTCCTAAAATTCAAAAGTCATTTCAAAGAATTAAATTGCTTAGCTCCTTCAATCCTCCCCACCCCTTACTTCAGTCTTCAGGTCAAGTCTAAAATACGCTTAAAAGCACGTATTTGGAGGTTAAATTTTCTAAGTAACTTGGCTAAGGGGGCTTACGCCCCTTCACCCTAGTTGCGCCACTGACTGTGACCTCAAAATCTTGAGTGTGCTCTAAAAATCAAAACAGTGGGTCTTTGAGATAAAAAATATTTTCACGTATTGTCTCATGTCATAATTACTAAAGAAGCACCGATAACGATTCTGCAGGCTCACAAGTCTCTTCCGCGACACATCCGTAAAGACGTGTTGATCAGACGGAGTATTGAGTCAGATTTATGTAGAGCAATTTTTCCATCATTGTCTGTTGTCTTGTCGTTGTGTGATGTTCCAAAAACAGTATTTTTAGTGAACCAACATGGCGGCACAAGCTGCCGTTAGAAGTGGCACAGCACTTTTGCTCCCCCCCGTAGCGATGGCAATAATAGTCACTCTTAAAAAAGCAAATAAAAAAACACGGATGAATATTTTTCATTTTCGTTTTATGCTTTTTAACTTGCAAGTTTACGGTAAAGTAGTCACTAATTTACAAATTGCGTGTGTTAAATCATAGACTCTTTATTAGTAGACTAGAAACTGACGCGCGAAGAAAAAACGAAGAGAGATGAAGAGAAAAAGGCTCCTCTCGCTGCAAAGTTTTTTTGGCCACGCGTGAATTATTCGACACGTAAGGTTTTTCGCGATAAGTTCAAATGCACAGTACAAGCAGAAGCATAAGAAAACTTTGGCAATTCGAAGCTTACAACTGAAGCCATGAAGCTAGATCAGCCGACTAAAAAAGCCATGAGAAGTTTTCAGTTGAATTAATAAATCAGCACAAAAGAAGATAGTTACAAAGGTGGTCAAAGTAGCCAAAAAAAATATTGCTACTTACTCTGAAATCCACTTCAAGTGAAAATAGAAGTACGGCGAATTATTTTCACTTAAGTGAAAGTAGTTCAAATTGATTCTCTGTAATGAAAGTAGTTTCAAAGTAAAATACTGCCTCAACTGCTAATGCTTGTACCCACCAAAAACAACAAAATTTTGAAATAACTCGCCATATGTCGAGATTTTATCTACAGTACAAATTTCACGTTCGAGACCTTTCAAACATATTCTCAACTAGATGGGAGTTTGCCAGCAAATCCAGTGAACGACCGATGCGTGGCTAATGCTGTGACGCTCAAAAATACTTTTTGTCTACCGTAAAGTCAGCAATTATTCAAAAATATCTGATTATGGAACCTCCAGAAAAGTAGAGTCAAAATATTTGTCAGTTAAATATCTTCTGATATCATAAAACACTGGCATGGTAAGCTGAGCCGTTCAAAAAATTGATTTTTGGGGGTCCCCTGGGGTTTGGCACCCCCAAACTACGCCAAAATATTTGTCTGCTAAGCATTTGCGTGTTGCAGCCGCCCCATAACTTTGAAAATTTTATCGTGGCAACTTCTACCTTTGCTCAAGTTGGAGGCTTCGCACAAAAACCCTTTTGGTCAAGTTTCATAAAAATTTGTCAATGTTTAATGTTTAGGGGTCGCACAGTGACATCAAAATTTTGGCAATTTCAAAAAAATATGTTTTTTTCATTTTAAATGTTTTTGGACTATAAGTCGAATCTATGATCCCTTCTGATCATTTCTACTATTTTTCGGAATCGTTGTTTAGTACATAGCCAAGAAGAAAACTTCTTAAATCAAAAAGTTATCAAAAGTTGCATCATGGACCAGGGGCGTCGCCAGCTTCGCGAGATCGGGGGGGGGGGGCAAAATTGAAATCAGGGGGCAAAACTGAAAACCAGCGTAGAACTTGACCAAATTTTTCATTATTTCTGAATTGGATTAAAACGAATTTTCAGTGAAAATCAGGTGATCTCAAAAAAAAAAAAGGTCTTCGCCGATTTTCTGGCCGAAATCACAAATTTAAACGGTTTTTCCGGCCAAAAACAGCAACTTTTTCCTCCCAAAAAATACCGTGGGGAGACAAGAAATAAATCGGGGGGGGGGGCAAAAACGAAAATCGGGGGGGCAATGCCCCCCGAGCCCCCCGCTGGCAACGCGCCTGTTATAGACCTACTGCCACAAGCATAATTAATACCAAATTATTGCATATTTTTCTAATTTACCGGTATTGACTAATTTCACATCTGGTCCTGATTTTAATCTGAAAAGTGCTCATTATTGTTATCTACCCAATGTCAGTCTTTTTTTTATTCTAGACAGCTGTGTTAACAAAAAGCATCTTATTACTAAGCTGTTATAATTTCCGTTTCTTTTCTTTAACTACCAAAGTTTTTCCCATATTCTCGATACTGGTTTTTTAGTCATCCACTGTGCTTGCAAAAATGTTTTTCATTTTTCAATCATTTTAAGGCGTTGGTTTGATGACCAAGATTTTACTGTTGAGTTCAATTTTTTTTCAATGTTTGAGAAATCTTGGAAATATGGCAAAGATCTTTTTGCATGCTTTGTCGATCTCGAAAAAGTATAAAATGATTGCCTCTATATCTAGTTCTGTTGTAGCGTGCCATTAAGGCATTCTGTGAAGCCGAGTGGAGTTTCGTGGTTGAGTAAATGGCAGGCAATCAAAGCTTTCCATATAGGCATTGAACTCCAGCAAGAATGCGAGTTGTTTTTTTTCTTCTTCATTGTTTACATGAATTGGATCGACAAATGCAATCAACCTGATGAGTTTGCCACAATAAGAAATTGAAAAATCAGTTACCTGCTGTGTGCTGATGATTTGATTCTGCTTCTAAAGAATTTAGCTTTCAGTGCACATTAAACAGGTTTGCAGCTGCTTATGACACTGCAGGAATAAAATTAAGCACAGTCAAAACTGATATGCTTCATGCTTCAAGAAACACTAATCAGTGCTTGGCAGAGGTGGAGTCGAGGACACAAGGTTCGAGGCCAAGGCCAAGAACACAAAAAAAATCCGAGGCCAAGAACCGCCTTTCCGAGGACAGACCCTTTCGAGGCCAAGGACAGGAATGCTCGAGGCCAAGGACCAAGGATACAGCCGCAAGTGTTCTCCAAAAAAAAGGTCTTCAAAAAAGTTTTTCAGGCAATCTCCAATTTATAGGCGTAGCCAGAATTTTTGATTGGGGAGGCTTAAACCACAAATCACATGCAATGACGTCATCAAAAATTTGCCTGCTTTTTACTTAACCAGGATTTTACAAAGGGAGGGGGCCTCAACTAATATAGTTGAAAAGTGCAAATAAGTAACTTTGGAGACGTTTTGAGAAAACCAGTGTAACTCAAACGTATCACAGACGGGGGTCTGGGGGCGAAGCCCCCAGCTGTTGGGCAATTTTTTGGAAAAAAAAGCTATTTTAGTGCCATTGAATCACACTTCGCACATGTTTAGAGCCATTTGAAAGCACTAGATTTTTGACATTTGAAAACCAATTAAAAAAATTAAATTGTTTAATCATTTTTCCAAGTCTACTTTGCTAGTCTAGGAAAATTGACGGATAAAGGTTAGCATTAAACTAGGATAATTGATTGATGAATGTTAGTATTAGATTAGGAAATTCATTGATAAATGTAAGCATTAAGCTTGGAAAATTGATTGATAATATTACATTAGAGTAGGAAAACTGATTAATATTACCATTATTAGACTAGGAAAACTGATTAATAAAGTTAGCTGTGGAGTAGGAAAATTAACTGATAAATGTCAGCATTAGACAAGAAAAATTAATTGTAAGCATTGGCATAAGAAGGTAGATTATTGGCTGTTGGCATTAGACTAAGTAAATTGATGTATAAATATTAGCATTAGGCTAGGAAATTTGATTGACAACTGTTAGCTCTTAACTGGAAAAATTAACTGATGAACGCTAGCATTAGGCTAGGAAAATTGATTGACAATTGTTAACACTTGACTAGGAAAATTGATTATAAAAATGTTAGAAGTAGACTAGGAAAATTAATTGATGAATTTAAGCATTGGTATAGGAAGGTTGATTATAACATGTTGGCATTGGGTGGAAAAATTGATTGAAAATATTAGCGGCTGGCTAAGAATATTGATGGATCAATGTTAACGTTAGGATAGCACTCCAATCCGATATTTGGAGAATGGCACTCTAGTTTCTGCTAAAAAGTGCAAAATCCGACCCCCGCGACTCCAGTCTATGAATTGCAAGGCTGGTTTCCGGAGTGGATTTGTTTTACCTGTATAGGTGAATAATTATGGTTTTGTTTATGGTATAGCATGTAGTAGGTTTAGTATGGCACGATAGGCATAGCATGGCAGTGTAGACTTAGTATGGCATATAGCAGGCATAGCATGCCACAGTGGGTGCCGTAGCTTAGCACAGCATTGTAAGCATAGCGTGATACCCTAATAGGTTTAGCACGACATCCTTGTAGGCATAGCATGACACCCTAATAGGTTTAGCATGACACGCCTGTACGCGTAGCGTGACACCCATATAGTAGGCTTGTTATGGCACATTAGGCATAGTATACAACCGTAGGCGTAGTATGTCATAGGAGGCTTAGTATGGCATTTTAGGCATAGTATGACATGAAGTAGGCTTTTCATGGCACCCTAGTAGGCATAGCATGTCACAGTAGGCTCTGTGGCATAGTTGGCTTAATATGGCACAGTAGGCACTGGAGGTTAGTATACTTAGTTGGGATAGCAGGACACCTTATTAGGCAGAGTATGGCATATAGGAGGCTTGTTATGGAACAGTACGCATAGTATTAAAAAACATAGTAGGCGCTACAGGCTAGTATGACATTGGAGATATCATAGGCTTATTATGGTACAATGGGTATAGTTATGCTATATTAGAGGCTAATTATGGCACAATAGACATAGTATGGTGATTATGGCACAGTAGGCATAGTATGCCACAGTGGGCACTGTAGCTTAGTAGGCATAGTACAACATCAGAATATGACATATAGTTGGCTTATTACGGCACAGTAGGCATAGTATCCCACAGTAGGCGCTACAGCTTAGTATGTCATAGAAGGCACAGTATGACATTGTAGACATAGTAGGCCTATAGCACTCGAATGTAGTATAGTTGGTAGCTTGGCCAAATGGATAAAGGCGTATTGTTTACGACGACCTTGATCGAATGATCTGGGTTCAACCCGCACCCTGGTCACGCCGTTGCGTCCTTGGATTAGACGTTTTCCGATAATTATCTCTGCTTGGTGGCTTCAAACAAGCACCAAATTCGGTGGGCAAGAATTTGAAGAAATCTACCGGAACTTTGGATCATCGGAAACTCCTTGGGCAGGTGCGGATTTCTCCAATCACGAAGTAGTCACTGCAATAAAAAATGTGCGGATCGTCCAATAAGTTAGCGTCTGATGCTGTCTGGTGACTGGAGGATAAATATGCGCTACAACAACAATATACTGTAGTGGGCTTTTGGCACCATAGGTTAGTAGGAGTACTATGTCATAGTAGGCTTACTATGGCATTGTAGGCATAGTGTAACATGAAGTAGACTTGTTATGGCACCCTAGTAAGCGTAGCATGTCACAGTAGGCACTGTAGCTTACTATGGCACAGTAGGCATAGTTGGCTTATTATTGCGCAGTATCCCACAGTAGGCACTGCAACGTAGTATATTATAGTAGGGATAACATTACACCTAAGTAGGCAGATTATGACATACAGGAGGCTTGTTATGGAAAATAAGCATAGTATTAGTAAGCATAGTGTGCCACAGTAGGTGCTGCAGCTTTAGTATGACATTGTAGGCATAACATGGCACCCTGGTTGGCATAGTATGGCATACAGTAGGCTTATTATGGCACAACAGGCATAGTAGGCCAAAGTGGGCACCGTAGCTTAGTAGGCATAGTATGACATATAGTTGGCTTACTATGGCGCAGTAGGCATAGTATAACATAGCTCGGCAATTAGACCTGCAAGGCATAGCTTTTCCATGAACTATCACCGCAACGAGGTGGAAAAGTCGATGTGCCTCAATGACCTGCAGAGCTGTACTGGCTGGAAATTTAATTCTCCTGATAGGGTTACCCATGCCAGATAGGTCTGATGGTAGAAGTGAGACGAAATATAGTTCAAATCAAAATAGTTGAAAACTTAAAACCTGGGTAGGTTATGCCCATCAGCTGTGGTAAGCATATAACTTAGGAGAAGGACAACTCTGATATAAAACCTCTCCGCAGTTAGATTAAACTGCAAAACAAATCATGATGAGCACAAATAATGAAAATTACGTGAACGACGTTAATGGGGCTACCTTCACAAGTGGAACCTCGTCCGGCAGGGGAGCGCCTAGGGACTCCCAGGTCGTCATTCAGCAAAACCTCTATGGCGTTTGAGTCTTAGGCAGAGGGGCTCGTTCGAAAAATAAGCGACAATCTCCACCAGCCAGCCCTAGTGGCAGCTCCACCAATGTGCCCGCTACACGTTTGGAGAGGCGAATGGAGGCAGCGCAGAGTATTCGTACTCGAGATAATGTCGCACACTCAAGGGTCAACCATCACCAACTGCTGTTGGGCAATTGGAATATCCTCACCCTCACAGGAAAAGAGCTAGAATTGGTTGAGGAAGCAAAGCGGTATTATCTCAATATTATCGGAGTTTCTTCAACCAAACGACGTGGCTCTGGAACTGTGGATCTGGATGGCGGATGGAAACTCTTCTATTCTGGTGCTGATCCTAATATGTCTGCGCAAGCGGGTGTGGGGATTCTCACAAGCCCCCGTTTGTCAGACTGTGTGTCAGATTGGATTCCTTTGGGATCACGGGTCTGTATGTTGAAGCTCAAGGTATTGGATCGGTCATTGTGCCTATTGCAGGTATATGCCCACAATGCCACGAGTGAATATCAGGCTTTTGTGGATGAAGTAAATGATGCTCTTCTACGAGTATCAGCTACTGAATCTACAGTCCTTATGGGGGATTTTAACGCACATGTTGGAACAGACACAGATACGTGGAAGGGTGTGATCGGAAAACATGGAGTCACTGGACTGAATGAGAACGGAAGGTATTTATTGCAGCTCTGTTGTAGCAACGGATTCCACATCATGAATACCTTTTTCCAGCACAGAGAGGTTCACAAGTATACATGTTATCGACCTAGTATGGATCAAAAATATTTGATAGATTTTTGCATGGTTTCGTCAGATCTGTTTTCTGATGTGCTGGACGTTCGAGTGAAGCGAGGTGCTGAATTGTCAACTGATCACCATTTGGTAGTATGTTCCTTACAACTTTCGAAACCTTGGCCAAACAAGAGACCCAACAGGTTGTCTGTGACTTACCGGATCAAATGGGAGGCTTTGGAGGACAAAGAAGTAAGAAAACAGTTTGCATCCAGTATATCATCTAAGCTCAGACAACTTCCTGATGTATCCGAGGACATCGAGAGGGAATGGCTGCTGTTCAGATCAGCAATCATTTCATCTGCTGCTAAAAGTTGTGGGCAAAAACGGCTTAGAGTGGCGGGCGATAGTGAGAAAAGAACACCTTGGTGGAACCAAGAGGTTAAAGAAGTTATTTGAGCAAAGAAAGATGCGTTCAAGGCATGGCTACAGGACAGATCGTCATCTGATTTGCAATCCCGGTATACTGAGGCGCGAAAAGCGGCAACTTCGGCAGCGAAGAAATCCAAGGAGAAGTCATGGGAAGAGTTTGGTCGTCGGTTGGATTCCAACTATTTTTCGGCAAACAAAGTATTTTGGCAGACCATCCGCCGTTTACGTGGCAAAAGATCGAGTATCATGTACTCCATCAAGGATTCTGACGGTAACATTCTAACGGATGAGAATGAAATCCTTTCACGATGGAGAGAATACTTTGAAGATCTTTTGAATCCTGTAAAGGCATCGACTCGTGACACGAACGAAGTGGCACATCTAGGGAAGGACGAAGTTTTCATTGCAGCAGAAGCGGCAACTGCAATTAAAGGGATAAAATCTGAAAAGCTGCTGGTGAAGATGAAATCAGACCCGAGATGTTGAAAGCGCTGACTGGAGAAGGAATTCTCTGGTTAACGCGAGTGTATCAAGTTGCGTGGAAGCTTGGCAAAACTCCCAGAGATTGGCAAACAGGTGTGATTATTCCGATATTCAAGAAAGAAGATCGCAAGCAATGTACAAACTACAGAGGGATATCACTCCTTAGTTTGCCAAGGAAAGTATATGCGAAATGCCTTGAAAGGAAATGCCGAGAAATAGTGGAATCAAAACTGGAAGATGGTCAGTGCGGTTTTTGTCCGGGTCGCAGCACAAGGGACCAAATCTTCACTCTGAAGCAAATCTTCGAGAAATCTTGGGAGTATGGCAAAGATCTCTTTGCATGCTTTGTCGATCTTGAAAAAGCATAGAACCGAGTTCCTCGGGATAAACTTTGGAAGGTTTTGCAGGAGTGTGGCGTTGATGGTCAATTATTACGCGCTATTAAGTCATTCTACTGCAGACCGGAGGTTTGTGTTCGGGTAAATGGCAAGCAATCAAAGCCGTTCCATGTGGGCGTTGGACTCCGGCAAGGTGCGTTTTGTCACCTCTCCTTTTCATTGTTTACATGAAATGGATCGATAAATGCAGCCAAGCTGATGAGTGTGCCACAATTGGAAATTACAAAATCAGTCGTCTGCTATTCGCAGATGATTTGATTCTGCTTTCTTCCACAGAATCTGGCCTCCAGCGCGCATTAAATAGCTTTGCAGATGCATGCAACACCGCCGGAATGAAAATAAGCACGACCAAAACCGAGGTACTTCATCTTTCAAGAAACCCTGATGCGTATTGCAAGTGAATGCAGTGACACTGAAGCAGGTAGAGAAGTTCAAGTATCTTGGGGTTGCATTTACGAGTAACGGAAGGCAAGACGAAGAACTCGATACCCGAATAGGCAAGGCTAGTGCAGTAATGCGACCTTTGCACTACTCAGTTGTCATGAAACGAGAATTGTCGAAAAAAAATAAAGCTCTCAATTTTCAAAGCAGTTTTTGTCCGCATTCTCACTTATGGTCATGAATCTTGGGTAATGACCGAAAGAATGCGATCACAAGTGCAAGCGTCCGAAATGAGGTTTTTACGAAGAATCGAAGGAGTTACACTGTTTAACAAGGTGCGTAGCTCTGAAATTCGAAAATCTCTTAACATCGAGCCGTTACTTCTCCGAATTGAAAGATCTCAGCTTAGATAGTTTGGCCATGTAAGCAGAATGCCTCAGGAAAGACTCCCCAAACAAGCTTTACATACCAAAGCAAATGGAGAAGACCAGTCGGACGACCTAGAGCTAGATGGACCGATTACATTGAGGATCTTGGATGGAATCGCTTGGGACTTCACCGAAGCGAAATGATGGAGGTGATGGAAGACCGTGAGGTGTGGCGGCTCAATCTTGAGCTACTGCCCCCGCAACCCTCACGGAAAAGCGGGCAATGAAGAAAGAAGAAATTGTTTAATTCTACTTCTAGTTGCAATTTAAGTTCAAAACACGTTTAACATCTTGCATTTTGGTGTTAAAGTTTAATTATACGTGATTTGCTCCAGGTAGGGGGAAGTTAGGTGCATTGACTCGTGCAACATTTTAGCAGTAAATGAAAACCCACTCGAAGATTTTTCTTAGAGATTTCTGTTTTGTCATGAAAATAACCAGTTATAGAAGTGCATGTTAGGCCAGGGGGCCCAGGCCCCCTCCACTGAAGTTCAACGATTTGTTCAATCAGCATTTTCCATGGCTAATTTTTATAAAAGTATTTTGTGCGTAAAAACTGGCGAGGTGGAGGTGAATTAATGAATTGTTATTGAAAAATAGTACAATAGATGGGTAGTTTCGCTTACTAACCATGTGTCAGGCGCGTAGCCAGAAATTCGCAATGGGGGGGCTGTTTTCGGGGTTTGGGGCAAAGCCCCCAGCCGCCGGAGGCACGGGGGTTTGGGGGCGAAGCCCCCAGCTCTCGCAAATTTTGCATTTTTTTGCAAATATAACTTAATTTTAGAACTATTTTGATAAAAGATAATGCTTTTAAAACGTGGCATAGAAATTGGCAGCGCTACATGATTTAACTGGTTGCATTATTGGGCTACGTGGGAAGTGGCTAATGATAACATTGCAGTTCTCGTGTTTACTTGCTGGTAAATCATAAAATCCTATTATTCAATAAAACTCACACGAAGTAATCTATTTCGTCTGTAATTTATAAAGAAAAATAATCGGGGGGGGGGGGGGCTAATGGAAAGATATTTGAGAGAAGTGATTGGCAATTAACTAACACTGAATAGCCCCCCCCCCCTTTATTCCTGAGTTTATAATATATTTGTTGATAAAACCTATGTTTGGCGTTTTTACTCTCGCGATTAAATTTGATTGTTTATTTTTGGGCATTTTTTAAAGTTTTCATTGATTGGTGACTTTAATTTTTGACGAATTAGCCCCCCTCTGAATACATGCTTCAAAAAATGCTTTAAATCTCTTTTTAGTCAATTTCAGCAGAAAAAAAACAATCTCAGAAGAGCTAAAAATGCGGTGTTTTTCTTATTCTGCATTTTGGTTGACAAGCCAATGGGGGAACTATAGCCCCCCCCTCCCCCGCCCCCCTCCTGGCTACGCTACTGACCATTAGGAAAAAATTTTTTTGGAAATTCAAAAAAGTGTAGTTTGGAAATCCTGGCAAATGGTCTAAAAATAGAAAAAAATCGACTTGAGCCAGTTGCCACCTACCATGGGCTGGCTACCCCCCCAAAAATTGGTCGCGGGGGTAAAATGGCCATAAAATCATGTTACTTGATAACCGCTAGTCGTAGAGACCTGATTTATAGCTCAAAAGTTGCAGAATCATCATGTTTTTATGAGTGCTAAGAGGACTTTTTTGTCTATTTCAATCATAAAAAAAGTTACAGTCAAGAAACCGGTTTTTCATGCTAAAATTGCATCATAGAGAATTGTGATTCACTACTAGTTAACATGAACTCTTGCAATTCGTAACTTGCTAAGAAATTTGATTTTAGAAGTATGTCGTACAACATATTACTGTAATAATGCGAAGTGCACAACAAAAGTGAGTGCGAGGCTGGCAAACATAGAGGTGTTATCAACAGGCAACACAACATAAAAACATTTTACGAAAATTGCATTTTAGTGTCACACTTTTTTAACAATTTGCGAGATCTAATTTTTTGGCGAATACAGTAAGTCCGTCTCTTCTTTCAAATCCAGTGTCTTGTGCTGATGCTTCCGTTACCAATTTGACATGTCTTTCGACAGTTTGATTGTGGCATGGATGGTGTAAAATTAAGGGTTTCATTCGACAGTCTTCAATTTCAGAATCGGACAAATGTCTAATAGCTGGAGGTTGTTGCTGACAAATTTCCAAATCAGCCAACTCATAGTATGTGTCTGCTTCCAAGTTTAACGTAGGAAGGTGAAATAAACGAACTGAGGTGTCGTTCTTGCGAAGTGAAAGAACGTGATTCACGCCCTTGTCTCGAACAGCTTGCTCGTCATCTCCTAACATTGCGATCAAAATGCTTTCTGGATGGCCAAAATATCCATTTCTTTGAACAACATTTTGAGCTACTTGTCGAAGATCTTGATTTGTCAGACTGTTAATTCTTTTGATCAAGTTAAAAAAACTTTAGAACCATGTGTTAGTTGGTTGTATAACTTGATTTCAAACCAAGTGGGAAAATAAACAGTTAAACAAAAGTTAACTAAAATTTCCAAGTTCTGAGGTGGTTCATCAAGTGACACGTAATACCGCAAAATTCTACAACCCAAAGTCAACCATCTTGAATGCACCACTGGGCCAACTTCCAAATATTGTAGATCATCATCACAATTACCAGTTATAATTGCCAAACAGATTTTGTAAGCGTAGTATTGATCTGTACTCAGGTCATCAATGACATGAGGTGGAAGTTTTGGAAAAGAAGAAATAGGGACAAACACTTGCTTAAACTGAGTAACTGGCCAACTTGATACAGGACCCTGTATTTTTTTACCTATTGGTCCGGCAAATGTATCTGGACCACTTGTTGCCCCATCCAAAGCAGCAAACACATGTCGCAAGGGAAGTTCATTTGTGTGTAGTAAACACACAACCCACTGAAGAGGTCTGTGTAATAATTCTTCTAAACTTCGAATGCATCCATTGTGTTTGCCGGTCATAGAAGCAGTACCGTCAGTGCCAACTATTGCAAGCTTGCCTTCCAATTCCGTACCACTGAAAGAATCAAACATCTTTTGGGCAATTGTTCTACCTTTGCCATCTTCAGAAGAAAAGTGAGTAAGGTAATAACTTCCTGGCTCACCAACTACTGTATAATGTTCTTCCAGTTGAACAGACCGATAATGCTTCTCATTTGGACCTTGTGCAACAATTTGGGTTGCATCTTTGCGGCCATCCAAATACACTGCGTTCACCAATCCAAAGTTTTGTTGCTCTTCGCTCCGGATTTCGTTTCGGCATCTTTCACGCTCTCTTCATAGTTTACTACGATCAATTATGCGTGTTTTATCATCTTCAGTAACTAAACCAACATCCACTAGGACACTGTTAGCAACTGCAGCAGCTGCTCTATCCGATAGCTGGTAGCGTTCACAAATTCTGGCAAGGTTTGGCCATTTTTTGCGATTTTGAATGGATGGATTTGGCATTTCCGCTAAGAACTGAGAAACTGCAGATGATTGTGATGTGTCTGTGCTTGTTGATGCCAAAGATTCGGACTCCGAGACATAATCAGTAGTTGACAGAGTAATAATTTCATTTTGGCATTGTGAACTTGGGGCATTGACATGTGATTCTGAACGTCGTATAAATTTTTGGTCAGATGAGGTCAAAGGCAAAGCTACATCTAAACATTTTCCAATACGCCGACTCTTTTGATCTTCATAAAATACAAAATCTTCATCAGTCATTCGCAACTTGTGGTCTTTTTCCAAACGTCTTTGTTGTTTATTGTCATTGCAAAACACGTCGAACAACTTATCTATATCTGACAAGAACTCCGCTTCTTTTTCCAAAAAAGATGCTCCACGTTTTTTCTTGGGATACCTATCAAGTTTGCTGAAAGCTACCACCAGTGCCTGTACTTTTTTAGATATAGTTAAGTAATGTAATGGATAAACATTACACCACACCCATCTGTCATGTATTTCTTTAGCAACATCATTTGCAACGTCCACAGTTCTAAAATTTTCGAATTGGATGATCCTCTCTAACACTTGACATTTGGTGGGTAGTATACCGGATGGAAAGCTTTTACTTCCAGTGAAAGTGTATCCACTATGTAAAAATTTAACGTTGCTTGCACTTCGCCTGGTTGTCATAGCTATAAACTACGGTGGTTATCAAGTTATTTCATTAATAGTACTAAGCACCTAATTACTTATCTACAAAGAAAAAAATCTTTAAAAATTTGTAAGGATTAAGTAGACGTAAGCCTACGTCTACCTAATCCTTAAAAAAAGCTATGTTACACCTGCCAAAACTAGTTTTTTGACTGTAACTTTTTTTATGATTGAAATAGACAAAAAAGTCCTCTTAGCACTCATAAAAACATGATGATTCTGCAACTTTTGAGCTATAAATCAGGTCTCTACGACTAGCGGTTATCAAGTAACATGATTTTATGGCCATTTTACCCCCGCGACCAATTTTTGGGGGGGTAGCCAGCCCATGGTAGGTGGCAACTGGCTCAAGTCGATTTTTTTCTATTTTTAGACCATTTGCCAGGATTTCCAAACTACACTTTTTTGAATTTCCAAAAAAAATTTTTTTCACTCCACCCTACTGACCATGTTATTGCCGATCCGGATTTCCATCGCGCTGGGCCCCTGGCACTTTGGAGATTTTTGCAACATCTTTCTGCCAAATGTAGGTGAAGACCATAAAAGTCTTCAGATTTGAGCGCAGGGCCCTTAGCTGGTACTGCGCCATATTGTGGTAAATCCGGCCTTGGTTAATGCATTACGTTCATAGAAAGCCTAGATGTGATCCTGAGATAGCAACTTTTAGCATGAAAACTATCCATTTCTTCCAAGTTTACGTTTAAATTGGCTGGCAAAAAATGATTTGAGGGGGTCCCAGGGCCCCTGGTTTTCACTATTGTTGTTCGCTACTGGTGTAAACAAAAAACGCTAAAAAAAAACTGAAACTGAAGAAACAATAGGCTTTGTTGTCACATTTTTGTCATTGGTGAAATTTCAATTGGGGAGGAGGCCCGCTTGGCTAAGCCTATGCTCCAATTGCGCAAAATAACAAAGGTATTTACAAATTTTCCGCGAGGATTCTGGCGTTTTCCGACAAAATTTCAACGGTTCAAAAATAGTGCTGTCCTCGAGCCGAGGACAGGGCAATTTTCGAGGACCTAAGGCTTCAAGGCCAAGGCCAAGGACTTCAAAATGTGTCCTCGAGGATTCCACCTCTGACTCCACGTCCTTGAGGACTCCACCTCTGGTACTTGGTGCAACTGAATGGAGCGACACAGAAACAAGTATTTAAGTTCAAGTATCTTGGGGTTGCATTCACGAGTGACGAAAGGCAAAACAAAGAACTGGGTGTCCTAACTGGCAAAGCAACTGCAATAATGAAAGCTTTACACTATTCAGTAGATATGAGACGATTCAGTAGTTGTGAAACGAAAATTGTCAAAAATGAAGCAAAGCTCTCAATTTTCGAAACAGTCTTTGTCCCTTCTTACCTACTCTATCTCAGTATGGTCATGAAAATTCGGTGATGATTGAAATGGTGCGATTGCAAGTGCAAGCGTCCAAAATGAGGTTTCTCCAAAAAATCAAAAGAGTTACATCATTGACAAGGTGTACATCTCTTAAGATTTGAAAATCTGTAGAGCCGCTACTTCTTCAAATTAAAAGATCTCAGCTTAGATGATTTGGCAACGTAAGCAGAATGAACCAGGAAAACTTCCAAACAAGCTTTACTTGCCAAAGCAAATGGAAAAAAAAAACAAAACAGTAGGATAACCCAGAACTACTGTAGATGAATTAATATTACATCGAGGATCTTGGGTGGAATTGTTTGGGACTTCACTCAAGCGATATGATGGGGACGTCGGAAAACCGTGAAGTGTGGTAGCTTAATCTCGAGGTGCTGCCCCCGCAACCCTCACAGGAAAAAGGGCTAATAGGAGAGAGAGAATTTTCCTTGAAGTTTTCAATGGTTTTGTTTGCTTTTCTACTGTTTGTACTGTTAAAGTTGCATTTGTACAATTTTTTCATTTCATCTACCAGCTTCTTTACTTCCTCAATTATTTTTAATTGACGATTAGTAAGAATTCCAGCTTTGTCGGGGCGGAAACATGTGCTTTTAATAGTATTGTCATTTGGTCTAGAAATAGTCCCTGGCAGCCAACTGCAAAAATTTACAGATCTAATAATAGTATATTGCTAGTAGATTTACTAATGTCTATGTTTTGTAGAGCTTATACCAAGTAGATTGTACTAAACCCCGTATCTTACACAGCAAAACATAACAAATACGGTTTTAGTAAGCTGCTGTTGTAACTATATAAGTTAGAACAGCAGTTTAATGAATTTCAATGACTACACCTAAAGCATAGTCTGCATCGTCATTCTTTAAGAAAAAAACATTGTAGACCATGTTTCACTCTGTTTTACACAGCCAGCCAAAATAGATACTGCAGGTCTAACTCAAGTAGAGTTTTTGTTGTAGTTTCCCCGCCCATAAACGTGATCAATTTTAACTACTATTGATCCTGAAAAAAACAAACAAAAAACATAAATGTAAACAGTTTTAGAAGTTTTACTGAAGTTTTTTTGAATGTATAAGACCAAAAGTGAGTTCAATTTTGCAATGATTCATTAGTAACAAAGATTTCACATAGCACCATCTAGCGGCACAAAATAAAAAAATTACCAAATCCTGGGTAAAAAAGGTCTCTGAGCGACCCCTAAACCTAAATTTTTTTCTCAAACTTTGTATTCTTGATTTTCTTTTGCAACCTCCTATTTTGAAGAAGGTAGAAAAAAATAGAAGAGGTCGGGGCAACTGCAACGCCCTACTAAGCATATGCTGATATCATATAACTCTGGCAGCCTAAGTTGAGTCGTTCAAAAAATTGATTTTTGAGGGATCGATTTGGGGGTTCCCAGGGGGTGGGGGGGTAGCACTAACAAACTATGCCAAAATATTTGTCTGTTAAATCTCTGCTGATATCAAAACAAACTGGCACCCTAAGTTGAGCCGTTCAAAAAATTGATTTTTGGGGGTCCATTTGGGGGGGTTCCGGGGAGGTGGCATCCCCAAACTATGTCAAAATATTTGTCTGTTAAATATCTACTGATATCATAAAGCACTAGCACCCTAGCTTGAGCCCTTAAAAAATTGATTTTTTGGGGCCCCATTTTGGGGGGTTCTCGGGGCAGTTGCTCCAAAAAATTTTGGGAGAAAAAATTGCATTTGCAGCTCAGCAACTTTGCACAAAAATTAGATTTCGATATTTTGTGGTTTAGGAGAAGAAGAGCGTACAAAATTTAGGAAGAAAAAAAAGGAAAAAAAAGAAAAAACCTCATTGCGGCCAAAAGTGGGTTGGTTGGGATGAAAGGGTATACTTAAGACATACAACCCTATGAAATATTTTTTGCCGTAGTTAAGCCGTTTTTGATTGAGGCAGCTTTTTACGCCAAACTTGCGGGGCGGTTTTTGGGTCCTAAAACCAAAGTCACGTGACTTATTGCCTCGAAATTTGGTACAAACATACAACTCATTAATCTCAAACTGCTGTCAAAATTTCATGTAGCGAGACCCAACCGTTCTCGAGTTATAAGCAAAAGTCTGAAATTTCGCACTCGTTAGTTGGAAAATGGCCGAGTAAAAACAAAGGAACACGCGACGCGAGCGTCGGTCGTTCCAATAATGACGACCACGTATCCACGTCATAATAATATCATGCAATTCTTGAGGTTTCAAAAAACTGTCAAGTGACTTGACTTGCGTCCTCCACGTTTTGGAAAAAAGTTATTTTAATTTTGCTTTAATTGTTTTGTTCTATTTTTTTTTTGTGAAAGAACTTTAGAACGCGATCTTATTTCAAAATCATAGGCGTAGCCAGGGGGATGGCCCAGGGCGCCCGGGCCTTACAATCGAAATGCCACCATTGAGAAAAAATTGACAAAAAACCTTGCTTCTTCATTTTCAGTTTCTTTTAGCATCTTTGCGTTCAACAGTACACGCGTACAACAGTAATTAGCAATAAATAATATTGACGACCAGGGGGGCCGCGCTCCCCCCTTAATTCAATTTTTTCCAACCAATTTAAACATATAACCAGGGTGATATCAAGGGTTTTTGTTTTAAAAATTGCTACCTCAGGTCCTCATCTAAACTTTTTATGAACGCAATGCAATAACCAGCGCTGTATTTCCCATGTGGCACAGTGCCAGGGCCTCACACTCAGATAGTAAGACTTTTTTTGGTCTTCACTTATATTAAGCGGGAAGATGTCTCCAAAATCCC
This sequence comes from Trididemnum nubilum, assembly GCA_963965965.1. Taxonomy (NCBI): domain Eukaryota; kingdom Metazoa; phylum Chordata; class Ascidiacea; order Aplousobranchia; family Didemnidae; genus Trididemnum; species Trididemnum nubilum. The sequence goes on along the minus strand of OZ014472.1, from coordinate 25,350,503 downwards.
CTAAATGCCAGGGGCCCCGCGCAATGTAAATCCGACACGGAAATAACATGTTTAGTAAGCGTAATCATCAATTGTACCATTTTCCAATAACGATTCACCTCCACCTCGCCAGGTTTTACGCACAAAATACTTAAAATAAATTAGCCGTGGAAAATGCTGATTGAACAAATTATTGAATTTCAGTTGAGGGGGCATGGGCCCACTGGTCGTTCATGCACTCGTATAACTCGTTAATTTTATGACAAAACAAAAATCTCTAAGGAAAATCTACGAATGGATTATTATTTACTGCTAAAATATTGCAGGAGGCAATGTTCCTTACTTTGCCCTATATGGACCAAATCAGTTACAATGAAAATTTTACTCCACAATGCAAGATTTTAAACGTGTTTTGAACTTTAATTGCAAGTAAAAGGAGGATTGAACAATTAAATTTTTTCGATTGACTTTCATCTGTTAAAAAACTAGTTCTTTCAAATGGCTGTGAACACGTGCGAAATGTGATCCAATGGCATTAAAATAGCTTTTTCTTTCCAAAAACTTATAAAAATTGCCCAGCGACTGGGGGTTTTTCCCCCAGACCCCCATAGCCACTGGCGGCTATGTTTCACTTGAGTGCACTAGCTTACTCAACACATCTCCTAAGTTAGATATTTGCACTTTCTAACTATTAATTTCCGCCCTCTCATTTTACCAAAATCCTGGTTAAGTGCCAACAGCCTACGGCTTCAGATCTTTCATTCTACGATACTTTTGCCCAACAAAAAGTTCCTGTTTTGAAAATTTCTGATGACGTCATTGCATGTGATTTGTGGTTTGGGCCACCCCCAATCAAAAATCCTAGATACGCCTATGACCGTTCTCAACGAAGAAAACTGAGCTTTTAGCCGTGATTTTGAAAGTATTGAGCCGCTGACTACAACAAAATGCTGCCGATGTCAACGCAGAAAAAGAATGTTTCACAATTATCAAGCGAAAATGTTAAAAGAAATTTAACCTCATTTGTTGTAATCGACAATGACGTATTTTAACATTGTACCTGCTGTTTTCTCATATTCCTTCAAAGACGTAAATGTGCTGCCCGCTGTTTTTTTACTTCCGCATATCGATTACCCAATTTCTCGTACTTCAAACTTGTGCTAGGCCTTTTCCAAATCCATTCTGAAACGTTATCAACCAGAACTGCAGTATAGTTAATTAACATTCCATCGTTGTTGTTAGCGCAGTATCGAACTCGGGATTTCAGTTTTTTGCCGTTTTCTGATTTCTGCCGGATTATTCAGTCTTGCGTTTTTTCTCGACGTCTTTTGCGTTTCTAATTACGTAATGCTATAAGCCGACGCTTGACCTTTTTTATTCTTATTATTTTTTGACTTCCGCTGTTTGGAACAAATGTTTTGGAAAGACCTTGCTGTATGACTACTGTTTGAGATTGGCAACTGTTTCGAAAGGCAATTATTTTTGGGATTCAAAATGGTTGGTAAGTGTGTCTTTTTCGTGTGTTTTTTGTGTTAGGCGTAGGCTCATCTAGTATCATGTATTGGACCTTTTTATTTCTATCTGCAGAAAACCGCCACATTGCTAAGTAGCACTGCCAGTTCGCCAGTTGGAAGGCCAGCTTGTTCGTCGGATCACCTGCTTGTCTGTCTATTCATCTGCCCACCCACTCGTCCGCTTGACTCATCGCACCCAAACAAAGATTTTTGTTTCATCGTGGGACTTGACTTTATAATTTTATGAACTTTATTTTTTACGTCTCGGAACCGGACCACTCATTATTTAATTCGATAAAATCTTTAATTCTATTCAATTAAATTCAATCCATCTTTGCTGTTTTTCTGGTTTTAACTGAAGGCGAGTTTTCAACTGTTACAAAAAGTTTTCAACCTATCTTGTAAAGACTTTGATTTAACAATTATGCGTGACGAAATCAATAGCTGTTTGTCTGAACTTAACGATAAAATTCGTGGTTTGTATGCACAAGCTCATAAGTTGATTGAAGGAGATGCCGATCCGTATGATCTGAAGCCAATAATGTTTGAAATTAACCAAGTTTTCTCCGAAATGGAGCGTGCTATGTTACAGGAATCGGATGCAGCGACCTTCGCCGATAGCTTGGTTTCCATACAGGCCCAGCAGTTGGTTAAATCAGAATTTGATGCCAAAGTGACCGAATGGTTGGAAAGTAAGAATGTGCCTCAACGAGAAATTAATCAGATTTTGGGTTCGTCAAAAACGCTTCGCTCAAAAGGTATGGCTGTTGAATCTGTTAAATCCACTCAGAGTAAACATAAATCTATCGCTCGTACTTCAAAGAAGACACGCTCTAGCAAATCTTCTAGAACGAGCACCTCTAGTAGTGCATCCTCTCGTGTTAAAGTCGAAGCGGCTCGCTTACGCGTAAAGCAATTAGGGGAAAAGCAACAGCTTGAACGGGAGGAGGCGGCTTTGAAACAAAAACGGCTAGAGGAAGAGGCGGATTTAAAACAAAAACGGCTAGAGGAGGAAGTGGCTTTAAAACAAAAACGGCCAGAGGAGGAGGCGGTTTTAGAGCAAAAGGCTCTTGAAGAAGAAACATCTTTCAAACACTAATTTGAAATGTTACAGGCTTCCCAACAGCTGGAGGAAGCAGTTCTAGAACTTCAGGTTTTACGTGAAGAAAAGGACAGAGGAGGCTACATCTCGTAATCGGATGAGTCGATCGATATTATGGCAGATCAGGTTGTACAAAGTCATTTTACTATTTCTCGTAATGAAGGTAAACTTGTAGACAACCAAACGAGCGCCCCGATGCCGGAAATCGTTAACCCTCTTGCAGTAACAAAGGATAAGCTGACTGTTTCTGGTCTTCAAGCCAGTAGCCAACTTGACCCACCTAAACTTACAAAGGTAGTGCCACCTTAACAGTCTACTTCTCTTTCACATCCTTTATCGTCAAATAGTCGTGCAGCTTACATGATTGCGAGAATGCAGTCAGATCAACAAAAAACTGATATTTCTGCACAAACCCAAGTTTTACCGAAAATTGCGGAGCAGAATGAGGCAACAAATGTACCCGTACAAAATGTGAAGTCTCGGTCTGGAATTAATTTACAACCTAGTGCTCCGGATGTAGCTGTACAACACCACTCCAGCTTGTGTGCCTTTCCTAGTAGCTCACTGGCACATAATCCTGACCACGTGGTTTCCAATCCCTATCCGGTCCAACAGAGTGGTGATTACGCTATGGTGGGAGCGTTTGCAAACGCTTTGCACGATACTTTTAACAAACCAAACTTAGAACTTTTTAAATTCAGTGGTGATGCTACCACTTATACGAGATTTATTAGCACGCTTGAAGCGACTATCGAGGTGAAGGAATGTGATAACAGGCTGAGGTTGTTGTACCTGATACAACATTGTGAAGGTAAAGCGAAGTCGCTTATCCAGTATTGCGTTCTCCTGGACCCAGATGTTGGCTATGATAAAGCAAAGCAAATACTGTACGAGAATTTCGGAAGAAAGCCTCTCATTGCTCGGGCTTATATTAGAAACCTCGTTGAAGGTCGTTTTATTAAGCACGATGATTCTAATTCTCTGATACGATTTGCCCACGATATAGAAGAGTGTTATACTACTTTAGGGCACATCATGCAATACTACTCAAATCTTAATTATTTTGAAAACATAAGCAAAGTTGCTAAACGCCTTCCTTCACGTTTGCATAACAGGTGGCTGCGCGCTGTAGCAGCTATAGAGCGACAGAATCGCGAACCAACGTTCCGCGATTTGATGGGATTCGTGAAGGAAGAGGCTCCAGTTGTGTCTCCGTGTTACGCATCCGCGGCAAGTTGGAAACAGCAAAGTAAGACTAGCGCTAAGACTGGGCAAAAATTTGCCTCAAACGCCATGACAATGTCCAGCAGCAACCAGGATCCGTGCCTTTACTGTTCAGAAAGGCACCTGCTGTGGGATTGCTCGACCTTTACCCGCAAAAGTTTGAATGCACGGTTACAGTTCATGCGCGAGAAACGCTTATGCGATAATTGTGCTAAGCGTGGGCATATCTCAAAGTTTTGCTATGGCAAAAGTAGATGCGCTAAATCGAACAGTACTTTGAAACATCACACGCTACTGCATCGAGAACCATCCGGTTCTACTAACACTAATGAGCCGTCAAATCGTAAAATATCCACCAAAAGTGTTGGCACGTCTACCGAACGTAATTCCGGCCCTTCAGAAGTTTCTAATTACAGTACTACTGTATTCAACTCAAGTGATGTATACCTCAATGTTGTTCCAGTTAGGGTTTAGGCTGGAAACAAATCTGTTTTGACTTATGCTTTTCTAGATCAAGGTTCGACGGCAACGCAATGCGACAAACGCCTACTCAATCAGTTGGAAGTTTTGGGAGAAAAAGTGGATTCCAATATTTCAACAATTAATGGAAAATCTACTCGTCGTCGAGCAAGAAAAGTAAGCTTGACTTTATCCTCACTTATTGGGCCAGATACTTTGGTTCTAACAGAAGTTTTAAGCGTGGACAACCTCCCAACTAATCCTAATCCTCCTTTATCTCGAAACGATCTTAAAGCGTGGCCACACCTTGGAAACTTAGAGCTGCCACAGATAGATGGCTCAGTTACTGTCTTGATTGGAGTAGACATCCCAGAAGCATTCTGAATTGTAGAGGAACGCCGTGGTGGCAGTAAAGAGCCCTATGTAATCCGTTCTAAATTAGGTTGGGCCATAATCGGTAAAAGGTATCTAAACGATTCTAAAACGAAGTTTGATGTAAATTTTGTCAACACCGCCGCATACCAGTTGCTTGAACGGCAAATTGAGTGTCTTTGTACAGTAGATAATGTGCTATTACCTAAACGTAGTGTCCCTTTGTCCAAGGAGGACAGATATGCACTTCAGGTTATGAAAGGCAGTAAGAATTTCGTGGATGGCCATTATGAGATTGCACTTCCGAGGAGACCTGGAAGTCCGCAACTGCAAGACAACCGAACTCTGTCTCGATTGACTTCATTGAAAAGGAGGCTTGAAAAGGATCACAACTTTAAAGACAAGTATGTAAGCGTACTTGAATCTTACATTGCAAATGGCCCTGCTGAATTAGTGGACTCCAAGCGAGCTGGATTCCCGAGGATGGTACCTACCCCATCACCCTGTTTTGAATCCACGCAAACTTAATAAAGTGCGCGTTGTCTTTGATTGTGCATCCCGGTTTGGGGGGACCTCTCTCAATGAACAGCTGTTAAAAGGCCCGGACTTTTTAAATAGTTTAATTGAGGTGTTAATTAGATTTCGCTCCGAAAAGGTTGCGGTGGTTGCAGATATAGAGCAAATGTTTAACCAATGCCGAGTAACCCCCAGGGATCGAAAATATCTTTGTTTTCTTTGGTGGCCCAAAGGAGAATTATCACTACCACTTGTAACATATCAAATGACGGTCCACATATTCGGAGCAACCTCCTCACCGAGTTGTGCTCAATTTTGTTTGCAGAAATCGGTTGAGGATCAACCTGCAATGGATGAACGTGCAAAACGTATAATAATGAATAACTTTTACATGGATGATTGTCTCTTCTCAGTTCCTACCGTTGCAGAAGCAATGTTCTATGCACAGCAAGTTTCCACTGCATTGAATAACCGAGGCTTCAATTTGACCAATACGCCGGAAGTCTTGAAAAGTCTGCCTCAGCAAAAACTTGCTAAGTCCATTTTGAGCCTTTCTGGTTCAGACCAGGTGTGTGAACGTGTTTTGGGGTTAGAGTGGGACGTCCGTAATGACCAATTCAAATTCCAAGTCAACGTTAAGAACAAGCCACCCACCCGAAGAGGTATGCTGTCGATTCTAAGTTCTTGTTCGATCCTCTTGGATTTGCTGCACCTGTAATTCTAGTTGCAAAATTACTGTTGCAAGAACTTTGCGGCTTAAAATATGACTGGGATGATGTTATGACTGACGACCTTTATGATTTGTGGCAAAAGTGGTTGAATAACCTCAAGCACTTACCAGATATCCACATTCCAGGATGCTTGAATATTTCAGACAAGCCTTACGGTCAGTTAGCTCACTGTGAATTGCAGCACTTTGCAGACGCTTCGTCTCGAGGTTCTGGTATGGTGTCCGTTTTACGCTTAGTCACTCACGATGGCCATGTATTTTGTAATTTTGTCATGGGTAAAGCTAGGCTTGCTCCCTTGAAAACCGTTTCAATTCCCAGATTAGAACTGATGGCTGCTACGCTTGCAGTTCAGGCTGACCAAATGTTAAAGCCTAATTTGGAAGTTCATCTAACAGACACCGTGTTTTAGACTGATTCACTTTCTGTTTTGTATATGATTAATAATGCATCCAAGGAATTTCCTGCTTTCGTGGCAAATAGACTATCCAAAACAGAAGGAGCAATTGATCCCAAACAGTGGCGCTATGTTGAAAGTAAGCTCAATCCTGCCGATGATGCGTCCCGTGGTGTTAGTACCAAAGACTTGTGGTCACGTTGGCTTTGTGGTCCTAAGTTTTTATAGGATTCCAAAGAGGAATGGCCAGCTCCTCCTGTAAGTTTTTCGGAGTTACCAAGTGAGTTCTCTATTTTACAATCTCAAGTTATTGCCGCGCAGCACGTAACGTCTGCTGGTTCCAGTGAATTTGATCGCCGTTTTGCTCGTTGTTCTTCATGGAGTAGACTCTCCAAAGCAGTGGCTTGGATAATTCGCTGTCAAACTACGTTGCGATCAGAAAACGCTCTTGTAGGCCCTCTAACGGTTGATAAATTGCAAGCAGCTAAAAAAGCCATTGTTGCCCGAGTGCAATGGGATGTTTATCCTCAAGAAATGAAGTTTTTAAGTAGCTGCAATTCAGGTGACGCTAATCTTAACTGTGGTTCAAAGCACTCATTGCTACGACTAAAACCCATCATTTCCGCTGGTTTGCTCCAAGTCGGTGGGCGACTTCGCCGTTCATCGATGGAGTTCAATGCAAAGCACCCGATTATTCTTCCATTTGATGCCCACATTACTCGTTTGATTGTGGAGGACCGTCACGTCCGGATGGGACATTCTGGAATGGCGCACACGTGGGCATCAATTTGACAGCATTACTGGATAATAAAAGGAGCCGCAGCGGTGCGTAAGATCTTGGGAAAGTGTTTGCTTTGTAGCCGTAGAAATGCTCGTGTGGGTAAACAGTTAATGGCCGACTTGCCAGAAGGGAGAGTGACGCCCTGTAACCCTCCATTTTTTCATGCTGGAGTTGATTTTTTTGGCCCTATGTATGTACGGTAAGGGCGTAGCACAGTAAAACGCTACGGCTGCGTGTTTACTTGTCTGGCTATGCGAGCTATACACTTAGAAGTTGGCTTTTCTCTAACCACAGATGGGTTTATTAATGCTCTACGTCGATTTATCAGCCGCCGATGTTGCCCACACACCTTGTACAGCGATAATGGAAAGAATTTTGTGGGAGCCCAACAGGAACTTAAAAAGGCTTTGTAAGATTTAAATCAGACCCAAATTCATGCCGAGCTAAGTAACCGTGGGATTCGATGGATTTTTAATTGCCCCCAGGCGAGCCACATGGGAGGAATTTGGGAAAGAGTAATTCGATGCATTAAAAGAATTCTGCAGGTTTTGCTGCAGCAACAAGTAGTCACAGAAGACTTGCTGTTAACTTTGTTCGCAGAGGTTGAGTCCATCGTCAATTCGCGTCCGTTGACTCCGTTGCTCATGGATCCACACCATGATGGCCTGCTGACTCCGAACCACTTACTGATGCTGCGTGGAAATCACGATCAACCGCCTGAAGTATTCCATGATGATGATAAGTTCAGCAGAAAGCGTTGGCGCCAGGTTCAGTACCTAGCTGAACAATTCTGGCAAAGATGTCGTCGTGAGTACCTTCAAACGCTTCAAGTGCGCCAAAAGTGGCAAAATGTTGAACCTAATTTTGCCGTTGACGACATGTTGTTGCTCTACGAAAAGCACGAACCAAGAGGCGAATGGCCTCTAGGCCGCATTATCCAAGTTTATCCTGACGACCAGGGTAAAGTGTGACAGGCCTTAGTGCGTACCGGTAAAGGTACTTACCGCAGCCCTATCACTAAGCTCTGCAAAATATTACCTGCTCAGTAAATAAACTGTCTTATTTCTAAGGACCGTATAAACTGAACTGAACTGAGCTAATGAACTGTGGACTGTTTTATTGTTTTATGGACTGTTACATCGCGCCGAAATATAACGAACAATGAACTGTTTGCGCGGGAAATTGTATGATTAGTGTGTCATCTATATTGTATATATTGTAAATGCCTTTTGTGTTATGTTCCTATAAACTGTATAACTCCCGTAACTTTGGCAAAAACCATAGGTGGGCAAGTTAATGCAAAACGTTGGCTTCGTTAACCATTAGTCCGTTAACAAACTTCACACCTCGGTTAACGTAAATCCGTTATTTTCAGCTTTAATTAACGGAAGTTAATACAGCCCGTTAATTCGTTAACATTTTGCGTGTAATTTACATTTCTTCTTATTCATTCGCTTCTAGAATAAGCATTGACGCTGTTGAGCTCATTGTAAGGGAATATTTATTGCTGTGGTGGTCTTTGTGTGTTTTGGAAGTTATATTTTACAGTCTAATCTAATTTCAAGATAGAAATAAGTTCAAATGCACTAACGAAGTTGCGATCGGACAGAGGTGTCGCTAAGAATGGTGGCACCCGGGGAGGGATTTCGTGGTGGCACCCTTTATTGGTCAAAATATTGGTGAAGACCAAAAAAAAGGTCTTCGCTGCAAAACGAGTTGGTTTTCAGTCCGAAAGTACCGGTATGTGATGACCAAAAAAAAAAGGTCTTTGCCTGCCAATCAGTGGGTTTTCGGTCTCAAAGGAATAAAAAAACCTAAATGGTGTCACCCCAAAATGGTGACAACCGGGGCGGGCCGCCCCCCCGTTCCCCCCCTAGCGACGCCACTGCGATCGGAAAACTTTGGAAATTGTGGGCAGCGATAATTAATAGACCTATGAGGCTACAGCTTGTTATTTGCCACAAAAAAGAGCTCCTTTCTTCCGTTTTTCTATAAAACTCGTGCTAACATGCAACAAGTGTTACCAGTGCAAACTGGTTTGTACCGGTACGATGAATGAATGGTGCAAGAAATTAACGATAAAAACCTTAACGGGAGTTAACAGAATTTAACGCAAGGTAATTTAGTCCGTTAACAGAACTTAACGGAAGTTAATTTAGCCCGTTAACATGAAAAACTTTTTATCGGATTAACGAGTTCAAGAAAAAGTTAGCTTCGTTATTAACGGATTAACGATTAACGGGCTTGTGCCCACCTAGGGCAAAAACTATTCCACTACTCTTCTGATGCCTTAGTTTAATACCTTGTCTTGGATTGAAATATTTTCCAAGTTGCATATCTATAAACCATAGTTACAGTACACATATACCACTCTAAAATATTAAAATTTAAAAACTATCTAAAACCCGACAGACTGTTTCACCTATAAAAGGATCATCAGGGGTCTAAAAACAAAAACATACACTGTGATAAAAACTGATACTGATAAAAGTCATAAATATAACGCTGTACTGTTGAACTCTGGTAAAACACAGTGATGCTAAGTCAAGTGAGCAAAAATTACGCGCGCGAGGTCACGGTGAAAAAACAATTAAGACTGCGAGATGGTAAAAACAAATAAGCAGAGGTGGAGTCCTCGAGGACGTCCTTGGCCTCGAGGACACATTTTGAAGTCCTTGGCCTTGGCCTCGAGGCCTCAAGTCCTCGAAAATTGGCCTGTCCTCGGCTCGAGGACAGCACTATTTTTTGGAATGTTAAAATGTTGTGGAGCGCTTGAAAAATTTTTTGGAAAACGATTTTTAGTGGAGATCGCTTGAGAAATTTTTGTGAAGACCTTTTTTTTTTTTTTGGAGAGCACTTGCGCTTTGTGTCCTTGGTCCTTGGCCTTGGCCTCGAGCATTCCTGTCCTTGGCCTCGAGAGTGTCTGTCCTCGGAAAGGCTGTCCTTGGCCTTGGCCTCGGATTTTTTTTGTGTCCTTGGCCTTGGCCTCGAGCCTTGTGTCCTCGACTCCACCTCTGCAAATAAGTGTCGGAGTATGAGGTCTGAGTTCGGTACCCGTTGTAGAAGAATTGCAAATATAGAACTTGTTTATGGAATAGGTTTAAAATGTTTCAATTTGTATTTGTTTTGTGACGGCACTTGTTAACCAATTCAGTTCTTTTATTAAGGGTAGTAGTTCTGTTACGGTCAAGATGTAATATTTATCTGCAAGACAAAGATTGCACTGTCGACTTCCATGGTGGTATGATTTGGCCTTACAGATGATTTTCCATGAGATGGTTGGGTTCAAACCCGAGTCCTTGCATGCCCAGCTGTATTTCGAAAGTTCAGTCGCCTTGCTCTTCTCCCGGTGTCTGAACGACTGCACGTGATTGTAGTAGCGTGCTTTGAATTCGGTCTCGCACAGACCAAAGTAATCCATGGTTTTGCTGCTACAGTCTACGCTGGCTTTGTAGACAATGCATTTCTCACGGCATCTACCGGACATCGGGCACTGCTGTCGTTCAGACACCGGGAGAAGAGCAAGGCGACTGAACTTTCGAAATACAGCTGGGCATGCAAGGACTCGGGTTTGAACCCAACCATCTCATGGAAAATCATCTGTAAGGCCAAATCATACCTCCATGGAAGTCGACAGTGCAATCTTTGTCTTGCAGATAAATATTACATCTTGACCGCAAACAGAACTACTACCCTTAATAAAAGAACTGAATTGGTTAACAAGTGCCGTCACAAAACAAATACAAATTGAAACATTTTAAACCTATTCCATAAACAAGTTCTATATTTGCAATTCTTCTACAACGGGTACCGAACTTAGACCTCATACTCCGACACTTATTTGTTTTTACCATCTCGCAGTCTTAATTGTTTTTTCACCGTGACCTCGCGCGCGTAATTTTTGCTCACTTGACTTAGCATCACTGTGTTTTACCAGAGTTCAACAGCACTGCATTATATTTATGACTTTTATCGGTATCAGTTTTTATCACAGTGTATGTTTTTGTTTTTAGACCCCTGATGATCCTTTTATAGGTGAAACAGTCTGTCGGGTTTTAGATAGTTTTTAAATTTTAATATTTTAGAGTGGTATATGTGTACTGTACTCTAGCTCTAACTTTGAACCAGTTATTGAGCACTTTCTGTAACAGGCTGATTGATACCTACCACTACTTTGACTATAAACCATAGTTACGTTGTTCCGATGCTATAGTTTTTTCTCTAGCTTCATTCACTAAACGGAGTCGATATGATACACGTTTAATGCGATATCTTATGTTCTTGTTTTTTTTGCGTATTGTTTTGATATCGTTATGATGTAACGTGTAAATTCTCTCTTCGGTCATAAATTTAGGGGGGACTGTGTTAGCGCAGTATCGAACTCGGGATTTCAGTTTTTTGCCGTTTTCTGATTTCTGCCGGATTATTCAGTCTTGCGTTTTTTCTCGACGTCTTTTGCGTTTCTAATTACGTAATGCTATAAGCCGACGCTTGACCTTTTTTATTCTTATTATTTTTTGACTTCCGCTGTTTGGAACAAATGTTTTGGAAAGACCTTGCTGTATGACTACTGTTTGAGATTGGCAACTGTTTCGAAAGGCAATTATTTTTGGGATTCAAAATGGTTGGTAAGTGTGTCTTTTTCGTGTGTTTTTTGTGTTAGGCGTAGGCTCATCTAGTATCATGTATTGGACCTTTTTATTTCTATCTGCAGAAAACCGCCACATTGCTAAGTAGCACTGCCAGTTCGCCAGTTGGAAGGCCAGCTTGTTCGTCGGATCACCTGCTTGTCTGTCTATTCATCTGCCCACCCACTCGTCCGCTTGACTCATCGCACCCAAACAAAGATTTTTGTTTCATCGTGGGACTTGACTTTATAATTTTATGAACTTTATTTTTTACGTCTCGGAACCGGACCACTCATTATTTAATTCGATAAAATCTTTAATTCTATTCAATTAAATTCAATCCATCTTTGCTGTTTTTCTGGTTTTAACTGAAGGCGAGTTTTCAACTGTTACAGTTGTCAACTGCTGAAATTGAACTTTTAATTAGCGAAATCGATTAAGCGAAAAGCGAAATAATTAGCGAAATCTAAGAAAGGCAGCGGTTGTGGTTTTAAAGGCCGTGAATCATCCAGCCAATTCCAGTGGTTTACAATAGCTAAAATTGAACTATAATTTTTGATATTTTTTGTTTTAATTTTGGGACTGTGGTTGCAAAGATATTCAACAAATACAAAAAGATGTCCCCCCGAAAAAAGTGCTTGGAAACTCTTAGTTTTGTTCTTCCCGCCAAAACCACAGTAGGCCTAATGGTTTAGAGAACTGTGGTAGGCCTAATAGTTTGGAGATAGTTTATTTCTAAATAGTTTGTTTCTAAATAGCTTAGGCCTAATTAGGCCTAACTATCTCTAAACTATTAGGCCTAATAGTTTAGAGATAGTTAGGCCTAATAGTTTAATAAGATTACAGTAAAGGTGAATTTACACAGTATCCGTTTTTCGTACGTTTTCGTCCGTTTTTTTACGTTTTTGCTTCTCCTTGAAAAAGTATGCGCTTTTTGATCCGCATTTTTATAATTCCATATACACACTAAGTAGACTGTTATATATAGCTAAAAATTTTGTTCAAAAATTTTGTGTATGAACGATAAGAGCGATATTTCGAAATAGAGCGGTACCCCTTTACAAAAAAAATTTTTCGGAAAACTTTTGTCCAGTATGTGACTGTCTGGTTAGTGCGGATATGGACACATGAAAATGCGGATGAAAAAGCGCATACTTTGTCAAGGAGAAGCAAAAACGTAAAAAAACGGACGAAAACGTACGAAAAACGGATACTGTGTAAATTCACCTTAAGCCTAATAGTTTAGAGAACTGTGGTTTTGGCGGGAAGATCAAAGCTCAGAGTTTCAAAAAACTTTTTTCGGGGGGACATCTTTTTGTATTTGTAGAATATCTTTGCAAACGCAGCCCCAAAATCAAAACAAACAATATCAAAAATTATGGTTCAATTTTAGCTATTGTAAACCACCGGAATTGGCTGGATGATTCACCGCCTTTAATCAAAATATAAAATATTTCCTTCTGATTGCAAAAAAGTTTCCGGCCCAGTATTCGCTAGTGCCGAATTTATGCAATTAGTGATAGGTTTTTGATGATTCTAATAGTTTAAATTTGATGATTCTACTAGTTAAAATTTGACATGTCTACTAGCAAAAGAGCTTGTTGCATTTGAAACAATTAAGATAAATTTCAGTAGATAGTTTTCAGCTATTTCTCGCTGATTTTGTAACAAACCAAACAAAAACGCTCTTATTCTTATTTAATAATAATAAACTTTCAATTTGCCTGACATCCAATTATTAAGCCATCTGTAACTGCAAGTACCGGAAAGAACATACCTGGTTTAATATTACTTGATCAATCATGTATTATTATGCAAATTTTGTTGGTAATAGATGACATAGCATGAAAAAAGCTACGCTATACGCTAAAGGGTTCCACACAAGCAAAGTTATTTTGACATTTTCCATTTATTTATTTCATTTCATTGCAGGCCGAAAAAAAATTTCATAGCCTGCGCGCGCAATTTGTGGCAGAACTCGTATAGTTAGTTACAGAGGTGGAGTCCTCGAGGACACATTTTGAAGTCCTTGGCATTGGCCTCGAAGCCTCAAGTCCTCGAAAATTGCCCTGTCCTCGGCTCGAGAACCGCACTATTTTTGAACGGTTGAAATTTTGTTGGAAAACGCCAGAAACCTTGCCGAAAATCTGCATTGTTTCCTCAAGTAGAGATCGCCTTAAAAAAATTTTTTGAAGACCTTTTTTGCCTGAAAAAAATTTTTGAAGACTTTTTTTTGGAGAACACTTGCGTCTGTGTCCTTGGTCCTTGGCCTCGAGAGGGTCTGTCCTTGGCCTTGGCCTCGAAATTTTTTTGTGTCCTTGGCCTTCAGCCTTATGTCCTCGACTCCACTTCTGTTTATTTATTACTAAAGCTGCAGCTTTTCGCTTTTGTGAACATGCTTGAATCATTTTGGCAAACAAGGAATAACAATGAATCGACAAAGCGTATAATACTACAACCGCCGCGGCAAACTTCAAAGAAATTCCTTAACTACTGCGTAAATGCTTTTACAGTGAAAAAAATACATGCGAAACCTTTAGCAATTTGTTGGGAGAAAAAAACCAGATGCTTCTGTTTGGCAGTTAGCTTTTCAAGAAAATAGCGTCTAAATGTGACAGCTCCAAAATTCTTCATGCAAACAAATTGTGTAGAAAATTTGATCGTGTGATCCCGACCTTCAACAATGTCAAAATATTTGTTAAATATTTAATAATATTAAAAACAGTTAGCTTTAGCCATTCGAAAAATTGAATTTTGGGGGGTTTATTTGGGGGAGGGGAGTTTTTGGAGAGGTATTCCCGAACTATGTCAAAATATTTGTCTGTTAAATATCTCCTGATATTATAAAACACTGGCACTCTAAGTTGAGCCGTTCAAAAAATTGATTTTTGGGGTCTATTTGGGGGGGTCCCCGGGGGGGGTGGCACCCCCAAACTATGTCAAAATATTCATCTCTTAATTATCTGTTGATATCAAAACAGGCTGACACCCTAAGTCAAGTCGTTAAAAAAATTGATTTTCGGGGGTCTCCGGGGGGGCATTCCCAAACTATGTCAAAATATTTTTCTGTTAAATATCTGCTGATATCAAAACAAACTGGCACCCTAAGTTGAGCCGTAAAAAAAATTGATTTTTTGGGGGGTCCCCGGGGGGTGGCACCCCCAAACCATGTCAAAATATTTGTATTTTAAATCTCTGCTGATATTATAAAACACTGGCACTCCAAGTTGAGCTGTTCAAAAAATTGATTTTTGGGGGTCTATTTGGGCGGTTCCCAAGGGGAGTGGCACCCCCAAACTATGTCAAAATATTCATCTGTTAAATATCTGCTGATATCAAAACAAACTGGCACCCTAAGTTGAGCCGTTCAAAAAATTGTTTTTTGGGGGTCCATTTGGGGGGTCTCCGGGGGGAGGTGGCATCCCCAAACTATGTCAAAATATTTGTCAGTTAAGTATCAGCTGATATCATAAAACACTAGCACCCTAGCTTGAGCCCTTAAAAAATTGATTTTTTGGGGCCCCATTTTGGGGGGATCCCGGGGAAGTTGCCCAAAAAATTTCGGGAGAAAAAATTGCATTTGCAGCTCAGCAACTTTACACAAAAATTAGATTTCGATATTTTGTGGTTTAGGAGAAGAAGAGCGTACAAAACTTAGGAAAAAAAAGAAAAAAACCTCATCGTGGCCAAAAGTGGGTTGGTTGGGATGAAAGGATATTTTAAGAGTAAGACATATAACCATATGAAATATTTTTTGCCGTAGTTAAGCCGTTTTTGATTGAGGCAGCTTTTTACGCCAAACTTGCGGGGCGGTTTTGGGTCCTAAAACCAAAGTTACGTGACTTATTGCCTCGAAATTTGGTACAAACATACAACTCATTAATCTCAAACTGCTGTCAAAATTTCATGTAGCGAGACCCAACCGTTCTCGAGTTATAAGCAAAAGTCTGAAATTTCGCACTCGTTAGTTGGAAAATGGCCGAGTAAAAACAAAGGAAATCGCGAGGCGAGCGTCGGTCGTTCCAATAAGCAGTTTTGCCCGATAGAATGAGAATAACTTTTTTTACGTCAGGTCGTAGTAAAATCATGGTAAAATCACCAAATAAAACAACTTCGTTACTGGCTATCTCTGGATATGTACTATGAAAGAACCTCTTTTACAAGGTAACTGGAAAATCGAAATTCAAGTGAGTTTGAAATTCGACGAAATATGTATCTTTTTTCTGTTTTCAACGGTATCAAAATGTGTTAGAGTATGCTTATAAGGACTTGCTGATAGCGCAGTAGAAAAAAATTGACTCAGAGCGATAGCCAGACGGGGCAAGGCAGAGCTCAGCCCGCCTGGAAATTTTTACTTGTCATATATGCATTGCACAGTGGCGTAGGCTCAGGCAAGATTTT
The DNA here is from genome assembly GCA_963965965.1 of Trididemnum nubilum. Taxonomy (NCBI): domain Eukaryota; kingdom Metazoa; phylum Chordata; class Ascidiacea; order Aplousobranchia; family Didemnidae; genus Trididemnum; species Trididemnum nubilum. The sequence continues at coordinate 25,334,402 of OZ014472.1, read as the reverse complement.
CCAAAGAGGTGTGCATGAGTCAAACCTAAAATTGGCATCATAAGTTTGGGGTCTAGGTCAAAGTCCCCAGCCGCCGGAGATGAAGGGGGTCTGGGGGCAAAACTCCCAGCGCTCAGAGATTTTTACGTTGTTTTACAAAAATAACACAGAGTTAAGATCTTTTTAGATTAAATTTCGGATTAAAAGGTATGCTTTGAATCTGTGGTGCCGATCTTTGTTGAGCATTGGGGGGGGATAATTTGCAATTTTACCCCAATTTTGCCCGATTTTCAACATTGGGAGGGATGAACCTCGACCACGATCTTTTTCAGGTTAGCAAATTAAATGAAGACCAAAAAAAAAAGGTCTTCACCGAATATTGAAGAGTTTTTTTCCCAAAATTTAAGTGAAGACCAAAAAAAAGGTCTTCACCGAAACTTGAAGAGTTTTTTCTCCAAAATCGCGTGAAGACCACAAAAAAGGTCCTAGCATCATCCAGCGCTCAGATGCAGACCACAGTAAAACCAGAGCTGGGCACTTGCGCCGCAAGCTTGCGGCGCAGCTATATCAAAACCTGCGCTTGCGCCGCAACTATTTTTAAACGGTTACGTTGACGCTTGCGCCGCAAGTATTTTAGCAATTTTGAGCGCAATCGCAATGAAATAAGCTTACGATTAAGAATAATTGTTTTCCAACAGCTGTGATTAACGTTTAGAAAAAACATTGACGAGGAAGATTTATAAAAGCTTCGTCAAGGTAAATTGCATTCGTTTACTGCTTGCAAAACTTCGTTATACAGTATTGTTCGAATTAATTGCATAACTGCAGTTTTTAAGCAAATTTTTACTTTTCTTCCTCAAATAACGTTCTAGAAGAATTTAAACGTTTTGGTGTGATGTTAATTCGTTTCTAGATGATGTCACGTCACTACTTTGTGACGTCATACGATAGATGACGTCATAGTTTTCATTATTTTATTAATAATCTTCATAAAAAGTGTTTTAGCATTGGAGCAGGCTGGTGTTTACACGTGGTAATTGTGTGTCTTTATCTTCAATGATGTCAGATACAACCCTGAGAAAGCGAGCGTCTATTCTTAGTTTATGGAAGCATGCTGAGCTGTCTCAAAGAGAAATTGCTAGGCGTTATGATGTAAACCAATCCACTATCTCTCGGATGATAAAACAGGTTACCAAAACTGGGACAGCAACACCATAGAGGAAAAGAAAATGCGGAAGGAAGCGCAAAACAACCCCGAGAGAAGATGTTTTCGTAATAAGGCAGAGCAAGTTGGACCCCAGGAAAACGAGCTTTGATTTGCAGAGAGATTTTGCTTTTACTGGGACCGAGATTAGTGCAAGTGCAATGGAAAGCGTCTTATCATGGGAGGGATGAAAACCATCAGGCCGGTCAAAAAACAGCTGTTGACCGACTAAATGAAAAAGAAAAGATATAAATGCGCCAAGAAGCACAAAAGCTGGACTGCAAAACATTGGAAAACGTCATGTTTACTGATGAAAGTCACTTTTTTGTGAGGCAATCACAGTCAATCTGTTCGAAAGAGTGCTGGAGAAAGATATCAGCTTCTCACGTCAACCAGTCAGTCAAACATCCGCAGAAGAAGATGTTCTGGGAAAGTTTCACTTGGAAAGGTGTCGGGTTTCTGGTTCCTGTAAAAGGAATAATGAACACTGCCCGATATATCGACGTTTTGAGACGAAGAGCATTTCCGGATTTAAAAAGAGTGTTTCCAGATGGAAATGGAATTTTTCAACAAGATTAGGTCCATGCCATTCCTTAAGAAAAACCACTAAAGTTTTTATTGAAAATAGAGTTCAGGTATTGGAATGGCTAGGAAACTCCCCCGATTTACATCCTATTGAAAATCTTTGGAGAATAATCAAATTTCGGTTGAGGAAAATGGACTGCACCACCATCCAAAAGCTTGTGGAGGCAATAATTGAAGTGTGGTACCACGATAGAGAAATAGCAGAGAAGTGCAAAAGATTGGTAGAATCAATGTCAAATGATGTAAATGACCTTTTCAAAGCTAGTGGAGGCCACATCAAATATTAAATCAAAAGTGTTTGTTAATTTCAAGCTGTTTTATGTTGGATTTTTTAATGAAAGAAATGAAAAATGCAACATCTATTAGCTTGTGATTTCCCTTAGATAGGTATTTTATTAGCAGGTGGCATCTTTTAGGATCTCATTTATACCAGCCTGGCCTCAAGTGGTAGTCTTTTCAACAAATTTAAACAACATTCCGGGCAGAATGCTACCATTACATTAATGTGAATTTCAATATGGATCCTCTTAAGCACGTATAAAGTAAGTTGTAACGCCACAAATGCAATAACGTCATCATTTTTTGACGTCACATCAACTTACACCAACTTACTTTAAAAAAATATAGCCTTAAATTTTTTAAAGATTGATCCGTTTAAAAGTATTACTGAAATTTCTTAAACAATAACAGTGATGCAATTAATTCGAACAATACTGTACAACACGATTCACAGTGAGTTTTTCATTGAAACTTTTTCCATGAAACGTTTTGCCGATTTTTCAAAATTTTAAATTTTTCTATTGCGTCTTTCAAAAAATGGTTGCAGAATCAAATTTTAAAGAAAAAACTAATTTTATAATTGTCTTTCCAGAAATACGCTACTCGTTCCTAAAAGATCTTAAAATACTGCTTCGCGAAAGAATTTAAGCGTTCCTTTTTTTTTGGTCTTCACCTATATTTGGTAAGAAGATTTTGCAAAAATCTCCAAAGTACCAGGAGCCCCGCGCAATGTAAATCCAGCCCGGTCAATAACATGGTTAGTAAGCGTAACCATCTATTGTACCATTTTCAGTAACAATTCACCTCCACCTTGCCAGCTTTTACGCGACAATATACTTTTGAAACATATTAGCTAGGGCAAATGTTCATTGAAAAAATAATTGAATTTGAATTGACGGGGTCTGGGTCTCCTGACCGCACATACTCCTATGAGTGACAAAACAAAAATCTCTAAGAAATATCTTCGTGTGGATTGTTTTATCATTTACTGGTAAAATATTGCAGGAGGCAATGTACCTTACTTCCCCCAATCTGGGCCAAATCACGTACAAAATTTCACCCCTAAATGCAAGATTTTAAACGTGTTTTGGACTTAAATTGTAAGTAAAAGTAGGATTTAACAATTCAATTTTTTCAATTGGTTTTCAAATGTTAAAAATGTAGTTCTTTCAAATAGCTCAGAATGCGTGCGAAATGTATTCCAATGGCATTAAAATAGCTTGTTTTTTCAAAAAATTGCTCAGCTTCCGGGGGCGAAGCCCCCAGACCCCCGTCTGTGATACGTTTGAGTAATATTAGTTTACTCAACACGTCTCCCAAATTTAGACATTTTCACTTTTAACTTTGGTAAGCCAAACAACGGCTTCTGGTCTTTCGTTCTACAATATCTTTGTCCCACAAAAGTTCCTGTTTCAAAAATTTCTGATGACGTCATTACATGTCATTTGTGGTTTTGCCCCCCCCCAATCAAAAATCATGGCTACGTCTATGGTCTTATCGTAATTCAAAATCAAGAAACACCAAAAACTATTAATTGCAATTTTTGCTGTTAGCCTGGAAAATTTGAAAGAAATTGCTAACCAAAGTGACAGCATCGGTACCCAATAAACATGCTAATATTGGGACAAATATTGTTTCGATATTGTCTCATATAATCATTCTGTATTGCATTGATATGGGGTTTTGACATAGGTGGGCAAGTTAATGCAAAACGTTGGCTTCGTTAACTCTAGTCCGTTAACAAACTTTACACCTCCGTTAACGTTAATCCGTTATTTTCAGCTTTATTTAACGGAAGTTAATAAAGTCCGTTAATTCGTTAACATTTTGCGTGTAATTTACATTTCTTTTTATTCACTCGCTTCTAGAACACGTATTATAGACCTATGAAGCTGCAGCTTATTATTTGCCACAAAAACGAGCTCCTTTCTTCGCTCTTTGCCACAGCTCCTTTCTTTGCCACAAAAACGAGCTCCTTTCTTCGCTAGTGTGAAATTCGAAGTTTCCCCAAAGCAATATGAATTAGCCAACGCTGAATCTTAGTGGATCTCTGTCTCTGATAACAATCAAGCACCTTCTTATATAGTGGGGATCATTTATAGACACCCCACTACAACTGACGTTGATGTCTTCATTGAAGAATTGTCAACTTGCTTGACTAAATTTAGTAATAATAACTCAACTTTTTATATTCTGGGTGATTTGAACATTAATTCTTCCTCAATTAATCGATCCCCATCAGCTAAAAGATTTCTGAATATGTTGCTCTCTTGTGACGCTTTTCCTCTTATTACTAGAGGTGGAGTCCTCGAGGACACATTTTGAAGTCCTTGGCCTCGAAGGTCAAGTCCTTGGCCTTGGCCTGTCCTCGGCCCGAGGACAGCACTATTTTTTGAATTGTTAAAATCTTGTGGAGCGCTTGAAAAATTTTTTGGAAAACGTTTTTTGTGGAGATAGCCTGAAAAGTTTTTGTGAAGACCTTTTTTTTTTCTTTTTTTTTTGGAGAGCACTTGTGCTTGTGTCCTTGGTCCTTGCCCTAGGCCTCGAGCATTCCTGTCCTTGGCCTCGAGAGTGTCTGTCCTCGGAAAGGCTGTCCTTGGCCTCGGATTTTTTTTGTGTCGTTGGCCTCGAGCCTTGTGTCCTCGACTCCACCTCTGCTTATTACAAAACCAACTAGAATAACGGATAATTCGGTAACAATTAATTATAGATCGCATAATAACTAATGATTGTGAACACTGCATCATTCCTGGTATCGTGAAGACAATTGAAATTAGTGACCACTACCCTTATTATGTCAAATTGACGCGATACGATCTTCTCGAAAATCGGAGTCTAGACAATCCTTTTATCGCGATAAATCAAAATTTAATCCGAATGTTTTCAATGATAATATGAACGATAACTTAAATGATTTTTTCATCCAATTACCCTCTAGAACTAACGAAAACTTCAATGAAATATTTAACATATTTGTGGACCAAATAAGGCAAGTTGTCAACAAACATGCCCCTTTAAAAAAGGTTTCTCGAAAGCATAAAAGACTGCAGAAAAAACCTTGGTTGACAACAAAACTTCTGAGTTCTATTAATATAAAACGCAAATTGTATACAACTCATTTTTTAAATGGAAATCCCGTGCAAAAGATATTTTATAAGAAATTTTCGAACAAATTGACAAAAATGAAAACCCGCGCCAAACATCTTTATTACGAAAAGGAACTGCTGAACCATAGTGGAAATCAAAAAAAAACCTGGGAAACTTTAAAATTAAAATCACGGAAATCAAAAAAAAAACCTGGGAAACTTTAAAATCACTTAAAAACTTTAAAATCACAATACTGACACATTAAAAAAAATGTTTAATGGACAAAACTGCGATCCAACCAAACTATTCCAAAAAGCGAATCAATTTAATAATTTCTTCTGCTCTGTTGGGGAAGATTCAGCTAAAAAAGTTTCTTTGTTTCAAACAGTAGACTACTCGTTATATTTAAGACATCGTGTTCCAAATTCTATTTTTTTTGAACCTCCAACAGTTAATGAAATTATTGCCAGCATTGGTTCCCTCAATGCGAACAAAGCTGTAGGTTATGACAACATTCCTGCTTATTTTCTGAAAGTGGCTGCACCCATCATTGCTCCTTACCTATGCTTTTTAATTGATTACGCTTTTTTAAATAGAATTTTTCCTGATAACTGCAAAATTGCTAAAGTTATTCCCATTCATAAAAAAGGGAAAAAAGATAATCCAAGCAACTTTAGGCCGATCTCAATTTTGACTTGCATATCAAAAGTAATTGAAAAAATGATATACCGGTATAAACGAGTTTTTTCTTTCTTATCAAAAAATAATGTCCTAGCCCCACAACAATATGGGTTTCAAAAAAATATTTCTACTATTTATGCAATATTAGAACTTTTAACGGCCACTTACGACAATATCAATGCAAACAATTATACGGGAATACTGTTTCTTGATTTAACGAAAGCATTTGATACAGTCTGTCACCAAATTCTTCTTGCTAAACTACAGCATTATGGTATCCGTGGTCCAAGTCATCAACTAATAAAATCGTTGGTGGAAAGAAAACAATTTGTTTCAATTAATGGTGTCAATTAAGATCTACAGCATACTAGCCTCGGCGTACCTCAAGGTTCAACACTTGGTCCTTTACTTTTCTTGATTTATATAAACGACTTACCTAATGCTGTCCTAGGTTCTACGACACTTTTTGCCGACGACACCTGCCTTATGTTAAGGAATTCAAATCTCTTGACCCTACAAAATGATTTAAACTCTCAAGCCTTCTGTTTAAATAAATGGTGTAAATCTAACAAATTGACCATCAATCCACAAAAATGTCATATTCTTGCAATTTCTCCAAAATCGAACAAAAATGTAACTGACTTCTTTATTAAACTTGATGGAACCGTTATTAGTTCCGAAAATAGCGTTAAATATCTAGGAATCAATCTTGACTTGAACCTGAACTTTCGCAAGCACATTGAAGTTATTGAAAATAAATTGTCTAGGTCCTTAGCTATATTGTTTAAACTAAAACCAGTATTACCTCAAAATGCGCTTCTAAAATTATATTATGCTATGGTTCATCCTTATTTGATTTACGGACTAGTTGCCTGGAGTTCAACTTTCCCTTCTTACATAGAAAAACTTAACATATTACAAAATAAAGCGGTTAAACTAATCGGTGGAGGAAATTACCTCGATAGGGCTACCCCATACTATTCAAAACTAAACATTTTAAAACTCCCCGACTTATATAAACTTGAAATTGCTAAATTCGTACATAGATTTATGCATAATACCCTTCCACAATCCTTCTCTAATTTTTTTACAAAGGTAGGTCAAGTCAACACTCGTACAACAAGATCTTCTTCTAACCCCAACAATTTATATATACCTTGCTATAAAAGTAACAGGATTCAGCGAAGTATCAAATATCAAGGTGTAAAAGTTTGGAACTCAATTCCAGTTGAAAATTAAAATCTACCCAAGTCACGCTTTAAAATTAAATTGAAATCACATTTAATGCAAGCTTATCTAAAAGAAATAAATTGATTTTTTCTTGAACATTTGCGGTAAACTGGTCAGCATTCAACCTGGTTACGACCTTCTATCCGTCTGTTCTATATTAAACCGTTAAAAAGCAATCCGGGTGGCTGCTCGACTCGAAGACCGAGAAGGTCCCTTCGCAGCCTCCCAGTTTCCATTCGTGTACCTAATTTCCTTGTCAAATCCTTGACTTTGTTTTTTGTTTGTTTTTTGACGCGAGTGGCGACAAATAAACTTCTGTTATCTGTTATCTCTTCTATAAAACTCGTGCTAATACGCAACAAGTGTTACCAGTGCAAACTGGTTTGTACCGGTACGATGAATGAATGGTGCAAGATATTAACGATAAAAACCTTAACGGAAGTTAACAGAACTTCACGTAAGTTAATTTAGTCCGTTAACAGAACTTAACCGAAGTTAATTTAGTCCGTTAAAATGAAAAAACTTTTTAACGGATTAACGAGTTCATGAAAAAGTTAGCTTCGTTATTAACGGATTAACGATAAACGGACTTGTGCCCACCTATGGGTTTTGATATTGACACAACATAGGTTTGCTCATCGGCGATATATTGTTTCGATATCGTCATCCAATACTGTCTGTATGTTGGCTCATATAGTTACGACATAGTTATCCTATACTGGATCTATGCTTAACAATGCTGGAACCCTTACTGGATTAATATGGAGTTGCTATAGTCACTCTATAGGCCTATTGTCTTTATATAGTCTTGTACTGTTGCGATATGGTCCCGTTTTTAAAGTCATATACTGTTACGACTAAAATCGTGCATTTGCTAATGCTAAAATCTTTCTTGAGTTGAATTGGTACAACGTACAGTACACAAATAGCAAAGCAAGTAAATATCAAAAAATGTAATACATAAAACGAATAGAAATGTACAGATGTAATAAAACACATCACACAGCAGCCTTCACGCTCATTCGTCGGTTAGATTTTGATTACCAGATTTTTTTCTTCTGCCACATCGGTCCCGCAGTTCCTCATCCAAGTGCTCGCTTCTTTTTCAACAGCATTTTCATCAGAACCCTTAGTATGAGGATTCTTCAACACAGCTTCTGCAAACAAACACTCGAAATCGTGATCTATATTTTGTTGATATATTATAGTGTTTGCATGAAAAAATCGCTTAGACTAGCGACTTCGATTTCCTTAAAACAACCTCACCTCAAAGTAATAGTCGCAAAAAATTTTGAAGGATTAACTGCAAGGAAAAGACAGAGAAACATTTAAAAGCATACTTGTTGGCAATGTTTTAACAAACATAGGAGTAGTTTCTCAAGGGGAGCGGACATCGACCCTCTAAACACTTCACCTAAGAGGTGGTTAGGGTGGAGAGAAAGAGTTTGAACATAACAATGGCAAATCAGAGTTAAATATAAACAGGAATATTTTTATCAGTATCTGTTTTTCTGGTACAACACGTTCTTAATGCTGGCGCAATGACATAGTAGTAAACGCAATAAAAGCATCCTTTTTGCTATCGGTGGGCTTGGGACTACTCTCTTATCAAGCATATCGGTACCAAAATAGTTTTAGAAAGCTTGATATTTACTGCGTTAAGTGGCCACTTTAGTAAAGCGACAGTTAACGGCTCCACCTTAATGTAGTGGACTATACTTGATTCTGTAAGCCCAAGTGAGAAAAAACACACGACTACATCCAAGATTTCAACTAACTTGATACGTGCAAACAACAGGCCTACTTACTTATAAAAGCGTTGCTTAAACGCTTATGCTGATTGAACCCTCTTTCTGGACATCCGTTTTAAATGGTCCACTTTTTCCAGTCCAGTTAACGTACTCGCAGAGACTGCTGGACATTAGTGTCTCCATGACACGCCAACTCACTGCTTTGACCGAAGAGCCACCAACGATTGACAACCGATTTACCTAAAGCAAATTGTCATGGATTACTACACTTTGAAACAAAGATACTACAACCGCAGACAAAGACTTACATACCCACAAGACAATAATACTGCCCTTCCAAGTCCGTTAAATTGTCAAAAAACAAATCAATACACTGTAGTGTTGGCTATCTTCTCGATTTAGACGCAAACTTAAAAGAGCGAAGTTTCAAATGCCAAAATTTGAAAAAATCCCGCTTTTGGGTTTCACAAAAGCTGCGACCCTCTAAATGCATTACTTAAAAAGTTATCTAGCAATTTGCAAACAGGTTTTGCAATTTTCACCAAAAATTTGAACGTCTCAAAAACGCATCTGCAATTTGTGATTGTTATTAACAACTTGAAACCGCTACAAAACGAAACGTGGCTGTTGGCTTCAAATGCTGCCGGGAGTAACTGTGACTGATATTCAGCAGTAATACGTCCGAAAGTTGGGTGTAAATCACAAAACATCTTTACAAAAAGCTTGACAACTTTTTAAATTAGATTCGATAAAAAAGTGCGCAATTGGTGCCAATTTTTAAAAAATTTTCCTTCATAAAAATATCAACCTAACCCCGAAAGTATGCAAAAATTGATCGTCATCATCATCTCTTTCATTCTCACTGTTATCAGTGTCCAAAGGATAACAACTGCTAACAGCATTGCCAGCATAGCGTAATTTCCTATTCTCATTGCTTTGCACAACTGGCACTGCAGTATAATTATCTACCAGTACATTTTCACACATAGTATGGCTTTGCATTACAGGTTGGCCTACTGTAACATCTTTCTCCTCAACATTTTCATTTGCTCCAAGATCCTTTGACGTAAAAGCAGATAAATTACAAGCAGGTTGCTTGGATTTTTCTTTTCTAGCTCCTATTTCATTAGCCAGTTTATTGATTTTCCTCCGCTTTGACCAATATGAAGACATTGCACGATATTTGAACTTTCAATGCTACCATACCAGTAGGTATTACCCATAGGTGGCCACGGTACTTTGCAAAAGTACCGCGGTACCGGTACTTTCAAATTAAAAGTACCGCGGTACTTTTTAAAAAAATTAAAAGAAAAAAATTGGACTGATTGACCTCGTTTACGGGATTGTAAATCATCACTTTTAGCAATTAGGTTCGTTTCCGCGACTAGAGCGGACTGCGTAGACCTACAGCTTGTTTTACAGAAAGTTTGCAGTAGAATAGTAAACAGTTGCAGTATTAATATTACTACTATAGTGAGTGCAAATTACTAACTAGTGATGGAGTTGACTCGATAAAGTATCTAACTTATACGGACCACGGTCATCGGGCTACGTATTCTACTACAGTATCTTGCAGAGGTGGAGTCCTCGAGAACGTCCTTGGCCTCGACGACACATTTTGAAGGCCTTGGCCTCGAAGCCTCAAGTCCTCGAAAATTGCCCTGCCCTCGGCTCGAGGACAGCACTATTTTTGAACAGTAGAAATTTCGTTGAAAAACGCCAGAAACCTCGCGGAAAATTTTCGAACATCTTTTTTGTTTTCCTCACTTGGAGCATAGGCGTAGCCAAGGGGGGGGGGCAAGGGGCCCGGTTCCCCCTCAATTGAAATTTCACCAATGACAAAAAATGTGACAAAAAAGCCTATTGTGTCTTTAGTTGCAGTTGCTTTTTAGCATTTTTCACTTACAACAGTAACTAACAACAATATTGAAGACCACGGGCCCCGGGCTCCCCTCAATTCAATTTTTTCCAGCCAATTTAAACGTACAACCCGGAAGAAATGGAGAGTTTTTGTCAAAAAAGTTGCTATCTCAGGTCCACATCTAGCCTTTTTATGAACGTAATGCATTAATCAGGGCTGGAACTACCATAATATGGCGCAGTACCAGCTAGGGGCCCCATGCTGAAATCGTAAGACTTTTTTTGGTCTTCACCTATGTTTGGCAGAAAGATGTTGCGAAAATCTCCACAGAGCCAGGGGCCCAGCGCGATGTAAATTCGGCCAGACAATAACACGGTTTGTAGGCGTAACCATCTATTGTACCATTTTTCAATAACAATTCATAATTGAACTCGAACCTCGCCGGTTTTTACGCACGAAATGCTTTTAAAAAAATTAGCCATGGAAAATGCTGATTGAACAAATCATTGAACTTCAATTGAGGGGACCTGGGCCCCCTGACCAAACATGTACTCCTATAACTGATTATTTTCATGACAAAACAAAAATCTTCGAATGGATTATTATTTACTGCTAAAATGTAGCAAGAGACAATGCGTCTTACTTCCCCCTACCTGGACCAAATCACTTACAACTAAAATCTAACTCAAAAATGCGAGATGTTAAACGTATTTTGGACTTAAGTTGCAAGTAAAAGGGGGATTAAACAATTAAATTTTTTCAAATGTCAAAAATCTAGTGCTTTCAAATGGCTCTGAACACCTGCAAAATGTGATTCAACGGCATTAAAATAGCTTTTTTTCCAAAAAGTTACAAAAAATTGCCCAACGGCTGGGGCTTCGCCCCTAGACCCCCAAACCCTCCGGCGGCTTGGAGCCCCGCTCCGTGACCCCAGTCTGCGATACCTTTGAAGGCGGTGAATCATCCAGCCAATTCCAGTGGTTTACAATAGCTAAAATTGAACTATAATTTTTGAAATTTTTTGTTTTAATTTTGGGATTGCGGTTGCAAAGATATTCAACAAATACAAAAAGATGTCCCCCCCCCGAAAAAAGTTCTTGGAAACTCTGAGTTTTGTTCTTCCCGCCAAAACCACAGTAGGCCTAATAGTTTAGAGAACTGTGGTAGGTCTAATAGTTTAGAGAGAGTTTGTTTCTAAATAGTTTAGGCCTAACTATCTCTAAACTATTAGGCCTAATAGTTTAGAGATAGTTAGGCCTAATAGTTTAATAAGATTACAGTAGGCCTAATAGTTTAGAGAACTGTGGTTTCGGCGGGAAGAGCAAAAGTCAGAGTTTCAAAAAACTTTTTTCGGGGGGACATCTTTTTGTATTTATTGAATATCTTTGCAAACACAGCCTCAAAATCAAAACAAAGAATATCAAAAATTATAGTTCAATTTTAGCTATTGTAAACCACCGGAACTGGCTGCATGATTCACCGCCTTTAAGTTACACTAGCTTTTTCAATACGTTTCCAAAGTTCGATATTTGCGCTTTTCAAGTATTAGTTTAATCCCCCTCTCTTTGCAAAATCCGACAGGCAAAGATTTCAGATCTTCCACCCTACGATATCTTTGTCCCACAAAAACTTCCTGTTTGAAAAATTTTAGATGACGTCGTTGCATGTGATTTAGGCCTCCTCCAATCAAAAATTCTGGTTACGCCTATGAATTGGAGATCACCTAAAAAACTTTTTTGAAGATCTTTTTTTTTGGAGAACACTTGCGGCTGTGTCCTTGGTCCTTGGCCTCGAGAGGGTCTGTCCTCGGAAAGGCTGTCCTTGGCCTCGGATTTTTTTTGTGTCCTTGGCCTTGCCTCGAGCCTTGTGTCCTCGACTCCACCTCTGGCTTGCCACCAGTAATAACCAAACAGCAGTCATCTCTAAAGCATCACGTGCGTAAGTTGGCACTGAAGGATACTTTGACGATACATCAGCTCCCAATCATTGCACAAGTGGCATTCACACAAAACTTAGAAACTGGGGGATAAATTGCACTTTTGGCAAAGTGAGCTGTTTTGATTTGTTTTTAGTTGATTCGTTGCTGCAGTTACTTTTTGGATTTCTTATTTAAGCTAGATGGGAGCATATAAGTTGCCAGCCTGTAAACGAACGACGCATGTTTAATGGTGATTTTTAAAAAATCCTTTTGTTCCCCCGTAAGGAGAACAATTTCAAAATTACAGCATTTTTTGTTGCTGTTGTATAGCATATTTATTTTCTTGTCACAGCACAGCGTTGGACGCTAACTATTGGACATTCCGCACGCTTTCATTGTGATAATTACTTCGTGCTTGGAGGAATTTGCACCTGCTTAAGAGTTTCTATTTTCCAATGTCCCGTGAATTTTGATTTCTTGCCACTGAATTTGTTGCTTGTTCGAAGCCAATTGCAGAGATAATTATCGTAAAGAGCCCTATCCAAGGACGCAACAACGTAACCAGAGTGTGGGTTGAACACAGCTTATGCAATTAGGTTGTCGCAAAAAAAGCTTTGGCACTTTTGGCCACGCTATTGGGGAACTCTCAAAAAGATTCTTGGTCTCTTCTGATTATAAAAAAAATCAGCTTTTTTGCTCGTAAAGCCGTTAAAAGATTTATTTTTTGTAAGGTTCAATTTCGGGGGTTCTAAAAAAAGGTGTAATTTCATAAAAATTGATTTCTGGAGGTTAAATTTGTGGGGTTTCCGGGGAGGTGGCACCCAAAAACTTCAAGAGACAAAATCGTGTTTTTAACTCGACAATTTTGTACAAAAATTCGATTGCGTTGTTTTGTCCTTTAGAACTTATTAAAAGAGCGTGCAATGTTCAGAAAGAAAAAACTTCATCGCGGCCAAAGCCAAAGTGGGATTGGTGCAGATGAAAGGATTTTTTGAAATAATTTTTCTGTATAAGTATTACCGGGTGAAATACTTTTGGCCGTATTATATACCGTTAGTGAATGAGAACATCTTCACCAAACGTTCCAGGCATATTTAAAACCAAAAGCTAATACAAATGGAGGCTGGCAGTAACGTGCAGTAAATTTTTCTTCATGCAGGCGCGTAGCCAAAAATCTACGATGGGAGAGGCGTTGCGGGGTCTGGGGCGGATCCCTCAACCACCGGAGGCAATTGGGGGGGTTATTTTAGGCCTATTTTGATAAAAATTAATGCTATTAATACGTGGCATAGAAATTAGCAGCGCAAAAAATGATTATACCGTGCTAGTTGCATAAATGGGCTATGTTGGAGGTAGCTATTGCTAGCATTTCAGTTCTCTTATTTACAAGTTGGTAAATCATAAAATTCTATTTCGGTAGGTTGGTAAACCTCTCAAGGAGTAATCTATTACGGCTATATTTTATAGCGAAACATATATATATAAAGGGGGGCTAATCGAAGGAAGGTCGAGAGAAGTGATTGGTAATTAACTTATACTGAATAGCCCTACCACCCCCCTATTTCTGCGCTTATATACATTTTTTTTTTGATGAAACCTATGGTAAGCATTTTCCAATAAGCGATCAAATTTGATTACCAATTTTCGACTATTCTTTGAAGTCTTTTTTCTGATTTATAGGTTTTATTTTTGACAAATTAGCCCCCTCCCCCCTTCAATAAACGTTTCAAAATATGCTTTAAATATTTTTTATAGTCCCCCGCGCGCCCCTGGCTTCGCTACTGTATTCACGCCTGATGTGATGAGTATTCATTACGTAAGTCGTCTCTTACAATTTTTTCTTAGCGGTTCTACTTTTGTTTCGCTGGTGCATGAATACTGGTAATGCATCATTTTGCCATAGCAAGAAAACGTCAGTTTTTCAAATGGGTCAGCAAACTGCTAACGCTAAGTCCCTGCGGTGGAAATAGCGAGTAAGACCAACAGTTAAACACTAAATTAAGAAAAAAGATTCGTTGTTTATTCAGTTTATTCGCAAGCATTTTTACAACGTTTCAAGTTTTTTATTACGTTCGTAAAATCCCTACTAAAAAATAAAACAAAACTAAAGTACCGGTATCGCCAAAAAATAGCAAAGTACCGCGATACCGGTACCACAAAAGTACCGACAGTACCGGTACCAAGAAAGTACCGCGGTACCGGTACCACGGTACTTCAGTACCGCGGAACTGCCCACCTATGATATCACCCTAAAGAATAGGTAGTGGCTATTTCGAGCCAAGTCAACTGACCACACGAACCAACGGTTTTGTTACAGTGATTTCGTCACAAAGTGAGGGTTTTGAAAACATGGCTCTGGTTTTGCCTCTAGAGGCAAAATAGTTCTAAATGCTATTTAGCCTCATGAGGCAAAATAGTCCCAAATGCTATTCTGCCTCTAAACAAAAATAGTTCTAAATGCTATTTTGCCTCTGGAGCAGTGGTTCTTTACCTTACGTTACACTACTTATGTTGTTGCCCCTAAAATAGTTTAATGTATATCAATTAGGCTACTTTTCTTTATACAAAAACAGCAACTATAAGGGCTGCCAATCCAAAATTAACACGCAGAAAAACAAGGTAATTTTTTATTACAAATGCATTTGATATTTAATGGGAAGGTTAATGCTGCTTTTTTGTATTAAGCGTTTTAACCTCTAATCTAGGCTGAGTGGGGTGTAGTTAAGTACCGGTATGAGTCGTTGCTTTTTTGCGGAACCTTTGCGACTCGTGTATGAGCATGCGTGTGCTCTCTCCTTCTCTATGATCTAAGCTATTCCCCAAATCTAGCCCTAACCTTAATTAGTGCATGCATGAGAGGAGCAAGAGTGTGCGTTCGCTCATACACGAGTCATAAAGATTTCAAAAAAAGGAGACAGCTCATACTTAACAACGTCTGGCTGAGTGCAGCAAAGAAAACATCACAGACCATAATCAATCTTAAACGTGGACTAAAGGCAAAATCAATGGGGGTATCTAAAGTTAGGCGAATCGCATAAGACTAGATTAGCGTTGACTCCATTCTTTTTAACCCATCTGTTGCAGAGATATTCTACTTCAAACACGACGTCGGTGACTACTGCAAAGTTTCAAATTTTAATGATTTTTATTGGCAACCCTGTCGTTGATAAGCATTAGCGTCTTAGCTACGCTTTACCAGTCCTAACCTGAAGCAGCAATTAGGCTACTGCATTGACTCGTTTCGCTGCGCACTAATCACTTTGATCTTACAGCACAACAGATCCGAGCTGGAAAAAGAGCAGACTGTTCGGTAGCCTAGCGATTTCAGTAAAAATCAAGCTGGCAGATAGATACATTTCAGTATAAATCCTACCCTAGTCTAGTAATAAGGTTTTTATTACTAGGCTACACAGTACAAACTCTTACCTGATGATAAGACTATCAATACTTGAGTAGGCCTATTGTATTTGCTGACGGTATTTTGTGACCGCAGAATGAACTTTTCCATCTAAGCTGAAAACAATGGCCTACTAACCTACTCTAATAACTCTACTAGCCTAACTTTCGTTTGTTCTTAGACGTTTGTTACCTAGGCTATCGTACAGTCTACTCTTTTACTAGCTCGGATCTGTTCTGCTGACAAGATCAAAGCGATTAGTGCGCAGCAAAACGACTCAATGCAGTAGCCTAGTCGTTGCTTTAGAATAGAACATGGAAGGCGTTGCTAAGACGCTAATGCTTATCAACGACAGGGTTGCCACTTGCCAGTAAAAATTATTAAATTTGAAACATTACAGTAGAGTCACCGACGTCGTGTTTGAAGTAGAATAACTCTGCAACGGATGGGTCAGAAAGGATGGAGTTAACGCTAATCTAGTCTTATGCGATTCGCCTAACTTTAGATACCCCCATTGATTTTGCCTTTAGTCCGCCTTTAAGCCTGTTTTGATTCTTTGTCTTTATGGACACCATTGAAGAAAACCCCACTTCAGAGCAATAAGTTAAAGGAAATTGAATGAAACTCAAAGCTTTTATTGAAGGGATGGAATGTTCATATTTAATACTGGTATCAGTCCAAAGTTTTTCTGTATCCTCTCTGGTTAAATCATCTTCGCGCTGTTGAAGAAATTCCATTTTTGCTACCATATCATCATCATAAATAGAGCTTTCGTCACCTGAAAATGGCTTGCTAATCCACAAACAATTAGGCCCATGTCTCTCAAAATTCCAGGAAAATATTGCTTAATCACAAGATAACAAATGCTCCCCTCACACCTATTACTCTGTACTAACTGGACTAGACTATCAATTGTTTGTGAAACAAAAGAATTTAAATAGACCCTATAATTCTGACTAATCAGTATTAATTTAAAGTATGACATCATAGAATACATGGTGATAGTGAAGCAAAATGAAATGTTTAGAGTTGATAGCCCCACATGATAGCCATGGAAGATTTTTAGTTTTTAGAATGCCAAGTTACCACCCCTTTGGGGGTATTTACCCACAGATTAAGAACCACTGCTCTAGAACCAAAATAGCCCTAAATACTATTTTGCTATTCTAAACACTCTCCTGGTTGTGACTTAGGCATCCCTAACCTTAGAGCAATTTAGCCTCTGTTAGGAAGGTTAGGGAGGCCTAAGTCAATGACCAGGACAGTGTTTAGAATTGCAAAATAGTATTTAGGGCTATTTTGGTTCTAGAGCATTGGTTCTTAGCCTGTGGGTAACCACCCCCAAAGGGGTGACTTGGCATTCTAAAACTATAAGGGGTAATGCAATTTTTTGAAGTTAAAAAGAAATCTTCTATGGATATTGTATGGGGCTACCAACTCTTAAACATTTTAATTTGCTTCACTATCACCATGTATTCTATGATGTCATAGTTTTATAGTAGTTAGTCAGAATTATGAGAATCTCTTTAAATTCTTTTGTCTCATAAACAACTGATAGTCTAGTCCAGTCAGTAATATACGGGAGGGGAGCATTTGTTATCTTGCGATTAGGCAATATTTTCTTCGAATTTTGAGTGACATAGGCCTAACTGTTTGCGGATTAGCAAGCCATTTTTAGATGACAAAAACTCTATTTATGATGATGATATGGTAGCAAAAATAGAATTTCTTCAACTGCGCAAAGATGCACATCTTAAAACTGATTTCACAGGTGAGGCTATAAGAAAACTTTGGGCTGATACCAGTATTTAAAAGGAATATCCTATCCCTTCAATAAAAGCTTTGAGTTTCATTCAATTTCCTTCAAGTTATTGTTGTGACGTGGAGTTTTCTTCAATGGTGTCCATAAAGACAAACTATCGAAACAGGCTTGAGATTGATAATAATGTTATGAGATGTTTTCTTTGCTGCGCTCAGCCTAGATTAGAAGTTAGAACGCTTAGTCTAATAACAAAAAAGCAGCATCAACCTTCCTATTGAATCAAATACATTTGTCATAAAAAATTACCTTCTTTTAGTGCATGTTTATTTTGGATTGGAAGCTATTATAATTGCTGTTTTTCTACAAAGGGTAGCCAAATTGATATACAGGGTGTCCATAAAGTTTCTCTGCAATTTGAAAAAAGTTACTACAACATCAAATGATGAGACAACGCAATGAGAGTTGTTTAATGTTAATCAGTATCTCATAGTTTTCCTTGACACTAAAATTTATCATTTGAGATAAAGTTGCAACTTGTTTAATGATTAAGTTTAATGAACCCCAATAAAATGACTACTCCAGAAGAAAAAAACCATCAAAATAACCTGTTCAACCATCTTGTGATGCAAAACCACAACAGCGACGCTAAGTCGCGTCATTAGCATCACTAGCTGGTTCAACAGAATTAGCATAACAACCTTTACTAGTTCTGTTCAACCAGCTTGTGATGCTTATCAAGCAATTTCACGCTGCTGTTGGCGTTTGTATCACAAGCTGGTTGAACAGAAAAAAAAGACTTCAATTTTAGTGAGGTGACAACCGTCACGTCCCTGTGTCCATAAATTTCTACCATAAACGAATTGAAGGACGTGATGGTGAGTCTCTTCCATACTTAGTTCTGTAGTCTTGATGGGTCTAGACCATAGGTGGGCTCAAGTCCATTAATTGTCAATAACGAAGCTAACTTTTTCATTAACTCGTTAATCCGTCATGTTAACGGACTAAATCAACTTCCGTTAAGTTCTGTTAACTTCCGTTAAGGTTTTTATCGTTAATATCTTACATCATTCATTTATCGTACCGATACAAACCAGTTTGCACTGGTAACACTTGTTGCGTATTAGCACAAGTTTTATAGAAGAAAGGAGCTCTTTTTTGTGGCAAATAATAACCTGCAGCCTCATAGGTCTATGAATTATCGCTGTTCACAATTCCCAAAGATTTTCCAATCGCAGCTTTGTTGTGCATTTGAACTTATTTTTATCTTGAAGTTATATTAGGCTGTAAAATATAACTTGCAAAACACAAAAAGACCACCATAGCAATAAATATTTCCTTACAATCAAAAGCTCAACACTCAACAGCGTCAATACGTGTTCTAGAAGCGAGTGAATAAAAAGAAATGTAAATCACGCAAAATGTTAACGAATTAACGAACTTCCGTTAATTAAAGCTAAAAATAACGGATTAACATTAATGGAGGTGTGAAGTTTGTTAACAGACTAGTGATTAACGAAGCTAACGTTTTGCATTAACTTGCCCACCTATGGTCAAAACACCTGAATTTCTCAATGAACCAAGATACACATTGCGCTTTTTCTAGAGGAGTAGTCATTTCAGATTTTAAGGGGGTCTATAGAACTCAATCATTACACTTGTAAAAATTTTATCTGAAACACAAAAAAATTTCATCTGAAACAATAAACTTTAGTGTCAATGAAAAGTTTATGAAGTACTGATTAACATAAAACAACCCTCATAGTGTAATCTCATCATTTGGAGGCTAGTAGTAATTTTTTCAAATTGTTAAAAGACTTTATGGACACCCTGCACATCAAAATATAGCAGGAGTAACAACATAACAAAGATAAAGAACCACCTCTCTAGAGGCAAAATATCGTCGTCGGAGGTGACTTTCAGGGTTGCCACAAAAACTGCGAAATCAAATTCCAAGACTTTCCAGGACTACTTTGGGTCATTTTTCAGGATTTTTCCAGGACAGTTTAAGTTTTTTTTTACAGGACTTAAAATTTAATTTTTACAATTACTCTTTCATGCACCTACTTTTTTGTACTTGTGATTGACAAAAATTTTTGTGCGAAGCCAAAAATTTGCAATGGGAGGGCTATGCTTTGGGGAATGGGGGCGGAGCCCCCAACCGGCGGTAGCCATTGGGGGTCTGGGGCCAAAGCTCCCAGCGCTCGAAGACTTTTCAGTTTTTTTGCATTGATAATAACCTAATTTTAGGCTTAGTTTGGTAAAGATTATTGCTTTTAAAACGTAGCATAAAAATTAGCACTGCAAAAACATGGCTAAACTGGTTGCATAACTGGGCTACAGTATGTGGGTGATGGCTAGAGCTCGACCGATATAACTTTTTCAGGCCGATACTGATAACCGATATACTTACGTTAATAACTACAAAAACTTTGTCACTATTTTTCAATTACCTTGACACTATACGCTTCACTAACCCTCCTCCAAAGAAATACTACTGAAAACACAAGTCATACTAAGCTAACAGAATGCAAAAGCACTCGTGATTGCTCCAAAAAATAAACGATTTAAAGTAATTGTGCTAAGCCAATATTTCATCATCTGTAGATAGCCGATACGATATATTGGCTTGGGTCTAATATCGACTAATATTCATCGGTCGAGCTCTAATGATGGCTGATGGTAAAACTTCAGTCCAAGCTTTATTTCCAGGCAGTAAAACACAAAATGATATCATTTGAAAAAGACAAACCTTATTTGCACGCCAGCATGTAAACAAAAATACACTGTCCTAGCTCTAACCCAAACCCCAAACTGAAACCCTGGCTCTAACCCTAACGTTAATCCCAACCCAAACTCAAAATCTAAACCCTAATACTAACGACAATAATTTAAAAAACAAAAGAGTAAATGAGCACCAGAGCACTCACTCTTGCTCTCTTATTCGCGTTAAGCAGAGCTCATTTGCACACAAGAGTGCCAATAGGCACTTCCTTTAAAAAAACTCACAAATATAAATCCCAATTGTTTTTATTGTATAACGCTAGATAAAGGTAATTTGGGAGCAGGGGTTAATGAAACGAAATTCGAGAGAGGTGATTGGCAATTAATAGAATTAGATACTGAATAGACCCCTTATAATTTTTTTTGACAAAACCTACGTGAAATATTTTGCATGAAGCGAATGAATTGATTATTTTGAGCCATTTTGAGTAAGTTGTTACTGATTTTATTTTTGACCAATATTAGCCCCTGCCCTAAATAATGTTTCAAAAGTGGATTTAAATTATTTTAGCGTCGATATTACTCTAAAAAATCTGCCTCCGAAGCATAGTGCGAAAAACGTCATATTTTTCTTATTGAGCATTTTGGTCTAAGGGCCAATGGGGGGCCTATAGCCCGCTACGCTACTGCTACCAGAGTATCACATTGCAATAACTTACTGTCCATGAATTCACTCTTCCTAATAATATTCAATAATCTATACAAACTGTAGGGTATACTGCAAAGTGCAAATATTGGCATTTTAAAAAGGAAGTGCTTATTTGCACTCCAGCATATAAGAAGAACCACTTAAACAAAGCAAGAGAGCAAAGAGCAGAAGAATGGGCGCTGATTTACTCTCTTTCATTTTTTAAATTATCGTAAAGGTTTAGGTTAAGATTTTAAGTTTGGGTTAGGATCAACATTAGGGTTAGAGCTAGGGTTACTTACAGTCTGGGTTTTAGATCTAGGGTTGGGTTAAGGCTAGGATATCAATTTTTTGTGCGCTAGCGTACAAATAAGCATTTTTTAGCAATACTTTAAAAGCTTTTTGAAGAACCTTCACGATGCAAATTATTTGATCAGTGGCTTTGTACACTCACAAGGTACCAGTTATAATAAAAAAAACAACTTCACATTCTGTTCTGGTAAATCACAGGAAAACTTTCCGAAAATTTTCCAGGACTTATAAACAAAATTCAAGGACTTTCCAGGACAGCAAAAAAAAATCCAGGACTTTCCAGGATGTGGCAACCCTGAATTTTGATCACCTGGGGTGACTTTGATTTGTACCAGAAAACAATTACAAATTGCAAAACCCATTGTGGATAATAAGTCACGTCGTACTTTGAGTTATATGTGGTTGCTTGGTCACGTGATGAAGTTGCTTGGTCACATGATTACTATTTTTATCGCCAAAATTTCATGTGGCACCAATTTTGGCTTATAGAATGTGGCAGCTCGCCACTCCCATGCAAATTAATTCCAAGTTAATGGAGAACAAAAATAAAGCAAATCATCAAACAATAATCGACAGCACTTTTAGCAACGTGGTACATTTTCCCTTTTCAGTCTTTACTTTCCCTCATTAATTTTGTTATCCAATCTCTAGTCTTCAGGTCTTCATTTTCAAAATCGAACACACATTATCAAGCCACCTAGCACAAATGTACAACGTAATAGCGGTTGCAAGTTAAAGGCAATGAATCATCCAGCCAATTCCGGTGGTTTACAATAGCTAAAATTGAACTATAATTTTTGATATTCTTTGTTTTAATTTTGAGGCTGCGGTTGCAAAGATATTCAACAAATACAAAAAGATGTCCCCGAAAAAAGTGTTAGGAAACTTTGAGTTTTGTTCTTCCCACCAAAACCACAGTTCTAGAAACTATTAACTATTAGGCCAACTGTGGTTTTGGCGGGAAGAACAAAACTCAGAGTTTCCTAACACTTTTTTCAGGGGATATCTTTTTGTATTTGTTGAATATCTTTGCAACCGCAGCCTCAAAATTAAAAGAAAGAATATCAAAAATTATAGTTCAATTTTAGCTATTGTAAACCACCGGAATTGGCTGGATGATTCACCGTCTTTAATATTAACAACAACAAGTGTTATATTTGATCGGTTTAGAAGGAATCGAACCCCTACCCTCCCGAACTCGAGGCAGTTGTGAGATGGCCATTACCTGTAGCATTGCTTTTACCAAACCTCCTGTAATTGTACTTCACTCCAATAAAAACTAAATTTTAGTCCCCGACACTTTTTAAAAACATAAAAATGAACAAAGTCACCCTTCAGATGAGTTTACTTAGATAAAACGGCAGTTTTATATGAGTGATCAAAGTCACCCCTGGCACGGGATATCACGTGACACTAATCGAAAAAGCAATGTATGACAAGAAAGCTCAGCCGCGGAGTGTTATGACCAGTCGCTAGAGAAAGATAGAGCGGCAGTGTGGTAGTAGATCACAGTAGAGATGGCAACAGCGCAGCGTACGCGGCCGCGCGCTGTTGTTGGTACACCACGCCGCGCAGCGTAGCAACTAAAATCAGCATTACGTCACAAGATCAGCGCAGCGCGGCGTACAAAAATTTTTTTACATTTTTTTTACAATTATTGTTGGTGATTTTCTCTTTATGAACAACAATGGTTAGTATTATATGAATTGAAGACAATGCATGCTACTAAAACAGGAAAAGGTGCCTTCAGTTCAAGTTTATTTTTTCAGAATTCGGAGCATCATAGAATCGGCTATTTTGGCTACAAGAAACTTAGTTTTGATCGGCTGAACGTGTTTTTTTTTGACACCAACAAAAAGATTTTGGTTTTAGTAGGCTAGACTAAGAAAGGTTTAGGACGTTGGGTGAGCAGGGGTGCCGATCTTCGTTGAGCATTGAAGGGGATAACTTGCAATTTTACCCCAATTTTGCCCTATTTTCAATTTTGGGGGGGATGAACCTCGACCACGATTTTTTTCAGGTGAGCAAATTAAGTGAAGACCAAAAAAAAGGTCTTCTTCAAAAGAAGGAAAACTTTGTTCCCCAAATTCTAGTGGAGACCTGCGCTCAAATGCACACCAAAGTCAAATTATTGGAGGGGATGCAGATGCAGACTATACTCAAATTATCGGGGGGATACAGTCAAATTGTTGGGGGAATATATCTCCCATCCCCCCCTCGGCACCCCTGTCGGTGAGAAGATGAAACAAAGGCAGACAAATGTAGAAGAAACAGATTTGTGGGAAACAATCATCAGAGTAGAGGCACAAAACAAAGCCTAGCGACACACCCTCTTTGTACGCAGTAGGCCTATGGTATTGGTACAAGCCCAAGGCTAGACAACAGTTTCTACTACACATGCGCTTGCATTTCAGAGTGAAAGAGTTAGTTCAGTGTAGCCTATTCGTCAACAGGTCATGGCATCAAGAATTAGGCTTTCGGTCCTATGTCTAAAGCCTATCTCAGATCTGGTAGACCTATGTCTGTATGTAGTAGAGTACGAAGACTAGGCTACACAAATTTCCAATGACAAAATAGCCTACCGGTACGTAGTAGCAAAATTTATTCCACAATCCAACACACATGTAAACGGCAAACGTATTAATACATAGGGTAGTTTCATGCAGGTGTAGTAGCTTGTGACAGCATGCAGAGCACGTGTTACCTTATATTTCATTATTGGAAGGCTTTATTTCACCGGAAATTTTTATCTAGTATTTTATTAATTCTGACTCAAATATAACACAAACTCAAATGCTTAGTCAAAAACTATTCCCAAATCGAACCCTAACCCAAACCCTAATCTTAACCCCTAAAAAAGCAAATGAAAAAAGCGCGGATGAATATTTCTCCTTCTCGTTTTATTCTCTCTAAGTTGAACATTTTTGGTGAAATAGTCACTACCTTCATTATTTGAGCTACTGGTTCAGGATTAGTAGGCTACCGCACAGTAGTTGCATGAAATCATCAGGTAGACTGGTAGATTGTTTTTGATTGCCAAAACACGGTGCAGAAAAACTGAGAGGAAGCACACACAAGGCAGATTAAACCTGAAAGCCTATAATTGAAACGAATGATCTTACGTCGCGTGTTTTTTAGTTTTAACTCGGCCATTTTCAAAGTTAACGTGTGCGAAGTTTCAGACTTTTACTTATAACTCAATAATGGTTTGGTCTAGCTACATGAAATTTTGACTGCAGTTTGAGATTTATAAGTTATTTGTGTGTGCCAAATTTCAAGGCAATAAGTCCGGTAACTTCAGGTTTAGAACCCGAAAACTACTTCAAAAGTTTGGTGTAAAAAGCGGTCTTATTGAAAAACGGTTTAAGTACGGCAAAAAATATTTCACATGGTTATATGTCGTAAGATACTCTTTCATCTCTACCTACACTTTTAGCCGCATTGAGTTTTTTTTCTTTTTTGATTTTTGCTTTCTAAATTTTGTGCACTCTTCTTCTCCTAAACCACACCACATTAATACCGTATCTAATTTTTGTGTAAATTTGTTGGGCTGCAAATGCAATTTTGTCTCCTGAATTTTTTTGAGGCTTCTCCCCAAAACCCCCCCAAAATGGGGCCCAAAAAAACTAATTTTTTTAATTGCTCAAGCTAGGATGATAGTTCTTTGTTTATATTGGTAGATATTTAAGCAACAAATAGTTTGACGTACTATGGAGGTACCACCCCCACCCAGGGGCCCCCAAATGGACTCCCCAGAAATTAGTTTTTTGAACGGCTCAAGCTTGGGCATTACTTTTTTTTATACCGGCAGATGTTTAAAAAACAAATATTTTGACGTAAGTCCGTTAATTCGTTAACATTTTGAGTGTAATTTATATTTCTTTTTATTCACTCACTTCTAGAACACGTATTGACGCTGTTGAGCAGATTGTAACGAAATATTTATTGCTGTGGTGGTCTTTTTGTGTTTTGGAAGTTGCATTTTACAATCTAATCTAATTTCAAGATAAAAATAAGTTCAAATGCACTAACGAAGCTGCGATCGCAAAACCTTTGGAAATTGCGAACAGCGATAATTAATAAACCTCTGAGGCTGTAGCTTATTATTTGTCACAAAAAAGAGCTTGTTTCTTCGCTTTCTTCTATAAAACTCGTGCTAATACGCAGCAAGTGCTACCAGTGCAAACTGGTTTGTACCGGTACGATGAATGAATTGTGCAAGACATTAACGATAAAAACCTTAACGGAAGTTAACAGAACTTAACGTAAGTTAATTTAGTCCGTTAACAGAACTTAACGGAAGTTAATTTAGTCCATTAACATGAAAAAACTTTTTAACGGATTAACGAGTTCAAGAAAAAGTTAGCTTCGTTATTAATGGACTTGTGCCCACCTATGATAACAACAAATAGGAAGCTACAGAATTTTACCGAGAGTTTTTATCTAGTTTTTTATTAATTTTAACCCAACTCGAAATCTTACTCTAAAACTGACTCCAAACCCTAACTCGGTATTTTCTTTATTGTGCGTTTTGGTTGACAGTAATAAAACTGATGAACAGCAAAAATAATGTGCTAAAAACCCCCGAACAGCTTTAAATATTATTCAATAGACAGTAAAAAAAGATTTTGAGCTTGAGATGTAACGGTTAGTCTTCATTTTCGTTTTCGGCTGCGAATGGTCTTTGATAAGAATTGCGCAAGTGGATATCGACATAAAAAACATCATAATATGAACAGTAATGCGGTAGCGTGTTCGTCTCTGAAGCGGGAGGTCTGAGGTTCAAATCTCATGTTCAATTTAAGCGTCGCCTACGGTTCGCCACTGCTGCGACATTTTTTCGAAAAGAGCTGTGTTGCCCGGGCGCAATGACGCGGAGATGGGCCCCTCAAACTCGTTTCACGCTTCGGCGGGACAGCGAGTGTACAGAGAGATTTGATTTGATTGCTGTGTAATAAAAATCTTTGAAAAATTAGCACACACTATAACAGCGCTCAATAACTTCAGACAAACTTTTACGAAAACCGTTTATGAAAGGGACGTTCAAAAGTGAGGCAACCTTCAATTTCAAAAGTAAGGCAACCTTGAATTTGGGCAGTGAGCACACTTTGAGACAAAAAAAGCATGTTGTTGACTTACAAATGCATTTTTCTGGCCCGTGCTCGTGTTCCTATATACCGGTACAGTTACAATATAATAGACGTAATCATAGCCTATGCGTAAATAATGAAGTGCTGTAGACATGTATTGAAAACAACCTTCAACTTAACACATCAGGACCAGGTTGTATAGAACTTTCTGTGCAAAATAAATACGTACAAGAAGCGTTGATTGCATCATGTTTTGATTTAACTTAATTTAATAATTAATTTTATGGCCGGGGATATAAAATCACAATTTTAAGAAAATCTTTATGAGAACCAGCATCGCTTATAAATCAAAGCAACCTCCTATCAACCAAAACTTGAAACTTAGTTTAGTTTAATTAGGCTATAAATTTCTAAATATTGCATTAAATATATATGCGTTTACTTTAGCAACAGGCTACTTAGGAAAGATAAACGTTATAGCTTCAAATATCTCGAGAATAAATTGGAATAATGACTAAATTAAAGCGTACGGTGCCAAGTTTAATGTCCAGCTTTTTGGCTAATAGCAAGGAAACTATACCTAAAAGCATAGGTGGGCACAAGTCCGTTAATCGTTAATCCGTTAATAACGAAGCTAACTTTTCATTAACTCGTTAATCCGTTAAAAAGTTTTTTCATGTTAACGGACTAAATTAACTTCCGTTAAGTTCTGTTAACGGACTAAATTAACTTACGTTAAGTTCTGTTAACTTCCGTTAAGGTTTTTATCGTTAATATCTTGCACCATTTATTTATTGTACCGGTACCAGCCAGTTTGCAATGGTAACACTAGTTGCGTATTAGCACAAGTTTTATAGAAGAAAGCGAAGAAAAGAGCTTTTTTTTGTGGCAAATCATAAGCTGCAGCCTAATAAGTCTAATTATCGCTGTTTGCGATTTCCGAAGGTTTTCCAATCGCAGCTTCGTTAGTGCATTTGAACTTATTTTTGTCTTGAAATTAGATTAGACTGTAAAATGTAACTTCCAAAACACAAAAAGACCACCACAGCAATAAATATTTCCTTACAATCAGCTCAACAGCGTCAATACGTGCTCTAGAAGCGAGTGAATAAAAAGAAATGTAAATTACTCACAAAATGTTAACGAATTAACGGACTTCATTAACTTCCGTTAATTAAAGCTGAAAATAACGGATTAACGTTAACGGGGTTGTGAAGTTTGTTAACCGACTAGTGGTTAACGAAGCCAACGTTTTGCATTAACTTGCCCACCTATGCCTAAAAGTCCTATTTGGCACCAATAACACGTTTATAAAACAAAGCAATAAAAATTGCTGCAGGTGCTACAACTCTACGACTTCGTGGTATGAATCTGTACATTCTGTACGTCCAAACACAACTCTTTCATTAGATAAGATTTGAAAATTTAGGACCGCAAGTTAGTGCATTAAATAATAATTATTCAAAACAATCTAAACCGATTTTTTTTTTCATTAAAGAGTTGTTACTTTGTAGAACAATGGGATCACAAACATCGATCAAATATAAAGAGATCAAAATTTGAAGTCACGTCTCTTGTTTCATACAAAAAATAATTTTTATACTTTAAAATCAAAATTGAAGCAAACAACCCTATTGCAACAAAAATATTTACCAGTACTACTTTCATCATGTTCTTGTGCAACCTGCATTAAGCTCAACCATGCTGATCTAGTTATGCATTAATCAGCATGGTGCATTCTTTTTGCATTAGGTAGCTAATAGCTGGCAGAAAAGTGGGGCAGAGCAGCTGGGCTTCGGCCCCTACTTTTTTTTCGAAAAGAGCCCTAATTTACGCGTTTCTCTGAAATAATATCTTCGTATAAATTAATTTGCGACTTAATTCTATAGATGACGAAACCAAAAGAAAGCGCAGACTCACACTTCTGGAAGGGTACAATGGACCCTATAATCCATGCACTGGCTATATTAAATTGCAATAGCTGGCGTTAAAACAATGAAAATCGCGTTAAGCTTACAGTTACACCCAGTGGCAAAACCAAGCGGAGAGGTAAGAGGGCTTTAGGCCCCTAGCCAAGTTGCTTACAAAAATTTAACTTTCAAATGCAAACTTTTACACAATCATGTGTTGAACAAAAGCTCTAAGCAAAGGGAGGATGAAGGGGCTTTAATTTTTCCCCCGGCTTCCAAATTAACAGGAACATTAGATTACTGGAAACTACTAAGCAGGTGCGGTCTTCCATCACAACCAGCATTTCGCTTGCATGAAGTCCCGAACGATTCCATCCGAGATTCTCAATGTAATTGATCCATCTAGTTCTAGGTCGTCCAACTGGTCCTCTTCTATTTGCTTTGGCAAGTAAAGCTTTTTGGAGGAGTCTTTGCTGAGTCATTCTGCTTACATGGCCAAACTATCAAAGCTGAGATACTTTAATTCGGAGAAGTAACGGCTCGATGTCGAGAGATTTTCAAATTTCAGAGCTACGCGCCATGTCAAATAGTGTAACCCCTTCGATTTTTCGTAAAAAACCTCATTTCGGACACTTATACTAGTGATACTCTTTCGGTCATCACCCAAGATTCATGACCATAAGTGAGAATGGGGACAAAAACTGCAGATAGGTACGCAATAAACAAGTTCATTTAAACATAAAAGCAGGTGTTTTGATGATGCGTCTATTCCATCGAGCACCAGTGACAGTTAGATCTAGTTTGTGCTTGTCCCGTGATGCTATTACAGGTACCGTATAGTTTTGAATAAAAAATAAAAATTGTGCTATTGGTAGGTTCGAGACGTAGGTGTAGCCAGAGGGGGGCAATTGCCCGGGCCCTCCAATTGAATTGACACCAATTATTTAAATAATAACAAAAACGCCTATATGTTGTTTTTTTCAGTTTTAATATCTTTCAGCGTTTTTGCGTACAACGGTATTGTGTTAAAAATTGACGACAAGGGGGCCCGTTCCCTCTCACTTCAACTATTTGCCAACCAATTTCAATGTATAAATTGGAAGAAATTCAGGGTTTTTGTCCTAAAAGTTGAAACCTCAGTTCTTTATTTAACCTTGTTGTAAACGTAGTGGAATAAGCCAATAACATGTCCAGTAATCTTCTATTGTACCAGCGTTAAATAACAATTCACCTCCACCTCGCGAGTTTTTACGCGAAGAAATTTTTGTTGAAATTAAATTAACTAGGGAAATCCTTATTGAACAAATCATTGAATTTGAATTAAAGGGGTCTGGGCCCCCAGTCGTTCATGCACTCCTAAAACTGATTATTTTCATGGTAATACAAAAATCTCCTAACCAAATCTTTAAGTGAATTATTATTTACTGCTAAAAATCTTTCAGGAGGCAATGGATCCCGCTTCCACAAGTGGGCAAAGCCACTTACAAAATTTAAACTAAAAATGCTAAATTTTAAAATGTGATTTGGACTCTTGACCTGTACTAAGTAAAACGAAGACTGAACAATGTAAGTTTTTTAATTGGCATTCAAATCTTAAAAACTTTTGTTATTTCAAATAGCTCTAAAACATGCGAAACGTGATCTAAATGGCATCAAAATAGCTTTTTTTTTAAATCGCCAAACAGCTGAGTGCAAAGCCTCCAGATCCCATAGCCTCTGTCTGGGGGCTCAGACCCCATCAGTCTGTGATGCGCTTAAGCTACAGTAGTTTGCTGGCCATGTCTTCCAATTTCCAGTTTTTGAACACTTTTTATATTTTGGTTCAAATCCTCCCCCCTGTAGCAAAACCTCGATTACATGCCAACCCTGGCCTCTGCTCATTATTCTCTCCTTTCACAGTAAGCCTATCTTTGTCCCATTCAAGGTCCCCTCTTTCGAAAATATCTGATGACGTCATTGCATGTGAGTTAAGGTTTGGGCCCACCCCAATCAAAATCCCTGGCTATACGCCTATATTTCGAGAAAAGAGCGTTTGTTGCAAGTATGATCTGCTTCACAAACAGAAAATGATTCCTGCAAAAGTTTCACTAATCTGTGCAATACACACCATTTTTCCTGCTTAATGTTTGATTGTACTGTATAGTGGTTGAAAAACTTGCAAGCACTTTAGGCAATAAGCATCATAACGTTGTTGTTGTTGTTTCTTGTCAATAGCTGTTTTTGTTTTTGTTGTAGCGCATATTTACTCTCTTGTCACCGGACAGCGTTAGGCGCTAACTGTAGGACGATCCGCACACTTTTCATTGGATTCACTACTTCATGCTTGAAGGAATCCGGACTTGCTTAGGAGTTTCCAGTAATCTAATGTTCCTGTAGATTTCTTCGAATTCTTGCCCAATCAATTTGCTGCCTGTTCAAAGCCACCAAGCCAAAAACGCAACAGCGTGACCAGGGTGGGGGTTGAGCCCAGATCATACGATCAGGGTCGTCGTTGAAACGACGCCTTTACCCATTCGGCCACGCTGCCAACCATTACAGGACAGGTTTTGATATTTTGTGCATGACAAGGCTTGTGCCTTGAACATCGACATTATAAGCTGCCACCAGCAATAACAATATGATCTTTGCTGCCTTGCAGAACCTAAGGAATTGGAAGATAATAAACATGACGAATTGTGTGCAGAAACCGCTTTTCCATGCGCAGGTCAATATAGTAGGTTTAAACGTGTTTTTTTTTATTATTCGTTGCAGAAGCACGTATAATAGGACTATTGGTGACAAGGTCCTGCTTTATCAAAAAACCTTAACGGTCTCGTGTTGCGGCCTCCTGGGCGAGATAGGAATTGCAACAACCGTGGCGGACCAAATCACAACAACATTGCTGTAAGTGTATGTAGGTCATTTACGCAATGCAGTTCCATAAAGTAGTTTAGTACAGTGTACTCCCGATTCATCTGTTCATAGAGTCTCAGACTTTTTGGAAAGAAACTCCACTTAGGAACGCTCGGATTTCGATTCCACTTTATTTTTATTACAGAATCTACACAATGCAACAAAATTATATTCATTGACACTGTAGCATCATAATATAAGAGGAAGCTGCAGAATGACCAGGACCGTCCTCGAGTCAAGGAGCTACCTTAGCGATGGCGGAACTATTTTTAAATTGGAGAGCAGAGTTGTCAGTCGGGCAGAACTTTTCGGGTCGGATTCGGGCCTAAAGTTGACAAAATTTCGGGCTTTATTCGGACCTGAGACGTACTTTCTGTCTTAGGTGCACAAAAATATAAAAAAATAACTTGGCAACATTGCTAAATTTTTCAGACCTAACTTAACTTTTGTTGTTTTTTTTTCGGGCATGATTTGGGCCTCAAATTAGTTTTCCGGTTCGGGCTTAGATTTTCGGGTTCGGGCCTGAACTAGTCGGCCCGTTTACAACTCTGGCGGGGCTCTGTGACCAGTTTTCTTTCGCCTACAGCGCATTGTGTTGCGAAGCAAGCAACCAGGATTTTCCTAAAGAAGATGCTTGATACCAAAGTTAAAATTTTTTGTTCAAAAAACGTCTCAAGCTTTGTTCTTGAGCAAACTGACGTAACTCAAGCATATCACAAACTGGGAGTATGAGGGAGAGTCCCCAGCCGCCGAAGGCTATGGGAGTTTGGTGCGAACGTGTAATTTTTCTGAAAAAATAGCCATTTTACCGCTGTTTGGATTGAGTTTCGCAAATTTTTAGAGCCATTTAGAGCAACTTAACGGCTTAATTTGGAAGCCGGGGGAAAAATTAAAGCCCCTTCATCCTCCCTTTGCTTAGAGCTTTTGTTCAACACATGATTGTGTAAAAGTTTGCATTTGAAAGTTAAATTTTTGTAAGCAACTTGGCTAGGGGCCTAAAGCCCTCTTACCTCTCCGCTTGGTTTTGCCACTGGGTGTAACTGTAAGCTTAACGCGATTTTCATTGTTTTAACGCCAGCTATTGCAATTTAATATAGCCAGTGCATGGATTATAGGGTCCATTGTACCCTTCCAGAAGTGTGAGTCTGCGCTTTCTTTTGGTTTCGTCATCTATAGAATTAAGTCGCAAATTAATTTATACGAAGATATTATTTCAGAGAAACGCGTAAATTAGGGCTCTTTTCGAAAAAAAAGTAGGGGCCGAAGCCCAGCTGCTCTGCCCCACTTTTCTGCCAGCTATTAGCTACCTAATGCAAAAAGAATGCACCATGCTGATTAATGCATAACTAGATCAGCATGGTTGAGCTTAATGCAGGTTGCACAAGAACATGATGAAAGTAGTACTGGTAAATATTTTTGTTGCAATAGGGTTGTTTGCTTCAATTTTGATTTTAAAGTATAAAAATTATTTTTTGTATGAAACAAGAGACGTGACTTCAAATTTTGATCTCTTTATATTTGATCGATGTTTGTGATCCCATTGTTCTACAAAGTAACAACTCTTTAATGAAAAAAAAAATCGGTTTAGATTGTTTTGAATAATTATTATTTAATGCACTAACTTGCGGTCCTAAATTTTCAAATCTTATCTAATGAAAGAGTTGTGTTTGGACGTACAGAATGTACAGATTCATACCACGCAGTCGTAGAGTTGCAGCACCTGCAGCAATTTTTATTGCTTTGTTTTATAAACGTGTTATTGGTGCCAAATAGGACTTTTAGGTATAGTTTCCTTGCTATTAGCCAAAAAGCTGGACATTAAACTTGGCACCGTACGCTTTAATTTAGTCATTATTCCAATTTATTCTCGAGATATTTGAAGCTATAACGTTTATCTTTCCTAAGTAGCATGTTGCTAAAGTAAACGCATATATATTTAATGCAATATTTAGAAATTTATAGCCTAATTAAACTAAACTAAGTTTCAAGTTTTGGTTGATAGGAGGTTGCTTTGATTTATAAGCGATGCTGGTTCTCATAAAGATTTTCTTAAAATTGTGATTTTATATCCCCGGCCATAAAATTAATTATTAAATTAAGTTAAATCAAAACATGATGCAATCAACGCTTCTTGTACGTATTTATTTTGCACAGAAAGTTCTATACAACCTGGTCCTGATGTGTTAAGTTGAAGGTTGTTTTCAATACATGTCTACAGCACTTCATTATTTACGCATAGGCTATGATTACGTCTATTATATTGTAACTGTACCGGTATATAGGAACACGAGCACGGGCCAGAAAAATGCATTTGTAAGTCAACAACATGCTTTTTTTGTCTCAAAGTGTGCTCACTGCCCAAATTCAAGGTTGCCTTACTTTTGAAATTGAAGGTTGCCTCACTTTTGAACGTCCCTTTCATAAACGGTTTTCGTAAAAGTTTGTCTGAAGTTATTGAGCGCTGTTATAGTGTGTGCTAATTTTTCAAAGATTTTTATTACACAGCAATCAAATCAAATCTCTCTGTACACTCGCTGTCCCGCCGAAGCGTGAAACGAGTTTGAGGGGCCCATCTCCGCGTCATTGCGCCCGGGCAACACAGCTCTTTTCGAAAAAATGTCGCAGCAGTGGCGAACCGTAGGCGACGCTTAAATTGAACATGAGATTTGAATCTCAGACCTCCCGCTTCAGAGACGAACACGCTACCGCATTACTGTTCATATTATGATGTTTTTTATGTCGATATCCACTTGCGCAATTCTTATCAAAGACCATTCGCAGCCGAAAACGAAAATGAAGACTAACCGTTACATCTCAAGCTCAAAATCTTTTTTTACTGTCTATTGAATAATATTTAAAGCTGTTCGGGGGTTTTTAGCACATTATTTTTGCTGTTCATCAGTTTTATTACTGTCAACCAAAACGCACAATAAAGAAAATACCGAGTTAGGGTTTGGAGTCAGTTTTAGAGTAAGATTTCGAGTTGGGTTAAAACTAATAAAAAACTAGACAAAAACTACCGGTAAAATTCTGTAGCTTCCTATTTGTTGTTATCATTGATTTTAAGCAATATTTTAGCGCCACTTAGTGAAGGGTATTTGCTTATAATAAAAAAGGTATTTTTTCATAAATTGAAAATTGTAACGTATTTTTGGATCGACAAAAATTTTTTTACGTTTTATTTCGAGAAAGAGTTCTTATGGAGCTTTGGAAGGATTGTGGGTCACCAATTATGGAGCTTTAGAAGGGTCACCAATTATGGAAATAAATTCAATTATGGAAGTCGAGATGATGATCGATTGATTGAGCCAAATTGTGGGGGATGATGATGGAGGAAAGATGGATGATGTTGCGCTATCTGACTCCTATGTCTTCATTGTTAAATTGCACACCAATGCTGCTTTGTTAGTTATTCTTGTTAAAATTGGTTAAGCGAAAATCAGTAACAACTGTAAAAGTCTAAAACGCATTTTATATTAACTATATCGACTATACAACTATATGACTACATGATTATATGATTATACTATAACTATATGATGCCACGCCCGAAACAAGTTTTATATACAGGTTCCATCTCTGCCTCTTTTGTCCTAATGACGTCGAAATTTGGCAAAAAAGAAACTAACTTGAGCTCGCGCGCCCACAGATAAAAAAAGATAGAAAACCATTCGTTTGGGAATCTGAATCACTCAAACGAGGCAGATATGGAGCAACGCTGATACATAGCAGAAACATGACACAGAAACAAGTTGAAGCGTTCGGAATTTGATTCACTCGGATAAATCATCTGGTACATGGTCTGCGTGATTGCAGCATTTGCACGCGCTATAAACATGATCAGTTCCTTCACGCCACATTCTTTTACTTCACAAAACTTTAATCATTAGAATGTATCTTTTAACTTCAGTAATCTTTGCGTATAGTCAGTTTAGTCGGGTATCAAGGTTCCTCTTGCCTCCCCCTGGTAAAAGTTTAGGGGGCCAGTTGCCCCCGTTCTAGCATCACTGATTCCGAGCACTGCCTCTGGCGGCATTGCATATTTCTGACACCGAACTTAGCAACTTTATAATATGCATAATTTCATGACTTCTACGTCGTAAATGTTCATCTAAAAAATTATCGATGCAATCAATTTATTGCGCATATTACGTTTACATTTTATCGGTTTGTCGTTACTTAGGTTCAAGTTGTGCGTGAGCTAAGATGTTTGTGTTTTAGTGTAGCTGTTTTATATGTTAAAATATAAAAATAATATTTTATATGTTAAAATGCAGCTGTTTTACGTGAAGTTACAGTTGTGCATGCAGTATCAAATTTAAGTTTTAATTCTGGCTATTTGCCTATTTCATTCTTTATACAACGTGTAAACGCATCTATCTTACGCATAGTTTCGGAAATTGCCACAAATAAACTGCCAAACTTTTGTCAAATTAATAAGTTGTCGTTCTGCTGGAATGATTAGTCGATTTAATGAGATTTCAAAGAATCTGGAGCAGGTCAGAAGGAAACAAAGGGGCAAATATAGAGCGCGTCACGCCTCAAACTAGATCGCGAGCACGTGCGCACACCCGCGTCGCAGTTTCCCCAGAAAAAGCGGACGGCTTATTCCGGGCGACACCCCCTCAGGCTCGTATTTTACAAAACTTGGGTCTCTTTTGGTTTAAGCCTCCTCTCATAATTTACTCAGCCTAATTAGCCATATTAACTGCACACTCTAAAAATTATTGTTAAATAGCATAAACCAGTAAACTTGGTGGTTTCAGAAGATAATAGTTTAACCTAGGGAGGTTCAAACTGAAAGAGAAATCAGAACTTGACAGCTTGAGTAGGACTTCTTATTTAAGTCCAACTTGCTTGGCTATTAACGCAATTCTGTTAATTCGTATAGCCAAGTTGGACTTGAGTAGCCAAATGAGTACGAAGTCCTAGGTCTACTCAAGTTCTGTTTTAGAATGCGCGCCTTAAACTCCACAACACAATCCACTCAGAATCTCCTGTCAGATCTGCCGGCAGCACGAAACTAAACAATGTTGTCTCTGGCAAGTCGGTGACCAGCATGTGCAGTTGTGCACTGTCTTTGTTCTACAGCCTTGCCCTTCCCGCCAACTTGTAAGCGTGATAAACCATGCGTGAATTTATGGTCACGCTACCTGATTTCGCAAGTATTGCACTACCCACGATCCTACGCACTTTTAATCAGGGTATCGAACCGTTTCAAATAACGGTTCGGGTTCAGGTTTAGCTCCTGCTCAAAATATTTTAGCAGTTCAGGTTAGGTTCGGGTTCACTTCAGCATCATTTTCGAGGTTCAGGTTCACTCAAGTAAAATATTACTGGTTCAGGTTCCGCTCGGGTTCATTGACTTAAAATTTAACTGTCGTTACTCGTTTCGCCCAGAAAAAAAAAGGAGAAATTGCTGATCCTGTTGATGATTACCACTGCTCTTATTGTGCGTGTATTAGCGCCAGCGGCATCCGGATATGGAAAAATATATTCTTACTTTTGTTAGAGGTTCAGGTTCGGTTTGGGTTCACTTGAGCACAATTTTGAGGGTTCAGGTTCACTGAAGTAAAATTTTGCTGGTTCAGGTTCGGTTCGGGTTCACCAAAATGAAACGGTTTATTCGGGTTTACGGTTCGGTTCGACACCCTGCTTTTAATTAGATTGTTTTTTTTTTCACTTTTTGTATATTATTTTTGTACATACTGTGCATCTATGCTATTACTACAGCCTCGCAAATAGGCCTATTTTAGTTATTTATGGCAAAGAAATCATGAACCAACCTTTAGCGGTTCTGCAGTATTCTAGCGAAAGGTCAAGCACACCGATTAGTTTAAACTACTTATTTATTCGTACAATCCGACTACACACGAACTTTGTCTTTTTGACTGCCTGAGTCTGTCTCGTCAGCGGCTCGCTCCAGGTTTGTATACCAACCGCCATTGTATGTCATTGTTACGTCAAGTTGACTACAGCGTCACAGTGATAAAAGAAATGGGCAAATTTGATTGGTGCGCTGTAGTTTAGAAACAATGGCGCAATTTATGGGAGAGGCAATGAGTGCAATCGCTACAAACCGATGAAATGACAGCATGTACTGCAGAGAATGAATACAAAAACCGCAAAGTCGAATTGGTAATGCTGATTTAATCGGACAATTGCCGTTGATTGCAAACGAACTAAAAGCTACCAAAATAATTCTCCGATAAGCGTTACTCAGAGCTGGGCGTTTAAAAAAGACATCGTAAAGCGCAAGCGCAAATTTCGCAACCAAAATTTTTCTAGTTTAAAGCGCAAGCGCAAATTCCGCAACCAAAAATTTTTAAGCTCGATGCGCAAGCGCAAATTCCGCAACCAAATTTTTTTTAGCTTAAAGCGCAAGCACAAATTCCGCAACCAAAAATTTTTAAACTTAAAGCGCAAACGCGAATTTCGCAACCAAAATCTTAAAGGCTTAAAGCGCAATTGCAAATTCTGAAACGAAAATTCTAAACGTCTTAAAGCGCAAACACAAATTGAAAATACTACAGCGCAACTACAAATTGATTGTTTGAGAAGCGCACACAAATTTCGCTATTTAAGAAAGTTTTTTGAGTTCAAATTTTTACATAATCGAAGTTTCAAAAGCGCGCTGCAGACGATGGTGTTAAGTATAAAAATATGAAAGTACAAACATTGTACCGTTTTCAGCTAAACTGCACTGGAATAAACCAACTGCAATGCGTTTAGCTTTTATAACCAAAGGCACATATCTAAGACCGAAGAAAGAATTATTTTTATCGTTGAAAAAAGCAATTAAACACTAAAACAGAAATAAAAAATAAAAATTAACAGCAATAAGAATAATTAAACACCAAAACAAAATAAAGCTCCACTCACTCACATTCAGAAATAATGCGTTATTCATGGGGAAAAATTGGCTTTTTTTAAACACTTCATTTTCATGCAGCAAAACAAACTTTGAAAAATTTTCTTTCGTCGTAGACGATCGTTTTGATCGCAAAATATCAGAACCAACAGCAAATAATCTCTCGACGGCGGCCGAACTAGGGATAGCAGTGTTGAATCTTTTGAATTTTTGCAACCACGCATCTCTTTTGTAGGCAGAAAAGCAATCTTTGGTGATTTTGTCGTTTGCTCTTCCGACCCTTTCATCTAATCTTTTTCCTGTTGTAGCGGCCACGTTTTCGGCTACTAATTACGGTACAAAAAAAACAAAAAGTATTCCGTACTTATTAAGTGAGGTAGCTTAAACTAAACTCAGGGTTCAAAATTAACGCCTGCCCGCTTGCCCGAGGCAAGCTGAAATCGCTTCGGGTAAGTTAGTTTTCAGCTTAACGTCTCCGACGGCAAGCTAACAAAATTCAGCGTATTAGACAACTTCAAACAAGATTTTTTAAAGACGTAATTTATCCGGGTTTGTTACAATAAAGTAGAATTTGTACGTAGAGAAAGCTGATTCTTGCTTTATTTTAGTAAGCACTTTCTATGTTGTAACTATCACAATTAATGCATTGTCTAATAGTACGCACATTATTAATCACAATTAACATGTCTTAATCGCACGCAGATTTTTCGATTCTTGGACGCGTTTAGCAACTGTTTGGCACAAAATGTTCCGTTTTTTTTGCTAGAAAAGTTTTCCGACGCTTGCCACGCTAACAGCTGTTTCAGATACCATAAGTACTACCGTGCGCTGCATGAAGATAGCGCGAAGAATTTTGCAATTTTTTTGTTACGATTATTTTGAAGATCTTTTGGCGTCTATAAGTTTTGCAAAAAATTTTAGTTTTCTAGCTGGTGTAGTTACCAACGTATTTGCTAATAAAAATACGTTTGCAACAAACCACAACGGTACTTAATAATTATGACTGTTAAATATTAATTGAAATATTTACAATCAAAAAATCAATTTTTGCTGATGCATGATAGGAAAAAGTTACTTATTGCATCACATTATCTTAACGACCGCACACAAAAACTTGATTCTCGAAACTACGCGTATTTTGCAAATTTAGTGCTTTTTTCCAAGTTAACCTCAAAACTTAGAGTATCTTTTTTTTGGGCAAGTTGAAATTTTCTTGGGCAAGTTGACATTTAATAACATTTGCCCGACGGGCAAGTGGTCAAAAAAGTTAATTTCGATCCCTGATATAATATTAATACATTACTCTTTGTCTTTCAGCAGTATACAGCATATAGTTTATCTAAAGCACAAGTACTACCCCTATGGATGGGCATTTCAGATTAGTAGGCTATTCCAGAATTTTCCGAATAGCTAAAACCGAATCCTATTCTGGCTTAAATTAACTTAATGTAATGAAAAAGTGAACAACCAGTCAATCACCACCGATATTCAGAAAAAATTTATTAAACGATTTGGTTAATTAAAGCAGCGCTTTATTGCAGTGCATGACATTGAGTGCTTCTAAATGCTCACCACTTAGTTACATTCTTAGATCGCTCACAGTAAAGCCTGCTCTGGAGAAGCACCTTTCAGAAGAAGCTGATGGTGCAGAAATGCAAAGGTTGCTTCAAATAGGAAAGTTGAAAATTTGGGACCACAATTTCATGTATCCATTTTAAAAGGTTAAAAAGTTTGAGTTTTGGAGAGCCCCGTTTGGGAAAACGTTTTTTCATATTTGCCACCCTGAAAATTTCATGTGTCCAGCGTGAGTGGTTAAAAATATTGAATTTTGGAAGGTCCGTTTGGGGGAAACCCCCATTGTGGCACCCCCAATTTTTGTTACGTATAGTTTATTTTTGATATCTACCTATTTTAAAAATCTGATTCATCTAGCTCTAACGGTTTAAAAGTTCGAAATTTTGGAGGACCCGATTGAGGGGGATCCCCCAACTTGGCACCCTTGATTTCTGTCACACACTAGTCCTCCTTGATATATTCAATCGCTCATATTTTAAATACAGCACCTTCAGCGGTTTAAAATAGATAGCGCAGAAGAAAACAAAACAAGAAAAAAATCTTTCTATCAACAATCAGCATGTATCAACTATTTCATGATCATGCTTTAAATCTGTAAAATCAAAATTTATTTATTTTTTGACAAGGACATGCAGATCAACATTTAAAAATTATTTTGTGATTGCGCATCTTGGAAAAAAATTCGCAATTAAAGCGTAATAAATATTAGATTTACCAATGCGCAAACGCAAATTGCGCAAGAGCTGAAAAAAAGGCATAGTGCGCAACGCAAATTGCGCATTTGCGCAACTTGCGAACTATTTTGCGCAACGCCCACCTCTGGCGTTACTATCATCTGCAAAAAGGTTATGCTTTGCTTGATACGCATAACAATAAAAATCGCTGTTAATTATTGTTGTAGAATAATTAGGCTAAATCTAAAGATGATGGTGTCTGCCCAGGAGCCTATTTATAGGAGGGGGGCCGTGGCCATGGCCCCCCATTTGGGTCGCCAGGATGGTATAATTAGCATAGAATGGTACGCAAAAGTGTGGCATGCCCCCCTCTTTGTAAGTTTGAGAACACAAACGGATAGAATCTGACTGAAGATTTTTTCTTGTTTTTGGTCTTCACCAGATTTCAAATTTTGGGCCTAACACCGGACTAAATCTGAGTCAAGACCTATTTTAATTTTTTTTCGTCTTCACCTAATTTTGGGCCAAAAACCGGACTTAATCTGAGTAGAGAAATTTTTCTTTTGATCTTCAATATTTTCAAATTTCCTGCCCCCCCCCCTTTTCAAAATTCTGCGTACGGTAGTGTGTCTGTCGCCTGGAGCTCACAAACGGCGCAGTACTGTATGTGGATGCTTGCAGCAGGCCAGCAGTGCAGCAGCTGTTATTGCTTCAAATTAATGACGTTCTTTGGCAGTTTTGGGTGTTCTGTGCGTTTCATGATTTCGCGACTCTTTCTGTATTGAGTTAATGTAGGCTAACTCAGTATTGGTAATCCGGTACTGTTTTGACAGTATTGAACAGAGGTGGAGTCAAGGACACAAGGCTCGAGGCCAAGGACACAAAAAAAAAATCCGAGGCCAAGGACAGACACTCTCGAGGCCAAGGACAGGAATGCTCGAGGCCGAGGACCAAGGACACAAGCGCAAGTGCTCTCCAAAAAAAAAAAGGTCTTCACAAAAATTTTTCAGGCGATCTCCACAAAAAAACGTTTTCCAAAAAATTTTTCAAGCGCTCCACAAAATTTTAACAAATCAAAAAATAGTGCTGTCCTCGAGCCGAGGACAGGCCAATTTTCGAGGACTTGAGGCCTCGAGGCCAAGGACTTCAAAATGTGTCCTCGAGGCCCAGGACGTCCTCGAGGACTCCACCTCTGGTATTGAACAATTCTTGCACAATATTGTGTAATAACGTTTGTTTTTTGACAACACGCTAATTAAAACATGCAAACATGAATGACGGATAAGATTAAATTGTGATATAAAGCAGTTTAATAATATTTTTCGCATTTCACTTATGTGTTTTGTAAAATAGCACCAATATTGTTTCTATATTGGCTAGACAACATCGATACACACAATATAAAACAGCACGCAAACAATATCGGTCCGATATATGCATGTTTACTGGGTAGCCTATAGCTCTTAATTAACATACTTCGATGATTCAATTTCTTTAAACAAAAACATGATAATTTTTGTAGCATGCTCCAATAGTCAGAGAGTGATGCTAATTGCTCCAGAAGCATAAATGCACAAATGCCTCGGTAGCTCTTAAGAAAATAGAAGACGTAAAGTCACAATCTGGATCAGCCTCTGGTTGTCAGAAAAAATGATACGGATAAGATTTGAACCCATGCCCGTTACAACCAGAGACATACACTGGTTTTGAATTCGCGGCAGTTCTTTAACGCAGGACAGGCGTTAAACCACTCTGCCACTGTGTAGCTATGTGTTAAAACGAGCATGTTAATATGGACTAGGTGCACTAAAATTTATACGGTTACACTCGGGTTCCGATGCTTGCGCTGTGCGGGTGACGAGTTCGTAAGACAGTTGATCAACATTTTACTCGTCGGTATAGCTCTTAGTTGATTTAATTCCTTTGTAACAAATATATCATGATTTTTTAGCGTGCTCCATTCGTCAGATCAGAGTGACGCTAATTGCTCCAGGAGCATAAATATAAACATCGAAGCTAGTAATCGATTTCCTTGACAAGCCGTAAGAAAAAGACAGTGACTTCGAAGTCGTTCGCTTACCACCGCATGAAACCTTTATTAGTAGAAATTAAAACCCCCCAATTCCTTTAAATGCGGCTGTTGAGCGTCATTTTTCATTGTTTTTTGCCCAAAATGAGTGGAGTTGAGCGATGCGCATTTTCAAATGCTTATATTTTTTAGAGGAAATATATAATATTATTTTTTTGTTCACTAATTGGTGTTGTGCATAATTTGTTTCGAATATTTGTTTCGTACCGTAATCTATAGAGCAGTTTGAGTAGTGAGTCAATCAAATTTATGCTTTTTAAAACGTTACACTTGCGGTTGC
This sequence comes from Trididemnum nubilum, assembly GCA_963965965.1. NCBI lineage: Eukaryota > Metazoa > Chordata > Ascidiacea > Aplousobranchia > Didemnidae > Trididemnum > Trididemnum nubilum. Next base: position 25,291,566 of record OZ014472.1, on the reverse strand, counting down.
GCTTGCAGCGCAATTATTTTTTTGGGATTGCGGAAGCGGAAACGCTTGCGCCGCAAGAATTTTAGAGTAGTTGAGCGCAGAGCATATTCTAACGACTTTTCAGTGGGGGGCAATTTCATACTACAGGTATAAGATTAAAGCCCTATCCGTCGTCTCCGACGATGTCACTCCAGAGGATGACTATCAGACCACCACTGCAACACATCTTAGGTATTTTTATTGACGTCTGAGTTTGTTCAAGTACCTCAGATTTCACTTCAAGCTTCACTCTGTAATTCCAAGGGAGAGGACCAACCATATATCGGTAGTTAGGGTGGTTTGAAAATACTGTAGGACCTGCCAAAATTACACTAGAATCTGGTAGTAAATCGCTTGAAGAGACTCTCCAAGGTTACACTAAAATGCTGAGCACCTAGTAGTGTAACAGCGAATACTATATTTTAAAGTCTTTCGTTCTTGACCAGACCCGGAATTAAACCAGAGTCTACCATTTCAGAGACATACCCCAACCCACCATCTAGTATTGTAATCTTGTGGTATCCCAATTATGATTCTTAGGCTAACTTTAATAGATAAAAAATAATTCTACTGTACTTGCCAATTGTTCTGGTATTTTTAAGAACTATAAATCCACAAACTTGTAGTCTTCATAAATTTCAAAAGAGACTTGCAATAAAATATTCTGCATAGCTGTAAGCGCTTATCCACTTAAAAGACTAATACTCTAAAATGGTACAGCAGAAATTAGATATCAGCACAATGACAACCAAGCAAGCTTATGGAGAGCAACAGATAAACTCCACACCATAAACCAAGCCTAAGGTGTCTGCACTCTGCAGTAGTATCCGAACTTCGCAGTACCATGTTTGCAAAGAATGAAAGAAAACTTGCCTAATTATCCAATTCAGAAAGATACATAGAATCTTTCAAAAAATTAAAGTTAATAGTAATTGAATTGCTTATTAATTGGCTTTTTGCTTTAGATATTACTATCAAGTATATAGATTTACTGTAATGTTTTTGTACAAGTATATTACAACCATAGTTGCAATAACAACGCAAAGGAGGGTAGCTAATAACTGATATTCCATGATCTCCAAAAGAATTATATGGATAGGCTGATATAAATAAATAAGTAACAATAAATAAGGATTGTTAGCTGAAACAACAACCTGATTGATTTAATTTTCCCAAAAATAAAGTCTAGAATATAGTGAATCGAATGTGTAAATGTGAACCCTTTTACAAAGCTGCAAAGAGTATAATCAAAATTCAACAGCATTAACCTTTCAAAAACATCTATGTCTATGCTTTGATGACAGTCATGAGCCGAAAGGTACTATATACGGATCACGTTTTAGTGTTTGCTTGAATACTATTCCCATTTCACAATCATCTCATCACACCGCTTGTCAAAACTAGTACTTTTTTATAAAATTAGCGAAAAAATTTAGCAACATACTCACGTTTTTTGTAAAAAATCACAATCAGGCTCTCTCTGTCGGCGGTCTTTTCTCTTTAAAAACTCTCCAACTGCTTCCCTTGGGTCATACTTAGTTGTGCCAATACCATTAAGAGCAATGAGCATCTTTGACTTTACTGTATCTATGTGCATGCTTTGTCGGTTGGGGGTAACAATCTTATTGTACACAGAAATCATTCTTTCGGTTTGCATGGAGTGCGGCACCATAACAAGTAGAGCCATCAGACACTTATTTAAAGTTACGCTGTTGCGAGTAACGTGACATAGCTTTCTTAGTCGCCATGATAGCATTGTGCCAAAGTCCGTGTTTTCGGGTAAGAATCCAACATCGTGTATCATCGGCCAATAATTGCACACATCATCCGAAAACTGTTCAACTTCTGGAAATAACATTCTCACAATCGTCAGTCCGTGAGAAACAAAATCGTTCATAGTTTTTGCAGAAAGCAAAGTAATGCATTTCTGAATGAGCTCTTCTTGTTCAATATTCATTCGCTGAGTCATGTAATTCTTAGCTGCCATGACCACTTCCACGCGAATGGCCTCTATACTTCTAAAAAAAGAAACAAAAGCATTGAAACGGGTGCGACTTGGAGTTGGTTCCACTTCATCATCATTTTCGGACTCTTGCATTGCCCTTTTTTCGTCTTCAAGATATTTTTCTTCACATCCTCTTGGGTAAGGGGCATTCGACATAAGGTTAAGCTTTCGTATAGCGGTGTCACGGCAAGTGATTACATCGTTTAATATAAGGTCATCACTTTGAAAATTCTTTAGCAAGTTTTTAAAAACTTTAGCAACATCACCCATCAAGGCAGTGAGCCAGACTTGATTCGATCCGGTAGTCCACTTACGCAAAAAAAACACTAGCCTCTGCTTTTTCATGTCGTGTTCCTTCAGCAGAAATTTGTTTCCAAACTTCAATGCAGCCATTTCGATCATGCAGCACTGCTTCGATTACATTAACCAAATGCTCAGCAAAGCGAACTTCAAAATACGCTGGAAATTCATGTGCATCAGGAAAGAGTGTAAGAGTAGCTTTATGATTTTTGCTTGTTCTGAAGTAACTTGCCACCCCCAATACGTTCGCTTTCCACAGCTGGAGTTCGGGAACAGCATGCTCCATGTCTTCTACAGCGAGATCTGATTGATGAGCTACACACCAAAAGGAAAAAATATCACGATCAAGGTGAGTACGCAACAACTTCCAAAATCCGTTTCTACGTCCAGTATTTGCTGACTCGCCATCAGTAGTTACACCCACAAGTTTCGATTTGTCAAGTCCAAATGAATTTATTATGGCTTTCACTATTTCCAGAAGACCCTCAGCACCTCTAGCTTGGAGGACATCTACAGACAAAAAAACTGTTTTCATGTTGCGATCCTAATCAATAATACGAGCACTCACAAACTTGTTGTCTCTCATTGTCCGGCTCAAACTGCCATCTACCTGAATGGCCCAAACAACTGCTGCGTTAACCAGATTCAAAGTAACTTTACTCTGAAGCTCTCCTTCGATTTTAAGCATTTCAGCGTATATCACAGGGTCTCTGTAATGTAAAACAGAGCCTGGTGGTTTGAACTCTTCAAACTGTTGATCAAAGCCATTTTCTCTGAAAGACGAAATTAGTTGGTCACTGTGCAAACTAGCCAATGATTGTCCTGGCCAAGAAAAGGCAGTAGGGGTCAGAAGAAGACTGTCATTGTATACATCAATCGACAATCTGATAAGCATTTCAACCGTTTCCACACGCTGTTTCGTCAAATAGTTTATCCATGGATGAAAAGTTGATTGTGACTTCCATTAACGGTTTAATTGCTTATAATCCGACGACTTTTTATGTGGTTGAGATAAAAGATGATCCACAACATCCATTAATTTCTTTTTTGAATCAGCACGACACCCCCTAGCAAGTGGAACCACACCATTTCTTGAATACTTTCTAGCTTCAAATTCACATTCTTCACAAATAGGACATTTTACAAACAATCGTTTTCTTTGACCCTGTGCGTCGTTGTAGAACTTCAAGCATTCGTGACGAGATTGTAGCCATTGTTGTGTAAGTTTCATGGACTTATACCACTCAGTTGCTTCAGAGTTTCCACCACAGCTTGTGTTTTCCCTTCTATCCGTACTGCTAGTTTCTGCAATTGCTGCAGAATCTTGTGAATCGATTGCATTTTCTTCTAAGCCAATAGAGGAATCAGTTGTTGCTCTTTCTTCCGAAACAGCAGTTACGTTCTCGAGCGAAGTTGGTGCAGCATTATTTTTGCCCTCTAAACTTGATGTATTTTCTGGCACGCTCGTTGCACTTTTCTCCGAGGTTGACGCGTTTTCTTTTTGCAAACTCTGCTGTCCTCGTCTGTTGACCTTTGGTGGCACTGGACTGAAAAATTCTGATATTGCTTTTATACCAGCAGGAACTTTTCTCTTGCTGCTCATGGTCTAACACTTTAACTACTGTTTCTATTACAAGCAACGCGTTCTCTATTAAAGAGCATGCAACGTATGCATTATGCAAGCACAATTTTGTGGAGGCCCATTGTCTATTTTTTTTATTCTCCTTAATTCTTATATTGAGCACGCATTAATTCTTATATCTTGACCATATACCGAAAATATTTTAATTTGACAAGCTCTGCCGGTGTACTGTTCACCTAAACAAAGTCATTAACATAAGCTCTGAAAATTTTCACTGGGGGGGGGGGCAATTTCCCCCCCAGTTATAATGTTAAAATATGGCCTGGTTGAGCGTGCGCTGGCGGCGCAATTACTAAGACTTGCGCTGCCTACCTCTGAGTAAAACTATTGGGGGGGATGCAAATGTAGACCATAGTGAATTTACTGGGGGGATGCAGTTAAATTATTGGGGGATATATCCCCTCCCCGGGTTTCGGCACCCCTGCTTTGAACAGTGCAAAACATACACAAAATAAGTATAAAAACAACTGAAGGGCACAAGCTAAATAATATACTTAGCCATCCTTTTCCACAAGTATTATACGTAGGCCTACGGCCAAGAAAGAAAGTAAAAATTTTGGAGCTATTGGTGACAGATTTTTTTGAAACATGCCAGGCATTACACGCTAACTTATTGACATTGGCCGCGAAACATCTGAAATATAACGTTGAAATTCTATTTCTTAACAAGCCATTGTCTACTTCGTTCATTAGATATAGAGAAATAGTGCCATGCCTTTTTTGTTGCAGTTTAGAGTATGGTCAACTTGAGTTGAGTAAAGTCGACAGCGAGGCCGAGATGGTAATATAGCCGTCGTTTTTACGATGACTCTGATAGTATGATCTGGGTTTAACCCAAACCCTGGTCACGTTGTTGTGTCTTTGGATAAGACGCTTTACGATGATTATCTCTGCTGGTGGCTTCAAACAAGCAGCAAATTCAGTGGACAAGAAGTCGAAGAAATTCACAGGAACATTGGATCACTGGAAACTCCGAAGCAAGTGCGGATTCCTCGATGCACGAAGTAATGATTGCTAGTGATGTAGTCAAGTCCCTGATGGTCCAGACCGAGACGAGACTTCGAGACCCGCGATTTTAGAAGCAAAACTTTTTAGAAGCAAAACGTTACCGACACTGCGTCCGATTTTGACCGGACCAAGAATCGAAACGCAGACCTCACGCTCCGATGGCGGTGTCTTTAACTACTAACGCTGACCGGTCGTTCAAATCTAAAATAAAGCGGGTTTGCTAAAGCGGTTGCATTCAGATAGTTATTTTAATGACAAGGCTGTGGTGGAATGTGCGATTGTGCTTTCAAAAACAAGACATCAAGATGAATGATTCAGTAACCTAGTGGTCCTAGTACACGGCAAACACCGTAATGTGTAACAAATACCTGAGTTACGGTATTATTTCTTATCAAGACTTTATTTCTCCGATACCGCCCTGAAAATCTTTTGGGGTCACGCGTCTTCCCATTCGGTGGCCCATGTTTATATCTCAGGTTTATACACCTCAAGCTATTTTAATCTTCACTGGACCTACAGTAATTGTTACTCCTAATGTTTGATATTTACAAAAAAGCAGTGGTAAAGTAGACTTAAGTTCATCATTCTGAGTCTGCAATCTTAACTGTATCATACTACGAAAGATCTGTTCAACAGAATGAGACTGAAAACAATCACTTTGAGGAATCAGCTGTCCTGATTAACCTTCCTTGACCAGACCTCATCGCACTGCCATGCTACCACCTCAAACTCGGTCCATGTGCAAGGAACCTGAACGAGAAAAAGTTACGAGCATTTACTACCAGAAAGCAAAAATGTTGACAGCGGCAATTAGCACCTTCAACAAAGATCAACATCAAATAATACCGCTTAAGCGGCTTCTTCCCCTCCAGACTGTTTTACATCACACCTTTCATAAGTAAATAACAAAGATAATAATGAATAACAGGTCGAGCAGTTTTCTCCCACGGCTCTACCTGAGTTTTTTCGAACCTCAAGTATCTCCCACTGAGTAGCCAATTATCAAAAATTGAGGTTTTATTGCAAAACTTTGTTTCTCACGATCTCAGTTTAAAAACATTGACGGAAATAAATGAAAATTGACCGAAATGAATAGATAAATGAGATTGTTGGAAAGCAATTAAAAAGGTGTTAAGACCTAGAAAGTCAATCAAATCTTTGTTTGCGTTGCTTGCATTAAATAATTAAATTCAAAATGTTACTCCTACGCCTAACCAAGATTTTGAGTCTCGAGACTTCTCATATTTCGAGACCATGACTTTTCGAGACGTGAAGTTCAAGTCCGAGGCGATACTTTTAAAAATGTGTCTCGAGACCCGAAATCGGTCTCGAGAACTCCATCACTAATTATTGCAAAGAAAAGCGCGCGGATCGTCCAATATTCAGCATCAGACACTATCTGGTGACAGGAGGATAAATACGCGCTACCAAAAAAAGTCGAAAAAGTTTTTAAAGCTGAAATATATTGGCATGAGCAAAAAAATGAAATCTGCACACTCTTACCCTCGAGCTGATTAAAATAATGCTAAAATGCCAGGTATAGCGTACCAAAAGCGGGAGGCCATGGCACAATACAGTAGCATAGCTAGGGGGGGGGGGGGCAAATGGTGCTATAGAATCCCCCCCCATTGGCCTGAAAAGTATGCGAAATAGGATGTTTTTTTTTCAGTTTTGAGGCTGATTTTTGCCCTAAAAACAAAAATAGCCCTACCCTAAACGAAATTGGGGTGAAAGTGGGAGGAGATCCCGAGATGATGTCGACAAGTGGAAGTGGGCCTCAGCGCACATGAAGACTTTTTTTTTGGAGATCATCTGATTTTGGGCAGAAAAACGCTGTGAATTTCGATAAAGACCTTTTTTTTTTGAGATCACCTGGTTTTGGGCAGAAAAACGCTATGATTTTCGGTGAAGTCCTTTTTTTTTGAAGATCACCTGGTTTTGGGCAGAAAAACGCTATGATTTTCGGTGAAGTCCTTTTTTTTTGAAGATCACCTGGTTTTGGGCAGAAAAACGCTCCAAATTTCGATGAAGACTTTTTTTTCTTTTTTTGGAGATCACCGAATTTTGGGCAGAAAAACGTCTCAATCTGATTCCAGACTGATGATAATTTGAGTCAAGTTCGTTCACTATTGTTTCAAGCGTCAAAAAAAGCCCCCCCCCCCCCCTTTGCGAAACCCTGGCTACGCTACTGGCACAATATCCCGCCTACTATTGTTTCAAGCGTCAAAAAAAGCCCCCCCCCCCCTTTGCGAAACCCTGGCTACGCGACTGGCACAATATCCCGCCTACCTGTGCTACTCACTGTACATGCACTTGCGAAATTTTGCGACCACATAAACTCAAAACTTGACCATTGCAAGTCAGAGTATAATCAGGGCCGTAGCGAGACGGGTTATTCAGCGGGGCTCAACGTATTCGTATTTGCCATTTACCGAAGTACAGTATAATGAAAACAATTACACTAGGGTGTTTCCATTTCAAAATTTTTAGAAAAAATTTGTTCAGTTTTAATAGTTTTAGAAAAAGTACTGTTAATTTTCTTATAAATGGAGTTGAATCTAATGTAATAAAAACTAGAGGTGGCAAAATTGGATAGATATTTTTTACCGTAAGTTACGGATCTGTTTAAAACATTTACAAAACACCAAGGATTTACGTAGTAGACTATAATAGGCTTCACCTTTCTTGTATAAGATCTGTAGAATGTTAGTCGAGGTTCCGAGATTCTAAACTCGAAGCTCTTCAGGTGTCATCATAGTCTGTTTTAGAGAATAGACGTTTTAGCCGAGACGCAGGAACCTAATTCAAGTGTCATTGATGTGGGTAGTGCGTTTCAAAACTTTGCTGCAATTTACAGCACCTTACGTCTTTCTGAGATCTAAGTGTTTTTACTCTTTTGTTGTTTTTTTTTTTTAAGATTTCTATCTCTTGCTTGCATGGAGCTGCTTTAGTTGGAAAAGAATAGGCTAAATCGCTAGCATCACGCTTCTCGCGTTCGATCTGCTCTAACATTGTTTGCATCAAAGTCTATTTCATCCTAGCCTTCCGTATATCGTTGACATTAACCTAATTGAGTCTACGGTCTATAAACATTTTGCTACTTAGGATAGCCTATGAGTGATTGTAAAGAGTTTATGGTGCAACCAAAGCAAACAGAGACTGAAACTTTGATAGCGATACGAGTCAATGGACCGTGAAGAAAAAAAGACAAAACTGTCAGTTTCCAGTCTACTAATAAAGAGTCTATGGTTAAACCACAAGAAAAAAAAGTAAAATACAAAACAATGTTTTGGCAAATGTCAAAACATCACAACTCAATTATTATTAACATCATAGAACAAGCATTAAGTTGCTGGGTTTAAATAGGCAAAATTGAACATGCAAGGAGACGTCTTCTCTAGCTCAAGTGGTAGAGCAGTGGACCGGTAATCCAAAGGCTGAAGGTTCGATTCCTGTTGGAAGACAACTTTTTTGCAATGCTTGCTTTTAAGTAGTCGCCGTTCTGGTGACTCTTCCTTAGGCTTCCGCGCTGTTAACCTTTAGGCCAGATAGCACGCAAACGATTAATATTAAAAGCTATGGCCAGCAAACGTCAAAACATCACAACCAAATTACTATTAAAATTCAATATTTTGCTGTATTTAGCTATGATTATTTGATGCAAATAATATATTTCGGATTTGTAACATTTTATTTGTGGTGGATTGCAATTTAATACTTCGGTGAAAGAAAGTAAAACATTACCAATCAAAAAAGTTCAGAAAATCACCCAACTAACAATTCAAAATGCATAAAACTAGACATGATGTCATGTTACTACTGTAATTATGGTCGTTAGTGTTGAACCTCAGCTATCCTCCGACTCATCCAGCTCGTTGATAAGTTCTTGAAATGATGTCACAAACCACTTAGCGCCTTCTTTGACACGTGACCTCACAATGTTACTTCCAAACCCAATAAATGCATCCTGTAAAAAAAAGTGAAAATGCTGTATCATACTACAATAACGTATTATTTTGATGCAATGACGCAAACTCAACGCACTGCATGACATCTTTTTTTTTTGTTAATGTTTTTGCTTTTTTTTTCCCAAAGATAAATTGAAAGCTGTACTAGAAAATGAACAAGTACAATGAATAAACTGGTGTTCAAATTCATCGACAATGGAAGATCATATCACCCGCTTTAAAGAAAAACTACTGCAGCAACCATTCAACAAAGTTGAAATGTTAATAATAATTTAGTTGTGATGCTTTTGACGTTTGCTGGCCAGAGCTTTTAATATTTAATCGTTTGCGTGTCTGGCCTAAAGGCTACCAGCGCGGAAACTTTTTCGCATTGCTATTTGTTTTTTTGTTGGGAGAAAGATTTTTTTGTCCGGTACATGTACTAATAGTTTTTTGTTCGTAGGCTACCAACTTTTTTTTTTTTTTTTTCGGAAAAAAAAGAAAGAAAATGGCTCAAAATGTTCGTGAATTAGCCCAAATCTTCGGATAAATTCACGAATACTCCAGACTACTGGTAAAAATTTCCAATGATTTTTTTGCTCCAATTACGCTATGTTCCGCCGATTGTTGGTAGGTAATAGAAGAAAATGAGCGTGCTACACACTTAGTTGTAGCACGCTCATTTTCTATATTGTAGCAAACCATCTTCATGATGGTTTCGTTGTATAAATTCATGAGGAGAGAAATTTTGGGATGAATAAGCCAAATAGTTTATTAGCGGGCAAAAGTAATTAAGAGTTTGCAGAATTTACAACTTTGCATGGTCCACCGCCCGTCTTTGATTGCTCTTTATTGTAAGTCACCTTTTTTACTACTGAATTTCGAATTGAACCGATTTAGTTCAATTTTTTCTACTGAAAATGAATTGTCATTAGTACAATTGATGGGAATCAGCGATGCACTTCCATTTTTGATCCACCATGCCTTTCGTTTTGCAGACGGAAAGCGAAGATGGAAGAAAGTCATGATTCGGACTAACTAAAGTTGGATTTAAAGCTAGGGTCCTCCCTAGCAAAGCTATACACGAAAATTTAGAAAAAATAATTCTAAGACTTTGCAATATTTGTCCATCCTCTAAACGTTTTAGTTTTAAAAATCGGAAAAAGTGATGCTTTGACGACGTACCGCTGAGTATCGCGTTTGGCGCGAGTGCTACTAATTTGGCGCGGGTGCTACGAATCAGACGCGATTTTAAGTATCAGATCTGTAGGCTACCAGTCAGCAGGTGAGATCGCACTTCAGTTGGAAAGTGATGAAAGAAAAAATTAAATTCGCTGTAATCAGCTAGTTTAGATGTTAACTTGTCCAAAAAGGTCCAACTCCAGTCTGCCAAAAGCCTAGCAAGCTTGCAACTCACGACTCTGCAGTGCACATTTTTAGGTGATGATAACAGTGTGACAAACCTTTGCAAGAAAGCCATGGAAAAATTTGGCAGGAAAAAATAACTCTTGCAGTCTGCTCTGTATTGGTGGCAACTCTAATGCAATATTCGCAAGAAAAAGAAAAGAACTTAGCGCGAATCGAAGCCAAGCGCGAGATTTGCCAGACGCGTGCCCTAACCACTATACCACAGAAATGACGCCGTCAATGAAATAAAGTGCCGTATTTAACTCGAATTAATGAGAAAAAAACATCGAAAATATATGGCTACACTTAGTTAAAATGCGTACCAGTAATTTACTGCAATACCAGGATACGGTGGGTATCTATATCCTACCAAAATTTTCCGCGGTTTTCTTGCAAAGGTTTGTCACACTGTTATCACCACTTAAAAATGTGCACTGCAGAGTCAGAAGTAGCAAGCTTGCGAGGCTTTTGGCAGACTAAAGTTACGCCTTTTGGACAAGTTAACATCTAAACTAGCTGATAACAGCAAATTAAATTTTTACTTTCATCACTTTCCAACTGAAGTGCGATCTCACCTGCTGACTGGTGGCCTGCAGATCTGATGCTCAAGCTCGCACCAAATTCGTAGCACCCGCGCCAAATTAGTAGCACTCGTGCCGAAAGCGATACCCAGCGATACATCATCAAAGCACCTTTTTTCCGATTTTCTTAAAAACTAAAACGTCAGCAGGATGGACAAATATTGCAAAAGTCTTAAAATTATTTTTTCTAAATTTGCTAGGGTTGACCCTATCTTCAAAGAGAATTAGTTTTTTGTCAGTTTTTGTACGCTTTTTCTTCTCCATGAACAGTATGTTCTTTTTCGTCCACATTCTTATATGCTCATATCCACACTAACGAGACTGTCACATATTGGACAAAAGTTTTCCGAAAACATATTTTGTGAAGTGGTACAGCACAGCCCTGTTTTGAAACATCGCTTTTTGAACAAAATGTTTATCAATACCAGTATGCAACATCTACTTAGTGCGGAAATGAACTTATAAAACTGCATACGAAAAAGCGGATACTTTTTCAAGAAACAAAAAGGTTAAAAAAAACAACAGATACTGTGTAAATCCGCCTTAGGCTCACAAGATTCACTTCTTGATTTAAATCTGCGACACATTTTTGATTTAATATTCATAAATAACTTAATAAAAAACTTGAAACCACCAAAATTTAAGTTTGACCATTTCAACCAAAACGTAACACGTGCACAAACCGAAAGCGGTGAAAATTACTTGTTAAATATTGTCAATAATAGTCAATTATTTAATGTTGTTACATATTCAATGACGTTTTTATATTTGTGTTTAAATGCAAAAATAAAGCAAATTGCTGCTACAAACACGAAAACGATGATTTTGGTTCGGAATTCATTCAAGTACTGAAGATTTTTTAAGGTATACCTTTGTTTTGGAAACTAAACAATGAACATCCGAATACGAAGATTTTTTAGATGCTACATTTCTTGCAACAAAATGTTGATCACGAAGAAAATAAGATTATAATTTTACGAAGAACAATTATTTCAAACTTTCAAAATTTATTCGTTAAAAATCTATACCGATTAAAAATTTGAAACCCGCACGACTTCCGAAACACAAGTATTTGTATTTTTCCGAAGACCATAGTATGTGGCCCCAGAACGCAGTATCACACTATACAGTAGGTTTACCCGATTGTGGCGTATGTCCGCATAGTTTGAGAGCAAAACAAAACTTTGGAGTGACATTGACGTCATAATAGCGACATCATGAGCGGATTCAAGTAATGACGCCTAACGAAAGCAATAGCTTTGAAATTTCATGCGTGTTGCTCCGCCTTAACCGGCCAGTTAGTTGAGCGTTAACGCGTTCATCTCTGAAGCGGGGGTCAGATATTCAAATCTAGATATTCAATCTAAAATCAGACACAGTGTTGCCAACGACACGCCACCGCTGCGACATTTCATCGAAAGAACCTGCATTGCCCACAGGCGCAATGACGCGAAGAAGGGCTCGCAAACTCATTACACGCTTCAGCGGAATACAGAGAGTATAATGAAAGATTTCAAATTTGTCTCCGCCTTAAGGCGTTCGAGATACTGCTCGAGATCGGTTTAATACAACAAATGCAAACTTATAGAACAAATTTTATAAAACAAATGATTACCCATTTAGACATGGAGACAGCATTAAGGTGTTGTCAAATGAAGTAGGATTGTAAGGCGTGATGTCTCTGTGAACTATTAAATTAGTTCTGCCTATTTCACTTTAAGAATAATTTAAAATGAGAACTTGTATTTACATGATGCGTACAATTAAAAGAAAATTAGAAAGTCAACGTTTTCGGCGTTACAACTAACCTTTCCAATTTGGCTGTTTAATTCGGCTTTACAACTAAGCTTTATAATTAACCCTCTGTCACACCAAGAGGGTTAATTCTACATGATGTAAATTCAAGTAACCAGCCAAGCCTAAAAATGCACCAGATCTTATGGTTGCTGTATATTGTTACTTTATAGCACAAAAAATCGACCTCGTTGCCGAAATTATGGGAACTACGAGAGATAATAGAGAGGTGACCGATATCTTGTTCTACTATTTCTCTCACAAGCAAAAATAGATTTAATCCGTTTGACTTCCTACCTTACGTTTTGAACATTCGTGACATCAAAAGATGATGACTTTGCAAAATTTTTTGCAACATATCGAACGACACGTCGCTGATTCTGCAACAAATTTTCAAATCTTTGATAGACTTTTGCATAGTTTCGTCAGATCTGTTTTCTGATGTGCTGGATGTTTGAGTGCAGCGAGTTGCTGAATTGTCAACTGATCACCATCTGGTAGTATGTTCCTTGCGACTTTCGAAACCTTGGCCAAACAGGAAATCCAACAGGTCGTCAGTGACGTACCGGATCAAATGGGAGGCTTTGCAAGACAAAGAAGTAAACAAACAGTTAGCATCCAGTATATCATCTAAGCTCAGACAACTTCCTGATGTATCCGAGGACATCGAGAGGGAATGGCTGCAATTCAGATCAGCAATCATTTCATCTGCTGCTAAAAGTTGTGGGCGAAAACGGCTTAGAGTGGCGGGCGATAGTGAGAAAAGAACACCTTGGTGGAACCAAGAGGTTAAAGAAGCTATTCGAGCTAAGAAAGATGCGTTCAAGGCATGGCTACAGAACAGGTCGTCATCTGATTTGCAAATCCGGTACGCCGAGGTGCGAAAAGCGGCAACTTCGGCAGCAAAGAAATCCAAGAAGTCATGGGAAGAGTTTGGTCGTCGGTGGATTCCAACTACTTTTCGGCAAACAAAGTATTTTGGCAGACCATCCGCCGTTTACGTGGCAAAAGATCGAAGGGCACGCACTCCATCAAGGATTCTGACGGTAACATTCTAACGAATGAGAATGAATTCCTTTCACGATGGAGAGAATATTTTGAAGATCTTTTGAATCCTGTGATAGCATCGAAACTCGTGACACATACGAAGCGACCATCTAAGGGAAGAGAACGCTTTAACTGCAGCAGAAGTGGCAACCGCAATTAAGGGGATAAAATCTGAAAAGCTGCTGGTGAAGATGAAATCAGACCCGAGATGTTGAAAGTGCTGACTGGAGAAAGAATACTCTGGTTAACGCGAGTGTGTCAAGTTGCGTGGAAGTTTGGCAAAACTCCCAGAGATTGGCAAACAGGTGTGATTATTCCAATATTCAAGAAAGGAGATCGCAAGCAATGTACAAACTACAGAGGGATATCACTCCTTAGTTTGCCAGGGAAAGTATATGCGAAATGCCTTGAAAGGAAATGCCGAGAAATAGTGGAATCAAAACTGGAAGATGGTCAGTGCGGTTTTCGTCCGGGTCGCAGCACCACGGACCAAATCTTCACTCTGAAGCAAATCTTCGAGAAATCTTGGGAGTATGGATCTCTTTGCATGCTTTGTTGATCTTGAAAAAGCGTATGACTGAGGTCTTCGGGATAAACTTTGGAAGGTTTTGCAGGAGTGTGGTGTTAATGGTCAATTGCTACGTGCCATTAAGTCATTCTACTACTGCAGACCGGAGGTTTGTGTTCGGGTAATTGTCATGCAATCAAAGCCGTTCTATGTTGGCGTTGGACTCCGGCAAAGGTGCATTTTGTCACCTCTCCTTTTCAATGTTTATATGAAATGGATCGGCAAACGCAGCCAAGCTGATGAGTGTGCCACGATTGGAAATTCCAAAATCAGACGTCTGCTATTTGCTGATGATTTGGTTCTGCTTTCTTCCACAGAATCTGGCCTCCAGCGCGCATTAAATAGCTTTGCAGATGCATGCAACACCGCCGGAATGAAAATAAGCACGGCCAAAACTGAGGTACTTCATCTTTCAAGAAACCCTGATCAGTGCGTGGTACAAGTGAATGCAGTGACACTGAAGCAGGTAGAGAAGATTAAGTATCTTGGGGTTGCATTTACGTGTGACGGAAGGCAAGACGAAGAACTCGATACCCGAATAGGCAAGGCTAGTGCAGTAATGCGAGCTTTGCACTACTCGGTTAACATGAAACGAGAATTGTCGAAAAAGGCAAAGCTCTCAATTTTCAAAAGTTTCAGTCCCCACTCTCACTTATGGTCATGAATCTTGGGTAATGACCGAAAGAGTGCGATCACTAGTGCAAGCGTTCGAAATCACGTTTTTACGAAGAATCGAAGGTGTTACACTGTTTAACAAGGTGCGTAGCTCTGAGATACGAAAATCTCTTAACATCAAGCCGTTACTTCCCCGCATTGAAAGATCTCAGCTTAGATGGTTTGGCCATGCAAGCAGAATGCCTCAGGAAAGACTCCCCAAACAAGCTTTGCTTGCCAAAGCAAATGGGAGAAGACCAATGGACGACCTAGAACTAGTTGGACCGATTACACTGACGATTTTAAATGGAATCGCTTGGGACTTCACCCGAGCGAAATGATGGAGGTGATGGAAGACCGTGAAGCATAGCGGCTTAATCTCGTACAGCTGCCCCCACAACCCTCACGGAAAAGCGAGCAATGAAGAAAGATACTTTTTTTAGCTAGCATTGCTGCAGTAAAATATACGGTCGAATTAGCTTAGGTGTCTATGTGGAGTACTTGGTTGTTAAAAATTTTTTAATATTAAAAGGGCTTGCAGGACATTTTTGTTTAAAAAATTTTTCTGCGAAACCATAGTGAAACAACTTTGGTAATTTTTTAGAATTTTTTCGCACCAATTTTGATTCTCTTCGGGCAAGAAATCGTAAGATATTTGCAATTATTTTTCCCCTTAGACTAAGGAGAAACGCTTCCTAAACATTACTAAACTGATACGACGAAGGTCAAAATCGTTCCACATGACTGACTACATTAGCAGCTGTGGAGGAAGAGGCTTCGTAGGTACCTGCTGATAACCGTAACAAACCTATACGAAAAATGGGTCATTCCATCTCAGATCACCCAATGCACTTTAACTCAAAATCTTCGATTTGCATGAAATTTGGTTTGCTTGTAGAGTTTATATAAAAAAGCCAATATTTTCAATTTTATTGAAATCGGACCTGTAGTTTTGGAGATACGCCCCTTCAAAAATTGGGGGTTTTTGCAAAAAAAGGGGGTACCCGCCATATTTCAATTCGCAATATCTCCGCAACCACTTGGGGGATTTGAACAAATTTGGTGTCATTTTGAAGAAAATTGTCCAAGGATTCCATTTCTGTTAAAAAATTTCTAAAATATGCGCATTTAGGGGCAATGACCTTTTGACTTTTACTTTGACCCCGAATTTGACCTTGTGGATCACGTGACCCAGTATTTTTTAAAAGTGGAAAAAAATCTGTCATCCTCCTAATAACATTTATAAATTTCAGAGAGGTAATATTTGTAGTATGGTCATGGTTTAAGTTTCATTTTGGGGTAATTTGCCGAATTTCATCAAATTGATTATATGCACTGCAGTAAAGTTTATAATCCAGTCACCCTGCAACCCTACATGTGTTTAAAAGTTTTCATTGTTCAAGAAATGTAGTATTTAGAGCATAAAGAAGATTTGAAATTAACGCTTGCCTGAGGCAAGCTGAAACCGCCTTGGGTAATGTATTTTCCTGCTAATGATGTACAGCATATGAAGTGAACGACATCAAACAAGATTATTTAGAAACGCACATTACCGCTTTTGTGAAAATAAGACAAAATGCAAGAAGAGAGAGTGTTTGCTTGCTTTATTTTAGCACAATCACAGCAATTAACACTTAGTATAATCGCAGGCACATTATTAATTACAATTAACAATTTTTAATTGGCAATGGCATGGAGATTTGTTCCATACTCACGCGCGCCGTAATTAGCAATAATAAAATGTTGCAGTCTTTTCCTGCAAAACTTTTTTCCGCGCATGCCGCATTAACCACTCTTTCAGATATCACAAATAATATTAGACTTATGGCATTTAGAAAGTGATAAAACAAAGTGAGATTTGTTCAATACTCAGGCACGCTTAGCAAATTTTTTGGCACGAAATGTTACATTCTTTTCCAGCATAAATTTTTACCGCGCTTACCGCATTAACTTCTCTTTCAGATATCACAAGTAACAGCAAGCTCACGTCAGTTTTTAGAAAAGTGACAGAGTTGTTCGATACTCAGGCCCGGTTAGCAACTTTTTTGGCACAAAATGTTACGATATTTTTCTCCCAAGATTTTTTCCTGCGCTTGCCACATTAACGGTTCTTTCAGGTATCACAAGTAATAGCAGGCTTACGACATTTTTTAGAAAATGAAAAACTGAGGTTTAAACAAACAAGTCAAAAGTTCAGAAAATTAAACATGCTAAAGTTTATTCTTAACTTTAGTAACCCCACTAAGGGTTTTAATTTTTTTCAATGTTTAACGTATTGTGCAAACTCAATGTTTTGCTATTACTTAAGTATTTTTGCACATTTTTTGTTTCAAAAATTTAAACATACTTAAAATTCACTGTTCTTATTTGCTTTGGGCAAGTTGAGATTTCCTTGATCAAGTGGCATATGATTTCATTTGGCTGTTGAATGACTTTTTATTTATAGCTTCAAACAGCTTTCTAAATACTCAAAATTTACGCATATATAGTGCTATGTTTTAATCTCTTTGAATGCATTTTATAGTGGAAGTGACAATTTTAAAGAAAATTTCTGATGAAGGAGAATAAAACAAAAATGTGGAATAGTCATCTTTGCATTTTTCATTTCATTTTTTTAGGGGTTAAAATAAAAATTTGTCGTAGTCATCATAGCAACACTTATTAGTGAACTACGCAGGTTAAAGTAATGGTTCCAAAACTGCGGGTTACAACTCCAGGTAATGTTAAAAAAAGTTATTTGGGGTCGCTTACTTTTCACTAAAAAATTTGATTAATATTTATTTTCACACAGTTTTTAAAATGTCGTTACACATTAAATATCCTACACAAATTACTTTGATAAGGAAACAATGAAGAAAGGATTGATATATAATATAACATGGTACATACTAGCTTTTGCTTTGAACTTGAAGCACATCTAGTTCATGACAATCAGCATTGTTACATCACTAACGAAGTGAGATTTCATGTCTCACTGTATAGTGTTATAAAGCTGGGTTTAGCGAGCCAGAAACTTGTTTTTTGAGATCAGGGGTTTCTGACCTATTTCAGACTCCAGCCTAATACTACTAACCAGTGCAAATTCGATATTTCTGTATATGTGCATATTGTTGTACAAGTAAATTTTTTAGTGGTCAAAGGTGGGTGAAATTTAGTTTTTACGAAAACTGAGGTCATGGAGACAAAGTTGGCGAACCAGTGGCGTAAGTGCTTTGTTAACTTCAGCTGTGAACTAATTACTGATATTATTTTTATTTCAATGTACATTGCACACATGTTTCCATGTTAATAAAGGTGTAACCAATACAAATCATTGTATGATCAATTTCATTGCGATAGAGTAATAAGATTTTTTTGCTAATTACCCAAATTTTGCAAAATGGCCCAAACTTGAATGCAGACTGTTTTAAAACTACAAAAATTACCTCTCTGAAATTTTTAAATGTTATTAGGAGGATGACAGATTTTTTTCCACTTTTAAAAAATACTGGGTCACGTGATCCACAAGGTCAAATTCGGGGTCAAAGTAAAAGTCAAAAGGTCATTGCCCCTAAATGCGCATATTTTAGAAATTTTTTAACAGAAATGGAATCCTTGGACAATTTTCTTCAAAATGACACCAAATTTGTTCAAATCCCCCAAGTGGTTGCGGAGATATTGCGAATTGAAATATGGCAGGTACCCCCTTTTTTTTGCAAAACCCCCAATTTTTGAAGGGGCGTATCTCCAAAACTACAGGTCCGATTTCAATAAAATTGAAAATATTGGCTTTTTTATATAAACTCTACAAGCAAACCAAATTTCATGCAAATCGGAGATTTTTCGTTAAAAATTTTTTTAAATTTTGGGTGATCTGAGGTGGAATGACCCAAATGCCAACTACAATGCTTTCCACTGAAGTTTGCAATTTCATATTTACGTGAAAAACTAACTGGCCTTATCTGACCTTTAGGCCTAAACCAATTGTGCAATAATCGCATAAAACTTACACGATGCTTTAGCCTTCAACAGGCAACAATTTTTTCGGAAAGACTATCTATCTATAGTGAGTAATAATCACTATCTGCAATAGGCTATAGGCTACTACGCCTAAAGCACTAAAACTTTATCTTATTCCGAATATGTAGCTAACACTTGGTGGACAAAGTAGACTAGGAAAACATCTAACCTCTCTGAATTCAAACAGTAGTTGTTCCACTAAATTAGTTACCTATACCTTCAGCACTCACCTAGTTCCAAGAAGCCCGGTACGTAGCAAGACCCGGAAATAAAAATTACACACTGATTTATTATTGTGCAATCTACTTGAAACAAGATGGCCGAAATTTGGACGTCAAGAGGAAAACATGAAACTTTTTCTCTTAGACTTTCTTAACCGGATGAGTAGCAAGAATTGCAATGGGGTCATGTTGATAACCATATTTTTTGAGATTTTTTCTCAGTTTTTCAAAATTCGGGTTGAATGCCCTTTTAAGGGGCCCATTTGGCATGGTCTCCTCAATGTGACCAACTAACTTTTGTGACCTTCAATCTTAGATTCATAACATATTCAATGGATTTAATTTGTTTAGCTTTTCTAGTTAATGGGAGGAGGTGTCAACGTAATTGGAGGATCCCTATAGTATGGCATCCTCAAGTTTTTTCATATTATATTTTTACCTATCTTGAAAATTGTATTTGTCTAACTGGAGTGGTTAAAAATTTTGAAGAACCCATTTGAGGACTCCTCAACTGTGACACCTGAAATTAGTCATATTTTATCTTTCGTTTATATTTACCTATTCTGAAAGTTTTATGTGTCTAGTTTGAATTTTGGAGGACTCAATCGAGGGTCCCTTATTTGTACACCTCCAAATTTTTTCATATTATAACTTTAACACTGAAGTATTGTTATATTTACCTATCCTGAAATTTTCATAGGTTGAGCTTACGTGAATAAAAATTTTTAATTTTGGCGATCCCATTCAAGGAGGAACCCCATTGTGGCACTCCCAAATTTTGTCAAATGTGATCTTTCCAACATATTTGTATATCCCTAAAATTTCTTGTATCCTAGCTTAAGCAATCAAAACATTTGAATTTTGGCGTCCAGGTTACCTCGTGCCCCCCTTATGGAGCCCACAAATTTTGTTATATTTTATCTTTCACACATATTTACCTATCTTAAAAATTTCATCGGTCAAACGTGAGTAGCTGAAAAGTTTGAATTTTGGGAGCTCCGCTTGAGGGAGACCTCCCATGTTGGTACCCCAAAATTTTGTTATTTTCATCTTTCAATTATATTATGAAAATTTCATCTGTCTAGCGTAAGTGGTTAAAAAGTTTGAATTTTAGCAGCTCTGCTTGAGGGGGACCTCCTCATTTCAGTACCCCCAAATTTTGTCAAATTTTATCTTTTCTTCACATTTGCCTACCCTGATAGTTTCATGTGTGCAGTGTGAGTGGTTGAAAAGTTTGAATTTTGGCAGCTCTGTATGAGGGATACCCCCATTTTGGTAGCCCAAATGTTGTCAAATTTTATTTTTTCTTCATGTTCACTTACCTTTAAAATTTCTTGCATCTAGCTCAAAAGGTAAAAAAGTTTTGGTTTTGGAGAGCCTGTTTGGAGGGACCCTCACTGTGGCACCCCCAAGTTTTGTTAGGCTTAATTTATTTTTGGTATCTACCCATTCCGAAAATTTGATCCATCTAGCTTTAACGGTTTAAAGTTCAAAATTTCGGAAGACCGGTTTGAGGGAGATCCCCCAATGTGGCACACCCGCTTTCAGGCGAACACTAGTCCTCCCTGATGTCTACAATTGCTCAGCGATTTAAAAGTAGATACCTCATAAACACAAAAACAAATAACAAAAAAAGTAAGGAAAAAGAAAAAAGAAAAATAGTATTCAAGTTGTGGTAAATTTACACAATTACAAGAAAGGAGGTTGGCAGTATGTTCAAAAATCACAAATCATTTTCCATCAATATCGATTCTCACTGAGTTATCGGTTCAAATTTATCCACTTTTTTCCCAAATTTTCGACCTGTAAAATTCCAATGACGTGACTGGGAGCCCACAAACTCTGTTAGCATTAAAGGCCACCTAACATTCGCAATGCAATGCCCTTAAAATGAAAAAATGTTACTAATCGAATGCTGAAAATCCGGTTTAGATACACGTTTTCAGTTTTAAGAAAATGAATAGCCATTATTTACTCGGGATTACCTTTCGCGTTTTTGAAACAGGACATGACATCATCAGACCCAGGAGTTTGGTGCCTTTGACTTGTTTATCATTGCAGAGGATAGGCGATTTTGCAAAGGCATGTGATAGCAGCTTACTAGCCAAAAAGTGTTGCACAAAAAAGGCGTTAAATTAGCTCAAAGTAGTTTCATTGCTAGGTTCATAAGTGAATAACCCCCTAGCAATCAGTTTTTACTCCTAGTATTAAACAACAGTGTTACTACCAGTAATGACTCTATCACTCTAAAAACTCAAACAGTACAAAAGTTTTCATATTCTATCTGGCATATCCATACCCAATAACGACAGGCTACCATAGCGTAAAAAAAGAATTTAGACACAACAAGAAACTATTGAAAGCTTATAATTATGTAAAAATATTTTACCCTTCTAATACCAGCAAGCTACTGTAGTTTACTGCGTATGATTAAAAATATACTGGTACTGTACGATACAAATGAAACAGGTACCAGCATCAGATCAATAGTAGCCTGGTTTGGTTTGTGTTTCAGTGATTGATCTTGTAGAACAACAGAAAAAACAATGACCTAGTCAGATTGCTGTAAGCTTGGGGAGCAAATTACTGGTAGATGGTAACAGGTACAAATATTGGTATGATAGGCTAATGATGGCAAGGAAGTAAGTATCGCCTGCACCGGTATGATACATTGGTAGGATAGGTAAAATGTTATCATTGCAGGCAGCATTTTTGTACTACAATTCTATATTCACAATACTGGTACTTGTAATAAGTTACCTGCACTCACTGGTAGTTGTCTGGCTGTGCAGATCTGAGATACTAACAGCCTAGTCCGGTACCCTAAACTATGGTACCCTAGCAGATTAGTCCAGCCTAATATATTGCCAGGAGTAAAATATTTACTGAAACACAAACCAAACCAGACTAATCTGATACTGGTACCACTTCTACTGCACATATTCGTATCGATATATACCTAAAGCTACGCAGTGAACTACAGTAGCCTACTGGTATTAGAAGGGTAAAATATTTTTACATAATTATAAGCTTTCAATGGTTTCTTGTTGAATCTAAAATCTTTTTTTACTTTGTGGTAGCCTACCGGTATTGAGTACAGATATGCCAGATAGAATATGAAAACTTTTGTACTGTTGGAATTTTTGAGTGATAGAGTCATTACTGGTAGTAACACTGCTGGTCAATACTGGCAATAAAAGCTGACTGCTAGGGGTAATTCACTTATGAACTTAGCAATGAAACTACTTTGAGCTAATTTAACGCCTTTTTTGCAAAACACTTTTTGGCTAGTAAGCTGCTATCACAAGCCTTTGCAAAATCGCCTATCCTCTGCAATGATAAACAAGCCAAAGGCAAAAAACTCCTGGGTCTGATGACAATGTGTCATTTTTTAAAAACACAAAAAGTAATCCCGAGCAAATAATGGCTATTCATTTTCTTGAAACTGAGGCATGTATTTAAACCGAGTTTTCAGCATTCAATTAGTAATAAGAGTGTTGCTTTGTGTACATTAGGTGTCCTTCAAACCTTCATAAGCAACCATGTTGTGTCCAACTTTTAGCTTTGCACATCAAGTGGTCTTTGAGTTATACGCAAATTAATTAATTTTCAATGCAAAAAACGCAATTTTTCCTGTTGTTCTTTGTGTGTGTCTTAATTCACGATCACGACATAACACTTTCATTAATTCTTACGTTAAGTTCAAATTTTAACTTTCTAGGTTTAATCGTTTGTTAGTTATGACCAAATCAATCCTTATCTATCAAAATGACCGCAAACAAAAGTGCTGCACGCTCGCACGAAGTCCCAATTAATGACAACAACATGACGTCACAAACCATAAGAAAACGTGCAAACATATGAAAACACGTTTCTAAAAAAAGGCAAAGGCTCGAAGTAAATCGCACAACTAGAAATTTCAGGTAACCTCAGTTTGAGCCCCTGCTTGGGCACACACCAAGCGTTTAAGTATTTTACATCCATGGTGTGTCAAAATTCAACTCTCATGCTACGATCAGCAGTGTTTTTGCTACAACCAAATCAAATAAAATTGCGATCTATTAAAAATGGTTGAGTAAAAACAAAGGTCTTACATGCATGCGCGGTATCTCAATTATGGTATTAATGGATCCCAACTATGATTTGAATGGATGAAAACATTATCAATAAAAGTTCTATAGAACGTAATCAAAAATGGATATCTAGAATAAAAAAGCTTCGCTTATCAGCTAAACTGCTAAATTTATTTTTAGTAAAAGTTTCACTGCCCTCCAAAACCAAACCAAGTCAACTGATCACTGCAAATGGACTGCAAACAAACTGACCAAGACCCATCATAATGTTGGCAGTCAGTTGGTTTGCCGTCAGTTGTTGTGGTCTCTCCAAAACTACGGAACTAACTTACTGCAGGTGGGCTAGCTTCCATGTCAGTTACACCATCTCCAATCATCACCATGCTAAAAACATTAAAAGTGAGTCAGTACACGATCTGATTCTAAACCAACCACCTTCTGGTTCAAAACGTTTCCACTACTTGACGAGTTTTAACTACAAAGTGTGGACGAAAAAGTGGCCAAAATCGACCAAGATAAAATCTTGAGCCACAACAAATTTTTAATTAATTCGAGTATTCCTGGATCACATGAATACATAATCCGATTGATGCCACTCTGACATCACTGGGCAACTTAAAATACAAGCCCTTAAAAGTTGTCTTTCACCATCTGGAGATCAAAAATTAGATATTGATAAAAATATTCAATCTACTCAAATTTGATGTCATATGCATCAACATCAACTTCCATACACATTATGACCACAGTGAAAAACCAGGTGGGAGGTGGGGGTTCAGAGGTCAAAACCCAGCCTTTTTGGAACTCAAAAAAGCAACATAATTTTGTTTAATTAATATAACGCAGTTTGTAACACTTTCCTATATTTACTTTTCACCAAACAATCACTGAAGTTGTTGTTTATCACTTAAGATGTTGCTTTAGCGCTGCAATTTGACCCAACAAGATATTTACCAAGCAATTGAGACACTTGCATTTGTTTCAACTACAATATTGCTGAAAGAAACATGTGTAACAATGTTCATTATATTTACCCAGTGATAAACTTCTGAGTAGAACAGAGCTTGGCACTAAAAAGAGGCTGAGGGCCATATATTGAAAAAATCGCCCTCCGAGTACAAAAAAAACAAAAAAACTACTAAACCAAATACAATTTAGCAAAAAAAAGGAAACAAATTTGCTGCTTGAAGTAGAAAGCCACACCAAAATTACATTTAAACGTCGAGATTTATATTCTGCAAACATACTCAAATTTTTTTATGCAGTCAAAGCAATCACAAACGTTTAAGATTCGCCTTAAAATTCAATTCAACACTAGTTTCACACCCAAGATTCAAAGAGGATTTCGCAGTTTGCACCTAGCAAGTCGCAGTCTCACAGTCACAGATGTGGTATTAGCGCATCACAGGTGCACAATAAACTAACAACTCAAGTTGCTTGAATCTTCAGTGACAATTAGTTGTGTTCTGATCTGACTCTGAGTCACTTTGATCAGTTTATAAATCATTAGTTTCACAGTGTAAGTTTTGATTTGAGAAAATCAAATTCATCGAATGTTAAATTAAGACATTCAAAATCATTGATTTTGCAAAAACTGAATTCAAATTCAAGTTCCTTGTCTTTACAAAAGTCAAATTCAAATTCATCATGAACTCGTGAGCGGATTCAAATTCAAAATCAATCCAATCCTAGGCGTCATGTAGTAAGCATATGCCCTATACTTCGTTTATTCAAGTCGCCACTTCAGGCATACCGAATTTCGATTGCGATAAACAAAGGATACGCTCGACGTATACTATATTACACCTAGTAAAGACTAAAGACCAGGTGTAATGGTGTTCAACGGGGATGGTGTGAAGTTATCTTAAAAGTTAAAGCTTTTGTAGTTAGTTAAAACACACTTTGACTGATGGTAATATAACATTAATACACTTGTTCAGCAATTGCAATGGGCTACTGAACTACAGTAAGAGTAGATTCTTGTACTTCTACGTTACTCCATGACTGGGCTGCCCAACCTTTTTACTGGTACAGACCACATTTACAGGAGAAAAGTTATTGCGGGCCACATGCATTTTCACCTAGATTAAACTCCAAACAATTGCAAGTTTGTTGTACAAAATCGGTGCTCACTTTGGCTACTATTTCGGGTATCTGTCCTCAAAAGTAAGTGAAGACCAAACACAAAAAAAAGGTCTTCGCCGCAAATAGGTGCTGATTTTTGTCAGTATTTTGGGTATCTGTCCCCAAAAGTAAGCGAAGACCAAAAAAAAAAAGTCTTTGCCGCAAATCCGAACTGATTTCGAGAAAACCAAACAGAAGAAGGTTTTGGTTTAGACCATTTTATTTCCCAGAAAATGCTACGCATTTATGAACAATAATAGAATATGCTTTAATCAATGACGCAAACGAGGGAGACTAAGAGGGTTGAAGTTCAAACCTTAGCTAAGTCACGTAAAAGATTTAAGGTAAATATGCAATTTTCAGCTTTTTAATGCATTAGGACTTGACCAGTAAGCGTGCGAGGGCTGATTGGACTGACCAAAAAAAACTTCCAATATTCTTCCAAATCCTAATAATTATGCTTTTTAAATGATTAAAAAAACCTGCAACATGTCATCCAAACAAAGTAAAAATGGCTATTTTTCTGAAAAATTGCAAGAATTGTGCAGAGGCTGGGGGCTTTGCCTATTCTTATTCTGTTACAGACCTAAACGTGCAGTTTTGGAGCTTTATTACAACAGAGTTTTGTAACATTAAAAACCATAATGACGTTATCAAAAACACATACACACACTATCTATGAAATGCTACAAAGTGCAACACTGCATATCTCAAACTTTGGTCAAATTTTATCTTTCTTTTGTATTTACTAACCTAAAACATTTCACGTGTCCAGCTTAAAGGTTAAAAACTTGAATTTTGAAAGGCCGCATTTGGGGGAGCTCCCCATTTTTGAATCCCCAGTTTTTGTTAGGTATAGTTATTTCTAATATCTACCCGATCCGAAAGTCTGATACATCTGCCTCCAACAGTTGAAAAGTTAAAAATTTCGGCGGCCATGTTTCTGGGAAACCCCCCATTTTGGTATACCCAAATTTGGCCAAATTTTATCTTTTCTTTATATTTACCTACACCGAAAATTTCGTGTGTCTAGCATGAGTGGTTAAAAAGTTCCAATTTCGACAGCCACGTTTGAAGGGGAAAACCCAATTTGGGGATCTATTTTTTCAAATTTTATCTTTTTATTAAGCTGCATTTACACGAGCAACTTTTAGCTGCAAGAATTGACATTTTGCCGTTTTTCTTTCTCAAATCGCGTAGGTCACTTACACGGTGCAAGATTCATGTGAGATTTTGTCCGCGCAATATTGCCACACACGCCCCCGAAAAAAAACAAATCACAGCAGTCACTCACACAGAAGAGATTTTAACGCGATGCTCACATACCATTGCAATTTCACAGAAGTCACTTAAAAGTTGAGACTGTGTGCCAGTGATTCTCGCCAAACCGAGTCGGCGGGAAGAGTCGCTATCACACTGGTTCACTTACACAGTGTGAGATAGTTTGAAAGCACGGCTTGCTGGTTTTTGAATTTGCAAAAGCCAACTGCAGCAAAAGCACTTCAAATGTGCCGCTTGTCAGATTTTTATATTTGAAACAATCACGCTTCAGAATTTTGAAAAAATTGTATTAGCCAACGCAAGTGTAAAACGAAACAGAGTGAACGCAATTAAGCAGCTAATGTCGTTAAAACTTGCAATGAAAATGCAAGGTGAAAGATGAAGCAGCAAGGGCGACGTGCTGCTCGTGCAAGATCTGTAATACATAAACGCTTGAAATTACTCGAAAAAGCTTACTTACTCTGTATCATTTTGAGTTGGCTTGGATGGAGCAAAGGCAAGCGGGCATTAATGCTCATAATTTATTATAAAATTCTGTCATTTACCCTTTTGGTCTTGGTTTTTCTCTACCGCAACCCATCTCTGACTGTGTTTCTTGTTTGGTTATACATAATATTTGGTGGTATAAAATAATAAAATTTCTCAACGTTTTTGTGCATTCACTTCTAAAATCACTTTTGAAATTACCTTTTCTCCACGTATGTGTGACTAGCAAATTCATATTGCTTATTTCCATAATAGTGCACAAGTATTTTGTATTTTATACTAGATCTGTGCTGTCATATTATACGAAATGCTAAATGTTAAATTTTATTTTTGTTCGTGCAGGTTAATGTTTGAATTTTTCTGCACTGATACCAGGCGCCTTCCGTCACTACAGACATACTGGCTCTTTTTTAATTAAACCTACATTCAAAAATTCTATATAGCAATTATATAATCTGTGTTTTCATGTAATTTGTTATGGAGCTACTAAACCACAGCTGTTACAAAGCACCAATATCCACAATAATAAAATAAGTAGCGCATGCATTTGCCAAACGCTAGGCAATCACAGTAACTATAATGCGGAGGATGAATTATTACAAACAGTGCAATACTATGTCAGTGTCTTAAGGGCAAAACTCACTCCTGGCGTTATTCAAATGAAAAAGCACCATAAAACCACTAGAAATTGAGAATATGATTTCATTAGAAACAGCATTTTCACGAAAGTAATGTTTAATTACAAAATGCTGTGCAGTAGGTGTTATATTTCTCCATTTAACTGTGGTTATCAACAGTAAGCTACTAGCAATCTGGGGTCAGAAAAGAAACCAGTGGATGTTACTTGTATGCAAGGTGCTGGACCCAACCTGTAAGCATAGGATGTGAGCCTACACAAAGGCTCCAGAGTTTTGCTAGAGCACCTACACAGTCAACAGTGTTACAAAGGGCTTCTGTAACAAACACCTCTATTTTCAAAATATATTCAGTGATGCAAACGGCTTTACAAAAAATTGGCGAGCTTTTTTAAATTATGCTATCAATGTCTGGGGGGCAAAGCCCCCCAGACCCCCCGTTTACCGTCCCACAAGGTTGTATATATTATCAATGATGTAAACGTCGTTGAAAAAAGTCCACGAGCAGTAACAAAGATTGTGTAGCAACGTCGGAAGCTCACCAAACCCCCCTTCAATGAGCGTCAAATTTTATGGTAGATTTACCACTGCAATCTTCGCTATAATCCACACCTATCAACTCAAACCGAGCCACATCAAGATGAAGAGCAAAAACGAGAAAAATTGAGTAACTGTGGTTAGTTGTGTCAAAACCGTGGCAAAAAAAAAACGTTTGGAAAAAACAGTAAGCTTAACCATCGAGCAGGGGCCCGGAGCGTAACCCGGAAGCTTTAGGACTAGCAACAATTTTATTAACCTAAAGACTGCATAGTGCATATCTACTACAGCAATCAGGGACAATCGTCCTCAATACATGAAAGCACTATGCGATATGCAATTGTTTAAATGTTGTGCAGTGTTGTCATTTGCGAAAATGGTTGCAAAGTTACTGCGACTCAAACTCGCTTTAGGTTTGCAGCCAAGAATCAGTGAAGCCACAGAGCATTCAAATTGATTACGCCATCGTGGCGAGTTGTTTATGAGAAATTAATGCGGAATGAAGTCATAAACAATTCCAGCACGATTTACCATTGCTAGCGACTCCAAAAAGACTTCATGATGAAACTACTGAAGTACGAATAGAGCCACAAGTGAAGTCCAAGAAATAAATGCGATATAGATCAAAATAAGTAGCTAGACTTAAGTCCACAAAATAATACAGGCATGCTGTACACATTTATTCAAAAACAATCAAACTAAATTCAAATTAGCAAAGATAACAATTGAGGATAGAGAAACAAATTTTTATCTACGTTTCTAAAATCTAAGTGCTCGCCACAGAAGAGTTTTTTAGGAGGAACGCACGAAACGAACAGATTTTAAACTTGCTTAACTCCAATTGTGATGTACGAGTATGTGCCAATATGTGCGAGTACTTCAATACACATTAACACGCTATGGTGAATAAGTTGCGAAATCCAAACACCTTCCTGTAAAATAGGGTATCGATTATGAAAGCAATTTACAAGCCTAAACCTGCAAGAGGATTTGCGGGAGCTTTGTAACAACTTGATCTTCAAAAAACACTGTACCATAGCAAGCTTTCAGCTACCTCAACCACTACTGTAATTTGCGACACGATCGAGAGAACGTGTATACTGTATACCAAAACCAGACAATTTTTGCCAGACCTAAATGCCACTTCACTATTACTGAAGGGCCAAAGATATCTAAAAATATCGAGTCAAAATCGTGCAATAAACAAAGGTCGCATAACGGAGAAATTTAATACTAACGTTTTGGCCCTGTGATAATCACAGACGGTAATCAATTCTTTACACCTATTCCATCATAGTTTCAAATTAATAAATATGTAAGAAAATCTTAAGAACAAAATTCATCATTCAGGGCGTCATTGCATGGAATGAACCTAATAGCAGATAGGCAACAAGTAAGATAGAGAACACTCAATAATTAAAACGGGCGAAACTGCGCACCTTGCTGTTTTTCTGAAGCAGCCAACGACTATCTTAATTAAACAATGTATCGTCTATGGAAGATTCACATACAATCAAGCCCAAACAATAAAACAATACATAGAAATTTCAAAACCGCTAAGCTTTGACGAAATTTTAGGAAAGTATCCATTTAAAAAAAAACTAAAATATGACATCGCAAGTGATATCCGGGGACTTCACGAAACTATCTAACTTTACTGAGCTAAACAACTTCACAATTGCGTTAAGCGTGTTCATGGTTATTGATAGTCAGATCTGAAACACATCGCTTTCGAATTTCATAATGTTCCATTAACTTGATCAGGTTTGTGGTTGACGGCTTTCAAAATTTTTAAGTCTAGAAAAAATACCGATTAAAATGCAGAAACAAAACTTTTTGATCTGAAAATGCCAATATGATTTTCGGGTTTTGTAACTTCCATTATCTTAACCAGAAATTTGACACACTATCCTAAATATCAAATCTACACCCTAAACTAGCCCATTGCAATAGTTTTTTTTTTAAAGAAGAATTTTATATACGCACATGTATGAACATTTCTACTGATTTTTCTCAAACTTTAAGAACTAACTCAAAACAACGCCTGCCTTAGCAATTAGCATGGAAAAAGATGCATACACAAACAAAATTTAGAAACAAAAAATCACATTCTTATAAATTTATAAGTGATATTGCAGAGTCTACCTTTACGATGACTTCACATTGAAAACAGATTTTAATTTACTCAACTCTACGCTTTCCAGTACCCTAGGTGTAACGTTTAAAGTCAAGCAACTATTTATCAAAAATTATCTACTTCTTTTGCAGATTGTGCTTTCTTTAGTTAATTTTACCAGCTTTAAGGTTATTTGCTCTAAAAGTTTAAAGTTTTAAAAAAGCTACCAAATTATGAAGTTTTTTAATTTCGATGTATCTAGCTTAAACAATGAAAAACTAATGTTTAAAGTTAAGCAAGTTTAAAGTCAAGTGTAACGTTTAAAGTCAAGCAACTATTTATCAAAAATTATCTACTTCTTTTGCAAATTGTGCTTTCTTTAGTTAATTTTACCAGCTTTAAGGTTATTTGCTCTAAAAGTTTAAAGTTTTAAAAAAGCTACCAAATTATGAAGTCACCTCAAACAAAAAGCTATTAGTAGTTCCTAACAGTTTTTCACTTTATTATGAAATAGCTGCATCGCATACAGAGATCTTTAAAATTCCAGTGACTTTATTACATCAGCCAAACTTAATACTAACCATGGCAAAAAATATGCACGCATTTTAAAGCAATTCCTACTGTGAGAACGCTATTTGGCAGTGCGACCGAACGGCCAACATAATGGATATTGTACAGTATATTGTATTACATCCATTATTCCGCACGAAAGCTTTCTTGATAAAATTGTTCAAAATCTTTCGAGAGTAAGTAAAAGATTTTTTCAACGTCTCAAATGACAGTTTAGTGAAAAAAACTTGGCCATTCAGCTTAAACCTAACAAAGCCATTAAGCTCAAGTATATACTTCAACGTTTTAAATGTAGGAGTAATCTCGTAAGTTTGACTCTTCTACTTTTTTGTGAAACCAATTCATTGTGAGAATTCATCTTATAGGTAGAAGGTCCATTTAAGGTCTAATTGTTCAACATGGCATTGCGAAGTCTGGCATGCTTTATCTACAGTGAGATCCTCAAATTTTCTCGTCTTACATTTTTGCCTATCTTAAAAATTTTATTGTCTAGCTTGAGCTGTTAAAATTTTTAAAGGACTCGTTGGAGAAGCATTCCCAATTGTGGGACTTGAAATTAGTCATATTTATTTACCTATTCTGATTTTATCTTTCGTTTATATTTACCTATTCTGAAAGTTTCATGTGTCTAGCTTGAATCGTTGAAAAGTTTGAATTTTGAAGGACCCCGTTTTGGTGCCCCAAATTTTGTCAAATTTTATCTTTCCTTCATATTTGCTTGCGTACCCTGAAATTTCGATGTATCTAGCTTAAACAATGAAAAACTATGAATTTTGGCGTCCTCGTTTGAGGGGGACCCCCATTATGGTATCCCCAAATTTTGTCAAATTTTATCTTTCCTTCATATTTAGGCTAACTTTTCTGAAAATTTCATTAGTCTAGCTTAAGTGGTAAAAGTTCGGATTTTGGTGTCCTTGTTTGAGGGGTATCTTCCAGTTTGGTATATACCACTAATTTTTGTCAAATTTTATCTTTTCTTCGTATTTGCCTATCTTAAAATATTTATGTGGCTAGCGCAGAGTTGTAAGTCGGACCGGGCTTTTCGAGTTGGGTTCGGGCCTAAAGTTGACAAAAATTTCGGGCTTAATTCGGGCCTGAGACGTACTTTTTGTCTTGGATGTACAAAAAAATGATCAAAATAACTTGGCAATATTGCTAAATTTTTAGACCTAACTCAACTTTCGAGTTTTTTCCGGCATGATTTGGGCTTCAAAGTAATTTTCGGGTTCGGGTTTATAGTTTCGGGTTTGGGCCTAAACTTATCGGCCCGTTTACAACTCTGGTCTAGCGTGAGTGGTCAAAAAGTTTGAATTTTGGTGGCCCCATAAGAGGGGGACACCCTCATTTTGATATCCTCAAATTTTGGAAAATTTTATCTTTTCTTCATATTTGCCAACCCTAAAAATTTCATGTGTCCAGCTTAAGATTAAAAAGTTTGAATTTTGGAGGGCCCGTTTAGGGGAACCCCTCATTTTAGAACTCTCAATTTTTGTTAGATTTAGTTTATTTTTGATATCTACCCAGTTTGAAAATATTATCCATCTAGGTCCAACGCTTTGAAAGTGTAAAATTTTGGAACAACCGATTGATGGGAATCCCCTCCAACCTAGCAGCCCCGATTTCAGTCGCACACTAGCCCTACCTGATATCTTCAATTGCTAGAACTTTGAATACAGTGTGTACTGTATAGCGGTTTAAAAGTAGATAGCATGAGAAGAAAAAGACAAAAGAAACAAAACAATAAAAATAATATTCAAGTTTGGGTAAACAAACATAATCAAAAGAAAGGTGGTTGATAGTGTGCTCAAAAATCACAAACCATTTTTATCAATATTGATTATGACGAACATGTATCGGTTCAAATTTGTCAACTTTTTGCCCATTTTCGGCCTGTAAAATTTAGGTCACATGACTGGGCACCCCCAAACTCGGTTTGCATAAAGCATTCATAAGCACCTACATTCTGCACAAATTTCAGCTTTGCACGTCAAGTGGTTTTTGAGTTATAAGCGAATAAATAGATTTTCAAGCCAAAACTCGCCGTATTTTTGTGTCTCAATTCACCATCATGTGACCTAGGATCCCGGAAATTGGCACACATGACGCTTTCATTAATTCTTATGAGTCCAATTTTCAACTTTTTAGGTTTTACTGTTTGCT
Organism: Trididemnum nubilum; assembly: GCA_963965965.1. Taxonomy (NCBI): domain Eukaryota; kingdom Metazoa; phylum Chordata; class Ascidiacea; order Aplousobranchia; family Didemnidae; genus Trididemnum; species Trididemnum nubilum. The sequence goes on along the minus strand of OZ014472.1, from coordinate 25,258,393 downwards.
AGTTATGAGCAAACCAATTGTCATCTAACAAAATTTGCGACAAAAACAAAGGCACTACGAGCTTGCGCGAAGTTTCAATTAGTAACTGCCTAACTATTAAACCTTTTGGGCAAAACCAGTGGTGTAACTAGAGATTTGTGCCTGGAGGGAAGAGCTTCGGGGGTCCACTATTTGATGGCACAAGTTTAGAAAAATGGGTTTCACTACGAATTTGGCAATTTGTTTCGTCAATATTAGCTGAGGACCAATCAAGATCAAGACTTCGTTGTTGGCCTAGATCTGGCGAAAAAGTGGCAGAGGCGGCATTTTACAAACAACGCTGGCTTTTTCCGCATCTGGAATCAGCTACAAAGTTTTAAAGACCAAAACATTAAAAATGAATAAAGAACCTAAAATTTGAAGTTTTAGCTACTGCTTTTTTTTTGCAATGAAAAAATAGATCGCAAAACATAAAGCCTATTTTCCACCGGAGCAAAGCATAGCGATTTTTTTTTTCCTTGACAGCTCAATGAGCTCATCAAAATAAGTCAAGTGCAGCGCGTCACAAGCAGCGAAGAAAAAAGAATAATTTTCGCCGCGCTCGGCTTCAGTTGTACATGGATTTTAGGCAACGTTTGCATCTTGATTCTTCAAACCAAAAAATAGCGTAAAGTGTGGAACTTTTCGAACTCCAAAAACCACTGTGCTTTTTTGCCATGTTACGCAGTAAATCAAACGTAAGAAAACCACCGAAAAATAAACGTTTTGTTTTTTTCACTTAATCTACAATTCCTTTTTTTTTTTGCTTGAGCTGCTCTGTAGCGCTTTTTTTCTTAAGATGTAAATTTTTAATGAAGCAGTTACTTTGAAAAAATAACGACGTTTTCATAATCGTAACTTTGTTGTTGCAAACACAAAGCTTATTTATCCTTTAAATAAAGAACGCGCATTCACAGTTGCCCAACTCCCCCCCATACCCCAAAATTTTTCTCATCGATTCTGGACGATTCACAAAAATGACCCATTTGGTCTAAAAATCAGCGAATTTTGCCAAAAAGAGGAAGATTTGCATCACTGTATATTGTCCAAATGCCACTATTGTGAAATCATTGTCATAGCTATCCTAGAGTTTTCAGATTTTTAACCATTGTTTTTGCTATGTCAGAATATTAGCAATGACAAAATTGATTACACTTTTTTATACAAGAACAATTTTGCAACAACACGAGGCTTATTTTTGCTTAAAATTTAAAATAACAAATTAGGAGCAACACCAGGTCCACGACTTTTCGGCGCAACCATTTCGACGCGACCCGTTTCGGCGCCAATATTCTGTGCTTTTTACTAACACTATCCCAAAGCCCTAACCCTAACCCAAACCCTAAATAAGTGAACTGTCAAAGAGCATCGAAGTGGCACCGAAACGATCTGTGCAAAAAACATACGGCAACAAAATAGGTGGGGCCGAAATGATCACACCGAAAAGACGTGATTCCACAACACCAGTCTCAGCAACAAACAATATTATTAAGAACAACTGCAAAAGAATCAATTCCAAATCAAAAAAGTAATTAAATTCTGTACTGATTCAAAACAATAAAGCTTGAGTGGTTTTTTGGTAGTTACAGGCAAAATTGCAAAAATTTTGAGACTATGGAGTGCTGTTGAGCACTGCGCAGGTAACAAAAAACTTTTCAACTCTCATTCAAAGGAAAACTAATTCTCGCTTTCCGCAATTTTACGATGCTGCAAATGCAGCTAAAAAGGCATTTACAAGCAGACAGATCATTAGGAATTACAAACATGGTCCCATAATTGACATTAATGATCTCAAAAATTAAGAACCAATTAGGGCCGGTCTACACTGTGCGTACAAAATTTCAAAATTTTTTGCGCTCGTATGTCGAGGGTGTCTACACTATACAAAACGGCGCTTACGAGCGTAACAGCTTAACAGTGTATTCTGTGGGTGGCCATAATATTATGCTGAACTGGATGACGGAAATCACAGATTTATTACAATTCTTTGTTGTTGCGATTAAATTTGGGTCAGATTATGCATCACGAGAAGTAGTATTGTCTTTTTGATAACTTAAACGTGAAATTTTTTCTACCTTCCTCACAAAAAAACATAAAAAACATACCAAAAAAACATAACGTGATCGAATGTCTATTACTGTACAGCTAGATCTGGGTTCGATTCCGTGTTTAGCCTTCAGCAATAAAAAGGGACACCATGAAGACTCCACAGTGTGTGGTAGACAAAACGTGGCAGCTTAACTCGAAGACCAAAAGGTTTCTTTGCTGTCTCCTGGCCAAAGCAACTTGTTGAATACAACAAAATTACAAAAATTAACACATAGGCCACTGATGCAGGCACGGCGTTAGGATAGCGCGACAAGGGGGGCAGAAATAAATTTTGGGGGAGCACGAGAGGTTTATTAACGTGAATTTAAGAGTGTGGAGCAAACGAAAAAGGTGAAGACATAAAAAAAAGGTCTTCAGTTCAAAAATTTTCACAAACTCTGGTTTTCATCTCAAAATTTTGCAACTTTTTACGAATCCTAAAGTGAAGACTAAAAAAGAAAAGTCCTTGTCCCCAAAGTTTCATGAAATCCGGTGTGAGTCCACAAAAACTACGAAAAAACAGTTTTTGCGCACAAATTCTAAGGCGATAAGCACCAATATGGGTGTCTTAGGCCTCGATTTGTACTCCAGTAGCCCCAAGCGTGTTAATTTCTTCGAAGCACAGTCCAGGCTTGGGGCACACAAGCAGTCATTTGGGGGGCACGGCCCCGGAATGCCCCCTCGTGGCACCGAGCCTGCACTGATGGGCACTAGAGGCTGGTTTCAAAGGTCCGGTTCTTCCTCTTTTGAATTCCTCTTAGCGGAGAGTGACTCGGTGGAAATATCTAATCTCAATGTTTTGCAGGGTACCTTTTGTTTTCAGCTTTCAACTGTTTTTCAGTTCTACTGATACATTCCGTTTACAGAGGCGGAGTCCTCGAGGACACATTTTGAAGTCCTTGGCCTCGAAGTTTCAAATCCTCAAAAATTGCCCTGTCCTCGGCTCAAAAACAGCAGTATTTTTGGAATCCTTAAAATTTTGTGGATTGTTTTTGTAGAAAAACTTGTTTTTTTGGAGATTTTTTGATTTTGTTTTTTTGAGAACACCTGAAAAAAAAATTGGAAGACCTTATTATTATTATTTTTTTGGAGAACACTTGCGCCTGTGTCCTTGCCCTAGAAAGGGTCTGTCCTCAAAAAGGCTGTCTTTGGCCTCGGATATTTTTTGTGTCCTTGGCCTCGAGCCTTGTCCCCTCAACTCCACCTCTGTCCAGTGTCCTTTTAAGCCAAATGTTGAGCGTCTTTCGCCTCTCTCCCATTTCAGCTTTTATATAAACTTTATCCAGTCCACCCCTGGAAACACAATAGACGGCGCATGATGCGTAGCAAGCAGGTGTAGGTTATTCTCTTGAATTATCAGTTTGAGTGCGCGAACACATTAAACTACAATCTTTTCCGCATTAAATCCCTTCTGCAAAAACAACACGCATTTTATCATTGTTGTATTGACTCCTCCCCCCAAGCGGTTTGAGTTAACTCCTTGTAATCAATCAGATTGAATTGCATTATAACTCGTGATTTCATAACTAAAATTTTGTTGACATGCTTATTGCAGTATTCATCTTTTCTTTTTTCACACAAATGCTTCTACTGAACGCTTTTTTTTTACTAACACTCTGATAGTTTTGTATCACGATAACGCACAAGAATTTGATAATAAAAGTTTGGGATTCAACCCCTCACCCGCTAAACCTAAACATATTCAGAGAAATGCTTACCCTAGCATTAGCAGAAGATTGAGAGAAATCTCACATATGTCCAGATACTTGCACTTTTATAAAACATAAAGCGAAAATAGGGCAAACTATGGTAGCTAAAAAATTTCAATTACTCTATACTGCAGTAATATTATTACCACTGAAACTGCAGAAAATTGATTGTGCGATTAGAGCATTCAATAAGTTTACTGTACTTCGAGGAGGAACTTTTGAATTCTCTCAATAAGACAGATATTGCAACTTTTGTAATACAACTGTATTCAATATATTCAAAAACTCAATAAACTAAGAATAAGCTATAGACAGTATACAGAGTCTTATAGGCACAATCAAACCTTTGATTAACAGCCTAAGACATACTGTTTTGGAATCGACATTCGTCTTTTATTCCTCCTCAGTATAGCTAGGACTACAGGTATGAACATCAGCGTAGAAAGGCAAAGAATCGCAAATTAACCAGATAATGACACAATTTTTTTTCCCCAAAACATAAAGTAATCACAATATTACAATAGATAATTCTATAATTTCCAATAGCATGCCTTAGACAGCTGTTTCGCCCAATCTCAGGGCTCATCAGTAAGGCTAGCAAGGCCAAAAGGACAAATATCCCCAGTATTAAAAATCTTCAAAACAAGCAACTTTACCAATTTATTAATCAATGAATAAATCTTTACCGATTACCTTTATATTACATAAATCTTTACCCATCATTCAGTCAATTTTAGCCAAAATAGGTAAATCTTAGCTGAAAAATCCTTACCCTATAAAACTAGAGCTATTAATTAAATCTTTACCGAATGAAACTATTGCTATAAATCAAATCTTTACTGACTAAAGTACAAATCTTACCTTACATATCACAGAAGAACGATAGCCTAGCTAACAAAATAAGTAAACCTTAACTGAAAAATCTTTACCCAATGAAACTTAAGCTATTATAAACTTTACCGAATGAAACTATTGGTTTAAATCAAATCTTTACCGATTAAAGTACAAATCTTACCTTACCTCTTCCAGAACAACGATACGCTAGCTAACTCTCTACTCTCCTCATAGCTAGCCTTAAATGGCTACGTCTCCAGTAGGCTGAAAAGCTCAAAATTAGTGCCAAAATTCAGACTAGAGCTAAACTAGGCTAACAATCTTTAGAAATGAAACGCTATCAGTACACTCTGCTCTCCTCGTAGCTCACCTAAAATGGCTACGTCTCCAACAGGGCTGAGACTGCTCTAAACTAGAACCAGTGACTCGCAGTAGTATGTACCGTGACTCAACAATGACAATTTATTAAGAACAATGTACTGAGAAAATTAAGAATAAGCTATAGACAGTACACAGAGTCTTATAGGCACAATCAAACCTTTGATTAACAGCCTAAGACATACTGTTTCGGAATCGACATTCGTCTTTTATTCCTCCTCAGTATAGCTAGGACTACAGGTATGAACATCAGCGAAGAAAGGCAAAAAATCGCAAATTAACCAGATCATGACACAATTTTTTTTCCCCAAAACATAAAGTAATCACAATATTACAATTTATGTTTTGGGGAAAAAAGATTTTATTATACATCACATCACCATAGGCGTCGATCTCGGGGGGGCCGGGGGGCGGTGCCCCCTCGGGTCTGACACTGAAGGGGGCGAAATATGTCTGGCCCCCTCCGTTTTTTGGCAAGTAATGCCCACTTAACACTAAGCGCGTAGAAAAAGTATTTTTGAGAAGGCGTTTTTAAGATTATTAATTTACACATAAATTAGCGTGTCAACGTGTCTAAAAGATTACAGGCGCTCAAACAGCAGGATGCGGGTTTGGTGAAGAATGTCATTCTAAATGTGAAAAGTTGTTAAAATTCGCCGTTACGCTTCGTGATCAAAACCTTCGATGTATCGTTACATCGTTACAACGTATATTTCTGGAATGTTGGTTGAACAATAACAGCTTAAGCAAATTGTTTACGCAGTGAGTTAACCATTCAAAATTTCGATAAAAGGAAAGGGTGATATCAAATTGATATGATATAAGGGTGATATGAAATTGATATAACATTATTAAAATCACAATACGCTAAAACACTACAGCCTGTTTCGTACTGGCTACTCACCAGATGCTATGCGTATGAACTGAAAGAAAAATGATATAACATTACAAGGACGTGCTGCGTATAAAATTATGATGTATATCTGCGCTCCAAAGGAGTCAGTTGCAACCCACAATGATCAAAGACCAGCAATCAATTAAATATCAACTACACGATACCGGTAAGTGCTATAATGATGTTCCAATTACATCTCAATAAATTAAAATAATAGTAAAACTACGTCACAATCAACTTTAAAAATCTTTCGAAATTGACTATAACTATGGAGCAAATGAGGGATGAACTTTATTTTCTGCTAACACGTGCCAATAACTAACATGAAGCGTCAGTCTGCTATTAGCGCTTTTTTCAGACCAGTTTCAAAAAGAGTTGGAGCAGTGGAGGTTACAGGAGAGTCCAGTGCCGATAGTAATGGTGAGCAGCAAGCTCATGACGTTGACAATGAAAGTGTGGTCGCAGAAGCTGATCGGAATACAAACTCAGAAATTGATGAAACTTCTAACTGCCCCAGTGATCTTCCCGCACCGTTTGATAGCAGTGTTTTGCCAAATCAAATGCCAACTAATGAAGGTCGTGTTTTGCAAAGAGAGTGGTTTAAAGATTTTTTGTGGCTGCGGTATAACGAGGATGGTACGTGTCACTGTTCATGCTGTTTATGGGCAGTGAAAAATAAACGGCTATCGGCAAAAGATACGGAAGGAATTCAAAAGACAAAATGGGTAAAGATAACTGAGGCTTGGCAAGACTATCGAAAGGGAAAGAGTGCGTTGCGTTCCCACAATGGCTCTTCATGGCATCAAGCAGCCAATGAAGCGTTTCAAGTAAGTTACGGGATTTTTTACTTTACAAATACTCTTGCATTTGTTGGTTATCAAATTATTACTAATTTTATGATATCAAATTATTAGGCACACATACAGGAGTGGTGACGTACAGCTTATGCAAAAGTTTTTTCATTAGCATCTTATGAGTGTATCACCTGCTAAAAGCCTCGTTTCGTAAAAATTAATACATAACAAAGCGTTAACGATGACGAATTCGAGCATTTTTTAATTCGTGATTTCTATACAATGCGTCGTTTCTACAAAATAAAAAAAAAGTTGTCTAGGTATAGCCTCGTTTAGTAAAAAGTTAGCCCCGTCTTTTGCATATTAAATATGTAGCTTCGTTACAAAGAAAAATTTATTTACAAAAATGAGTAGTATAATGTAATATGAAGTAAAAATGTCGGCCTTCACCATAATTCTCGTTTAGGTTGCTCTTGATGATTCCCAAATTCAAGTAGAACTTGGAAACAAGTCCGTGCAGGAACAAAAGAAAAATCGGTTAGCACTTACAGCTATATTTGATTGCGTTCGTTACTGCGGAATGCAAGGGATCGCATTAAGGGGCCATGGCGATGAAAAGAAATCTGGCAACCTTTGGAATTTATTGTGGATAATTGGACGTTACAATGCCGATATAAACTCTTACATGACTTCGCAATCTTCAATTAGATTCTTGTCCCCAGAAATTCAAAATGAGATGCTAACCATTTTGTCACTGATGGTGTCACGAAAAATAATTGCTATCGTAAAATTGGAATCTCAAATTTTTTTCACTCCAGCAGATGGCATCACAAACAGCTATGTATTCTCTCTGATTGCTGATGAAACTTCAGATATATCAAACAAAGAGCAAGTGAGCATTTGTATTCGATATTGTTCAAATTCTTTCATCAGCGGAGAGGTATTTTTCGGATTTTTCGAAACTTGTAAAACGGATTCAACTACTTTATTTAATTTGATCAAAGATGGGTTATTGAGGCTTGGCCTTGATATTTCTGGTCTGCGTGGTCAAGGTTATGATGGTGGTAGCAACATGGCTGGGAAAGTAAATGGAGTTCAGCAAAAAATGTTAAATGAAAATTCCAAAGCACTTTATTTTCATTGTGTGGGTCATCAGCTGAATTTAGTATGTCAAGATGCTTGCAACGAATTCCCATTGGTTTCACAGGTGATAAAAAATGTAAATAAAATCGTAACCTTTGTGAAAGAATCACCGAAGCGCTGTTCTTGGTTTAGCAACATACAAGCCTCTTTTGAAGAAGCATCTACTGTGAAGCTCCGGCCATTGTGCACCACACGATGGGTGCTACGTAAAAATTGCATTGATGCCTTTCTTGAAAATTATAACAATCTCATGAATTTGATGGAAGAAATGAGCGAAGATAGTACTATCACGGGAGTCGTGCGATCTTCAGCTTTCACCCATTTACTAAACTTAGAGAAGTTTGACTTGTATTACATTCTTCGTCTATTGCAGCGATTGTTCAGCATTATTCACCCCATTCATGTTAAATCCCAATCCCGCCGCGCTACTACAGGAGATTTAGATAGTTGGATTCAAGAGCTTGCTGGTGCTTTGACATTAAATTTAACTAATTTTGGAAAGGAGCTTTTTGATGAATGCAAAATGCAAGCAACGCTGATGAAAATTGACCTGCCAAAAATTCCTGGGGTTTGTCGCACTTGCAGTGCAGAAGAAGTAGAAGAGTTCTTCGTCAAGCTGTTTAAACAAGTTTTTGAAGCAGCAGCGAATTCTCTATTACGTCGTTATCAATCACGTCCCCTGCAAATGTCCAACTTTTTGCGTGGTCTTCTAGAAGATCCGTCCATGTCTCGTGACGAGATGGAAGCTGTGAGCAACTTTTATGGAGATTGGAATTTTGCAGATATTGTTCGGGAACGACAGTTGTTGTTTGCCCGGTTCAGAAGGCTAAATCTTCGCATCTCCGTTGCAGAAATTGGCAAAGAAATGAGCAAAAATCCTGCTTTAGTTGATATGGCACCAAACTTCATTTCTGCACTAAAAACTTACTTGGTTTTGCCTAGTTCTGTATGTGAAGCAGAGCGGTCGTTTTCAACATTGCGTAGATTGAAAACGTACCTCCGATCTACGCAAACACAGAAACGCTTGAATGGGCTAGCAATTTTGAATACTCATCGTGATCGTGCTGAAGCTCTTGACCTTGCAGAAGCCGTAGATGAATTCGTCTCAAAAACGCAAATTCGTCGTAATAAATTTGGATCTAGTTCGGAATTGTAATTTGAAAAACCAACATTGAAACATAAGCTGCCCATGCTATTATGCATTGTAGTAACTGTAACGCATTATCGCCAAACAGAAGGCTCGATATCGTGTTTTTGATGGTTATTTATAACTTTTTTTGTTACCTTTTTTTTTTCAAAGCATTAATCTTGCTTGCGGCATCTAACTAACGAGCGGTGTTTTCACAATTAGCTTTCTGCAAAAAGTGACGTTGATGCTCCATCTATGTTTGTTCAATTACGTGACTGGTAGATCGTTTTTCATTTGGAAACAAATGTATATTTCGTTTAGTGCTTGTAACATTTTTGTTTGATTGGCGAATAATAAAAAGCAACACATTTATGGTGTTAGTTTTTTAGAGATTGTCTATGTCGGAGAATCCGCACGATTTTACACTTAAAATCGTTTCAATTGAAACTAAGTTTAACCAAACTTCACAAAAAAATTTTCGCCCCCTCGGAATTTGCTTAATCAACAAAAAATCGACGCCTATGCACATCACCACAATTAAATACAAATATTTTATTATACATCACCAACATTTTGATTATAAAACTTGAATATGAGTAATGCCTGGATCCTGGAAAAGTCAAGCAGAAACTCTATGAAGCATTAATAATCACCAATGTCTTGATTGATTTCATGGTGAGAAAAGAAAACGTCACAAGTTTAGCCAACAGCATTTTACCTAAGCCATGAGCAATTTTCATTACGGTGTGTTGACCATGAGGCATGTTGAAGAAATACAGAACAAACATTAATGAAATTTGATGGCTTTACTTCTGCTTTTCACTCTATTCACTAAAGGAGAAAATGTCATATTGTTAGTTAACAGCGCTTAACCCAAATCATGATCAATTTCCAGTAGGTTGTGATGACCATTAAGCATGTCGTAGAAATACACAACAAACATTAATGGAACTTGATGGCTTCTGGTTTTCAATCATGCAGTTCCAACAATTTTCCAATCATATTCTACTCATTGGAGGACCTAGAGTAAAACAAACAATAATTACTCCCACCAAAATAAGTTTGAAATTCGGCAAAGTGTCCAAAACCATCATTAGCAATAGACATATCACAAAAACGGACCAATTATGCATAAAACAGTTGCACTCAGAGAAGAGTCCAAAATTTTTAGAGGCAAGCAGTTGACACAAGATGATTGACTTGGCCAACTTTAATCTTAGTCCGAACCAGACCAGAAAGATATTTGACGCAAAACCCTAACCATAACGCTGCAGGGTTAAATTTTCTTGCATCAGTGGTCACATTAAATCTCAAAAAAATGCCAATACTACACTACAGAACAAAGCTATCAAATCAAGTTAGCAAACTTAAAGCAAAAAAACAACAAATTTTTGTTTAAACTAAACAAAGAATACTTTATTGTATCAAAATTAATTCTAGCGAAGATATCACTACAGCATTTTTTAAACCATAAGGCGCAGCAAACTGGAACATACAACTGTTAATTGACGCGCTGTCGTAGTATCAATAAATGGCTTCTATAATTATTATTTTCTAGCATAAAGCACGCTAAATGGCTTCTATAGCTATTGTTTTTAGCCACAATGTGTGCCAAAGTATAAGATGCACTACATTACGTTAAATTTATTAAACTCTAAAAAACTTTTTAAAAATCTAAATGGTTTAACTCTGAATGAAATTATGGAATCAAATCAAGTCTTTCATTATACATGCTGTAATACATTGAAGCGCACAAAGTTGGCACGGCCCACCACAGCATCATTGCACTCGAACAACATAGCTGCCTTGAAAAAAATGTCGCAGCAATACAAAGCCACTGGCAATGCTGTGTTTGATTTGACCAGGCTGAATTAAATCTCAGATCTCTACTCCAGAGACGAATGCATTACCACTTGATCAACTGGCTGTAAGAGAGCATAACCAGAAGTACAGATTAAATGCATCAGAGTAGAAGGCACAAGTTGGATTTCTTAAAAAATCATTGGTGCACCTTATGGTTTGAAAAATGTGACACATTTTTGAAATCTTAGTTGCACCCAAGAAAAACAAGCAATGCAACTCATATGTAACAAGAAACTTGAAATTGTGTAGTTAAGTTGCAGTGATGTGAATAATGTCTTGTCACACAATCACATTAGAAAAAAACTTCAAAAGTGACAAATTTTCTTTGGTCCACTGCTAATTTTAAATGATTATTTTAACTAAAAGCAAATGATTTAGATAAAACTTCCAAATTTGTTTTTTTATTTTCATTATGAAAACGCTTGAAGTTTTTTTTTTTTTGATAAAAGCTCAAATAGCTGGTAAAGATTGTCAATCTAGAAATAGACATAACTAACCTTGAAAACCTGACAATGCCACTGTTAGAATGGTTATCATTCTTGAAATCTTTGATCATTGAAGATCAAAATTGTTTCATAAAGTCATCAATAAGTCTCTTGAGTCTGGACCAAGTACCATATCATTGTTAAATTCCAAATACTTACAGTTACTATATTTTGTTCATTACAATAAATACTTGCTAATAGAGTCTTAATTTACAATTCTGAAAAGCAATTGCAGAATATAAAAACTTTTGATTTCACTTTCTTATTGACATGACAGTAAGCCAAACCTATTGGCTTGGCAGTATGTGCAATTCCACTCAACTATTTGCAAAAGTCTAAAACCTGATAGTTACTGAATAATAAGTGAGCACATCTTGAAATAAAATAATTTTACATGCCTATATAGCTGTAACTGCACAGCCCATCATATCAGTAGGCTAGTACCAGGGTACACCTAGATTATGGATTTTAATTCTGTTTCTATTACTGTAGCTGTAGGCTAACTGATAGTGTAGGCTCTAATACTTTTGAGTTTCATTGATATAAGAAATCAGAGCCTAGATTTTATCGGCAGACTAATTTTTCAACTTTGCATATTTTCTGACAGTAGCTTAGGCAGTTAGGCTATTACTGTAAGTTGCTTGCTTACCAGTATCTCTTACCGGTATAATGCAGCATTACTGCACCTACAAAGTGCACCAGTAGGTTAAACCTTTTCAACTAAACTAGCCTATAGCAGCTATCACGCTAAGATTACTAGTTTACTTAAACAACGTGGTATATTACACCCCAGGTACGAGTACAACCAAGACGTAGACCTACCGTACCATACTGGTAGGCTTATTGGTATTAGTTTTGGCTTAAGCTAGTCCCCCAGGTCAGGACTGTGATATGCATCGCCACACCACACATCAGTTTTAATTTTCAAATTTCTTAACTTGGACTAGGCTTACCAAATGTTACATAACAACAAACAATTTATAATTCACTTTTGGGCCTATCGACCTGGGCCTCTTTTTTGCAAGTTTTTCCTCATAGAGCCGCAAATTGACCATTTTCATGTTGAACTAGGCTATTTTAAACCAACACGCATACTTTCACTTTTGAAAATCAACTTTTTTTCAACAAAACTTATGAACCTAATTTTAGCCTACCCCGAGACCTGGCAAACCAGTTTTTGAAATTTCACGCAAATCGTGAGCTTACGAGATTACGATGGTACCGGCGAAAAAAATTTGCTCGTTTAGCAAATTTTTTTCGCTGGTAATTTTACTCTTGTAAGGTGCTACGCCCATAAGGTGGTATGCCTGGGCTTACAAAATTTTCCTTTAAAATAAACTAAGGTTACGATCATGAGCTGACGATTTTACGCACAGTGTAGACCGGCCCTTAAGAGCAACTGAGGCTCAACATTGGTTTAAATATACCAAAAACTAAATGTTCATTTTCCTGCGAGAAAATAATACGGGATTTCCGCCAGTTCCATTTCACTATCATTCTCCCCTTCATACTTCGAAGGTTACCGATATTTCCGTCAAACTCAATCGTATGCAACACCATCAAACTGATTTTGTCTCATGAAAAAATTAAATGTTGATTTTAAATCGTTTGTGGTTTGGGTAAAACCGATGTCCGACTAAGTATTTGAACACAGCTCAGTTTATTCTCGACAATTTCAAACCCTGGCGCCTTTAATCATTACGCCAGCTCAGCATATGAACCCAACAGACTAAAATCAATTGTTAAATTTAGCCTTTAAAAAGTGAGTTTTGGGAAGGTTCATTTGAGGGTTGGTACCCCCAAACCATGTAAAAAATTGTCTTTTAAATATCTACTGATGTTCAAAAAAAGTAGCAGCCTAGCTCAAGCCGTTCAAAATAGATGATTTTGTGTGGTCCATTTGGGAAGGTTCCGGAGGGGAGTACTTAAAACTATGCAAACATTTTGTGTCTTAAATATCTTTTGATGTAAAAAATACTGGAGCCTTAGCTTCAGTTCAACAAATTGATTTTTGTGGGGTTCACGTGGGGATATCCGGGGGTCTGGTACCCCCATATTATGTACAAGAAAACTGGAGTGTTAGCTTAAGCCGTTCAATGCAATGACGTTTGGGAGAGTTTGGGGGAAAGGTACCCCCAAAGTATGTCAATTTGTTGTCGCTTAAATAGCTACTAATATCAAAAACAACAAAGCCTTAGATTAAATCATGCAAAAATTAATTTTGGTGAGGTTCATTTGGGGATTTTCGGTGGGGTGGCACTTTCAAACTAAGTCCAAGCATTTGTCTTTTCAGCATTTCATAATATGAAATAAAAACTAGAGCTCTAACAAAAGCCATTGAAAAAATTGATCTTTAAGGGGTCCGTTTGGGGGTGGGTGGTACCCCCAAACTCTGTCAAAATATTTGCCTCTGAAATATCTACTGATATCAAAAACACAAGCATCGTAAACTTAGTTGTGCAAAAACTTGATTTTTGGGGGTCCACCTTGGGGGGGTCCCTGGATGGGTGGCACCCTCAAACTATGTCGAAATATTTGTCTGTTGTATCTGTTGATATCGAAAAATAAAACTGGTGCCCGAGTTTGAGACAAACAAAAAATTAATATTTGGAGGGTCCCAGGGGGGTATTCCCAAATGATGTCAAAACATTCGTCTCTTAGATATGTGCTGATATTAAAAAAAAGTTACCTAGCTTGAGCCAATCAAAAAATTGATTTTCGGGGCTCTGTTTGGGGGTCCCCGGGCAGCATCCCCAAATTACATCAAAATATTTGTCTCCAAAATATCTACTGTTGATATCAAAAAACAAAGCACCGAAAATTAAGTCGTTCAAAGAATTGGTTTTGGGGAGGATCCCTGAGGGGGGCCATATCTCCAAACCACGTCAAAAGATTTGTATCTTAAATACCTACTGACAGCAAAAAACACTGGTACCCTAGCTTGAGCCATTCAAAAAATTGGTTTTTGGGGGGTCCATTTGGAAGGAGGCCTCAGCGGGGTGGTATCCCCAAACTCTGTCAAATTATTTGCCTCTAAATATCTACCGATATGAAAATACACTGCAACCGTAAATTAGGTCGTTCACGAAATTGTTTTTTGGGGGGTCCCCAAGGAGGGGGTTGGCACCCCCAAACTATGTCAAAATGTTTGTCTGTGAAGTATGCGTTCATGTAAAAAAAAAAACTGGCACCTTAGTTTGAGCCAATCAAAAAATTAGTTTTGGGGGTTAATTTTAGGGGGGTCCGTGGGGGTAATACCTCAAACGATGTCAAAATATGTGTCTCTCAGAAATGTGCTGATATCGAAAAAAATTAGTGCCCCAGCCCGAGCCAATTAAAAATTGATTTTTGGGGGGTCCCCCAGGGGGGGTGGTACCCCCAAACCACGTCAAAGTATTTGTCTCTTAAATATCTACAGATATCAAAAAACACTGGCACCTTAAATTAAGTCATTAAAAAAATTGATTTTTGGGGGTCTATTTTGGTCCTCGAGGGGGGCGGTACCCCCAAACCACATTAAAATATTTTCCTCTTAAATATCTACTGATATCAAAAAACATTGGCACCTTAAATTAAGTCATTAGAAAAATTGAATTTTAGGGGTCCATTTTGGTTCCCCAAGGGGGAGCGATACTCCCAAACCTTGTCAAAATATTTTCCTTTTAAATATCGACTGATAGCAAAAACACTGGCACCCTATGTTAAGCAGTTCAAAAAATTGATGTTTGGGGTGGCCTCTTGGGGGAGGTCCCTGGGAGGGTGGTACCCCTAAACTATGTCAAGGTATTTGTCTCTTTGTTGTGTCACAATATCAAAGATGTAGCACCTTAGCTTAAGCCACCAAAAAAACTGATATTTGTTTGGCTCCTTTTCAAGGTTTTGGGGGTTGGTACTCCCAAATTATGTCAAAATAGTTTTGTCCTAAAAACTTCTTCTCACACCCAAAAGAACTAGCGCGCTTGCTTATGGTGTTTAGAAAGTGTTTTTTTTTGGGCGTCTTCACAGAGAATGAAATCTGATACCCTCTGATCAAACCTACTGTCGAACAGAAAACATTGAAAGCGATTTGGTCGTATCCGAAAAAAATTAATATGCTAGATTTGATTTAATCTTGGTTTGATAAAAACGATGGCCAATTAGATAATTGAACCCAGGTCTTATGATTCAAGCACTGGCGCGTTTAACCATTCGGCCAAGGCAGCACACGCAAGTACGTGACTAAAATCACTTAATAAACTTTGCTGTCACAAGTTTGGGGTGCATATGCCCCAAACCATGTGACGTAGCGCCTCCAAAATTGCAGGAACACAAGTTCAAGTATAGACTTATCATCTGTCCAAATTTCAAGTTTCTAGCTTTAGTGTGACTAAAATCACTTAATAAACTTTGCTGTCACAAGTTTGGGGTGCATATGCCCCCAACCATGTGACGTACCGCCTCCAAAATTGCAGGGACGCAAGTTCATGTATAGACTTACAATCTGTCCGAATTTCAAGTTTCTAGCTTTGGTGGTTTTCGAGTATTTGTCACCATAATGTGGTTTGCTGAATAAATAAATACATAAAGAAAAAAAAGTGTCGGAATCGTCATGGTTTATTTTTGAGAGCTAAAAGTGCATGCCCAGATGCTTCTAAATTCGAAACTTTTATTTCCCTAGTGTGATTAGTTTTCGAGCTAGAGCTGTTTAAATCTAGTCAATTAGACTAGTTATGCTGGCGGTCGGACGTGACTAAATTTGCTGATAGCGCTGCTTGCTTGCAACTGTTTAAACTTATTAAAATGGCAGATATTGAACGTAAATTAGATCAAATCTTAAGGAATCAAAACGAAATTAAGGAAAGAGTCAGCAATCTGGAAGATACGTTAAATGGAATCAGCCGTAGACTAGCAATAAATGAGAACAGGCTATCGAAGGTAGAAGGAAACCAGGAAAATCTACAGGCTCACGTGGCCAAATTAGAATTGAAAATTAAAGAAATTCAGCAAGAAAATTTGAAGCAAAAAGAAAATTTCAAACTTGATCAATTGAATAGAGAGCTTTACTCGAAACGCTTTAACTTCTTAATCCATGGTTTACCGGAAGATAAAATGTTCAAGTGGGAAACTAGAGATAAAACTCTTGCTATTTTTTACCGGTTTGTTGAAGATGGGCTAAAGATTAAACCAGAAAATCTTCGTCTAGTAGACATCCATAGGCTCCCTCAAACCCCGGTTTTTGGTGATGATGATCTAAGGCGTGATCGTCCCATAATTATAAAACTAGGAGACTCCTTTTCCAAAAGACTGTTTATGAATAGTTTCAAAAATTTGAAAGCCTACAACAAGAATAACCGTGAAGAAAACCCTAGCGCTCCTTATATTTTTGTATCAGAGCATCTACCGAAAGAGCTCCAAATGCAAAAGAAAAAATTGCTTCCAAGATTCAAAGAAGCAAAGGCCCAAAAGAAGAATACTCAATGGAGAATTGAAAACGCTCAATGCTGTTTATACATTGACAATAAAAAAGTGGTTGAATAATGTAATGTGCTAGCCCTTGGTAATTGGTATCGATACCAAACGTATCCAGTAGTCTATACCATAATTTTTAAAACTTTAATATATTAATATCATTCTAGGCTGCCGAACAGTTATTTCCATATCCAGGGTATTCAAATACAAATGTTTCCAGTAAAGACGCTAAATTTGCAATCTGTGTGGTCCTTTGTTTTGTAACACATACAGTAATACATCACTAAGCTTATCATAATAGAGTTGAAACCACAAAAATTTATTTTTCTCAGCATGCCTGGAATGTCAAACGCACGCTGAGCGGTTGCATGGGTGTGTGCGTGCACGAAATCGTCTCGCATTGGTATGTGCAGCACGATCGCACGCACGTATTCAATAAACCTCAGTACCAGTCGCACATT
Organism: Trididemnum nubilum; assembly: GCA_963965965.1. Lineage (NCBI taxonomy): Eukaryota > Metazoa > Chordata > Ascidiacea > Aplousobranchia > Didemnidae > Trididemnum > Trididemnum nubilum. Next base: position 25,241,148 of record OZ014472.1, on the reverse strand, counting down.
TGCTGCTTTTCCCTTCATTTACTATTCCAGTAAATAATTAATTCGTCTATTGGACGCACCCTAAATTTTTGATTGAAAATTAGTACAAAATTTTGCGTCTTGTATTCGAATAAATAAGGTATATGCTGCTTTTTGATAAATTTACTGGTATCGAGAGAAATTCTCTTCTTATTTGGGCTAGGATGGGAATGGTTTGATAGGGGTGTTAAGAGAAATGATTTTTATTGTGCTAATTATCGAGAGTCTTTGGCCTAGTATTTGTCCCGACTACCCCCACTGAATGTTTTTTTTTGTTTTTGTGCTTATGCTTTTCAATAATTCTGCTAGCCGCAATGCTCACCGTCTTGAATAAAGTAGTTTAACTCCTTGGAGAGAGTGAACTAATGTGCTAACAGGGCAATTACGAGTATATTGATAATAATCGTTGATGGAGGGGAATAAAGGGGAACAGTCCCAGTTAAAAATTAATTTTTTGGGTGTATACCTATGAACTAAATAAGGGAAAGTGCGACGTTATGCTCGCAAATTCTATTGATTCGACTTGTTTAAAACATTTTAAGCTTTGATTTTTGACTCACTCTAAAAACTCCAAAAAGCAAATTCGTTCAGACAAGATAGATAATAATGATATCTGGGAATCAAAGTTTTTAGTCAATGGATTTAAGGTTATTGATAAAAGTTATACGGTTTGTTGATATTGGTTTTGTTTCTCGCGTTTGAGTTACACGTAATTTTAGCACGATTACATCACTATGTGTTTATACAAAATAATTACTTGCTGTCAAACTGCCAAATTTTTGCTTTTTTATTTTATTTTGTGTCGCTTGCTTGCAGTGCTGTATCCAGTTGATTTAGGTTGGAGACTAACGTGAATGTTGCGTCACATAGTCGAGCAGCCACCAACATCATTTCGAAGACTAATTGCCAAAATCTAGGCCAAATTGATGAAACAAATTTAGCTGAAATTGTATACAAAACCATGACATCCAACATTAAACCAACTGTAGAGTATAATTTAATCGATAACAAACCAGTGGTTGCACCTAATAAGTACTTTTTATTACATATAAACATCAGTTCATTACATGCTCATTTAGATGAACTTAAAGAACTACTTCTTGCCATAAAAATTATGCCAGCGTTGATATTTATATGTGAAACTCGTATTCGCAATAAGCCGTTACTTAATGTTAACATAGACGGGTACTTATTTATGCACAAACCTTCACCTACTCAAGCAGGAGGTGTTGGAATATATGTAAGAAATGACATAAAGGTTAAACGTAATGATTATTTTAATTTGAACTTGGAAGGTTGTGAAGATTTGTGGATAGACGTGGAGTTGAATTGCTCTAAAAATCAGTATTTGTTCGGAGTAATTTACAGGCACCCAAATAGTAAAATCAATGATTTCTTACAGGAACTAAACACAAAACTGTCTCTAATCACTCAAAAAAATAAAAAATCCGTTATTATGGGGGATATAAACATTAATTTAATTGAAAAAAATAGACAAACTGTAGATTATTTATTAATGTTACAAAGCAATTCCTTTTTTTCCGTCCTTAACAAACCAACACGTATAACCCCCACTTCTAAAACTTTGATTGACCACATACTTACAAATGACGTAAATTTGACTGTGAAACCCAGTGTAATTATCTATAAAATAGCTGATCATTTACCAATCGCTTGCATGATATCAGATGAACAATCTAAAAACGTAGGATTACAGGTAAAAAAAATTATATACAAACGTGATATTAAAAACCTTAATGTAGAAACATTTTCTGAGGACTTGCACAACTCTCTTACCCAAATAATCCCTTCCATACAATTCATCAACAAAGAAAATTATAATGAAAAATTTGAAGAATTGATTAATATTATCCAAAAAGTAATTAATCACCACGCTCCACTAGTTAAATTGTCCAGAAAACAAGTACGGTTATACAATAGACCCTGGATAACTAGAGGCATCTTAGTCTCTATAAAAAATAAACAGAGACTGTATCAAAGTCATTTTTTGAATGGTACTACAGATACTATAGGTTATTTTAAACAATATGCTAACAAGCTGAAGCGAGTTAAACGAATGTCAAAGGCCATGCATTATAAAAACAAATTTGAAGAAATTAAACATAACCCAAAAGAAATCTGGAAAACCGTAAATTCTCTACTGCATCCAAAAAGGAATAATGACTCCACAACACATATTTCACTAAACATAAATGATGTGCTTACAGATGATCCAAAAACAGTGGCCAATAATTCAAATACTTATTTTTCAGAAATTGGGCAAAAATTATCTGACTCCATTAAATCAAATAATAAAGAGGATTTTAGAAAATTTCTGAAAAACCAAACTTCCAACTCTATTTGTTTGACTCCTCCCAGCGCTATTGAAATTTTTAACACAATAATGTCGTTGAACCCTGCAAAAGCTAGTGCACATGATAATATATCTACATATTTTTTAAGAATAAGCGCATCTGTTCTTGCACCTTTCTTGGAATTATATTTTGGTAAAGCGTTTAAATACGGTAATTTTCCCACCTCGTTGAAAATAGCAAAAGTCATTCCGCTATTTAAATCTGGGACTAAACACAAAGCCCAAAATTATAGGCCTATTTCTCTCTTGTCAAGCTTATCAAAAGTTCTTGAAAAATTGATTAAAGAGAGGCTTGTAAAATTTTTGCACAAACATAATATTATTTTTGAAGATCAATATGGTTTTCGCGAAAATCACTCAACCATACATGCTCTAATTGATATCTTAACAACTTGCTATGACAAGATTGAAAACAAACAATACACTGTTCTAATGATGATGGATCTCAAAAAGGCATTCGATACAGTTAATCATAAAAAGTTACTACACAAATTATATCACTACGGTATTAGGGGCCCTACTCATGAACTTCTTACATCTTATCTCTCAGAAAGAAAGCAATTTGTATTTGCAAACAATTTTCAATCTGAACTTCAACCAGTTACATATGGAGTTCCGCAAGGTTCCATATTGGGGCCATTGCTCTTTTTAATTTATATCAACGATGTTCCAAACGTTTTAAATTCAACTCCACGACTATTTGCAGATGACACTTGCTTAGTTTGCAGTAGTAATAATCTTGATGACTTGCAAATTAAATCAAACAACGTTCTTGATAAATTAAAATGCTGGTGTGATAGTAATGAATTAACTATAAATCCATCAAAATCTTCATTTATGCTAATTCGTCCCACTTCGAAACCAAAATCGGAAGAAGATGTCATAACTTTACATTATAATAACACGCAAATAATTAGAACTACTGTTGTTAAATACCTTGGTGTCACACTTGATGATTTGTTAAATTTCGAAAATCATTTAAGTGCACTTCAAAGTAAAATAGCTAGGTCTATTGGCATTCTATTTAAATTAAGACAATTTATGCCACGATCTGTATTGCTTATGCTCTACTACTCATTTGTACATGCTCATCTTTTATATGCTTTGCCTGTTTGGGCTTCTACGTATCCGACATATTTAAAAAGATTGCAAGTACTTCAAAACAAGGCGATAAGAATTATTACCAAAATTCAGCCACGAGAATCTATCACAAAACAATATTTTAACTTAAAAATTTTAAAAATAGAAGAAAAGTATAATTTTGAAACTGCAAAGATAATGCACAAAGCTTCCACAAATTCTTTACCGTCTCCTCTTAATTTATATTTTAAAAACATAGATAATGTTCACAATTGCGCTACCCGTGGTTCTATTCAAAACAACTATTTTCTCCCGCGATTTAAAACAAAAAAAACTCAACGCTCAATTAAGCTTCAAGGTGTATCCATTTGGAATAAAATCAATCTTGAAATAAGAAAATTGCATTACAAAAAATTTTGTAGTAAATACAAGACACTTTTATTGCAAAAATATTGCTAAAAAAGAAATATACGAACACATTCTTATTAATGCAACAACTGGTTTTATAACATTTAAGATAAAAGTAGTGTTTGCAGCTTTATTTTTTATTTTTTTTTTTCATTGTTTTCGGCTTTTTTTTTTTTTTTTTTTTAGGGCTCTAGGTTTTATGAAGTTATAAACTTTTTATCAAAAGTGCAGGTGGCTGCTCGACTCGAAGACCCTCTTGGGTCACTTCGCAGTCTCCTTTCGCATTGAATGTTAAATTTGAGTTCTGTGTTTGAGATTTTTGTTAAAGCGATAAATAAAACCATTCATTCAATTGGCATTCATTTTTTGGCTCGGAAACCCGTATCAAGTATCACGATTGCCCCCGAAATTTGCACTAAGAATAATTAATAAGTGCCCCAGCTAAGATCTAAATTTCAAGTTTCTACCTTTAGCCGTTTCAAAGTTATAGCGTTTTTTATTTTTGTTTACGAATTCGTAAATTTGCACGGAAAAAACATAAGGATTTTCGACACAAAGCGTCGCGAAAGTCCCAAAAAAAAGTGACGGAATCATTATAATATATTTTTGAGAGCTGAAAGGGCATGCCCAGACGCTTCTAAAGTCGAAAGTTTTATACTCCTAGTGCCATTAGTTTTCGAGCTAGAGCTGTTTAAACCTACAATTAGCATTTCATTTTTTGGCTTGGAAACTCGTATCACGTGACCGATTGCCCCCAAAATTTGCACTAAGAATGATTAATATGTGCCCCAGCTAAGATCTAAATTTCAAGTTTCTACCTTAAGCCGTTTTAAAGTTATAGCGTTTTTTATTTTTGTTTACGAATTCGTAAATTTGCACAGAAAAAACATAAGGACTTTCGACACAAAGCATCGCAGAAGTCCCAATTACTGGTTCTTATAAAAAAAGTGTACTGCAATAAAGGTACTGTTACTTGTAATTAGTTTGTCATGTACATTTTATAAAAGGTTAAAGTCCCGCTTGATTGGCTTCAGTTATCAGCTCATGACTGTCGTATCTGCAGTAGACCAGTGCCAGCATCAACAAGAAAATTATTACTTCTGCGTTTCACACTAATATGAAGTAAATTTAGTATCGAAATTACAATTAGCTACAATAAAAGCACTACAGACTATTTTGTACTATAAACACAATGCTTTATGAAGTAAATTTAGAATAATCACAGCCAGCGACTCACAGACCATTTATGCATTGCGCTATGCCTGGGTGACTCGTAAATTGCATACGATTTGCTGTTTACACGAGCGCAACTTTGCCCTGGGATTCCCGAGACGTTGAAATCAACCTCGTATGAGTGATCACAAGCGAGAACAATTGTTGCATTGAGTCGCGTAAAATATAATCGGCATCGCAAATCGGAGGTGTTACTTACATGGCAGCGATTGTTCCCAAACGCGATCGTGACAAGTGAGTCTCACCTAGTGTGAGTAACCACTCTGCGAGAGAGATTTCCACGCATAAAAAATCTTCGAATCACACTGCAAAAAAGTCGCCTGTATAAATGCGGCGTTATATTTACTTTACTCCAAAATTTCATATGTCTAGCTTCAAAGATTAAAGAGTTGGATTTTGGAGGGCCTGTTTGCGAAAGAACCCCCATGGTGAAACCTCGAATTTTTGTTAGATATAGTTTATTTTTAAAATCTACCCATTCCGAAAATTTGATCCATCTAGTTGTAACAGTTTAAAAGTTCAAAATTTTGGGAGGACCCAATTGAGGGAGATCCTCTCAACCTGGCACCTCCGATTTCAGTCCCACACAAGTCCTCCCTGATATCTTCAATTACTCAAACTTTCGAATACAAGTGTGTTTAGTGGTTCAAAGTAGATAGCTGGAGAAGAAAAGAAAAATAGTATTTAAGTTGGGGTAAACGAACATAACCAAAAGAAAGGCGGTTGATAGTGTGCTCAAAAATCACAAATTATTTTCCATCAATATCAGTATTTACCAAGATATATTGATTAAAAATCGTAAATTTCTGCCCATTTTCGGTCTGTAATATTTTGGTCACGTGACTGGGCGCTTCCAAACTTGGTTTACATAAAAAATTCATAAGCACCCACATTGTGTACAAATTTCAGATTTGTACACCAAGTGGTTTTTGAGTTATAAGCAAATTAATAAATATTCAAGCCAAAAATCACAGACTTTTTTTATGTTTATTGGTGTCTCAATTCACATTCACGTGACCGAAAATCCCTAAAATTGGAACACATGACGCTTTCATAAATTCTCATGTTGAGTCCAAATTTCAACTTTCTAGATTTAACTGTTTGCTCGTTACAAGCAAATCAATTCTTATCTGCCAAAATTTGCGAACAAAAACAAAGGCACTACGCGCTCACACACAGTCCCATCTAACCATTGAGACTGTGGAATCAATCCATCCTGCAGTTACAAACAAAGCTGTGAATATTGCTTGAACATTGAATCGAATCTGTAAATAATGAATAAGCCGAACAAAAAGTTTCTCAGGGATATAATTTGAATAGGATTGACTACAGGACTACAGAAATTGACTACACGCCAAGGCGACTTGAATTGGATTGCTCAAAATCTAATCAACCATGCGTATTAGTGGAAACGCTCACACGACACCAATTTTAACCAGACGCAATTGTTATCATTTGCAGCGACATTCATGTAGTGTGTATAAGCATACTGTGAGAGATTACCACAGCAGCAATTGAGAAAATATTCAAGCCTAACATAATTATTTGGTGTGAAGGCAGCTTAAATCATATTTTTGGCACTAAAACTCGCATGCTGAAATTTTCGCCACTATATTCAAAGCCCAAGCGCAACTAATCGTACAAAGCAAAAAAGTTTTCCAAGGTCAAGCCAAGACTCACTTGAGCTTGGTAAGAGCGCTTTGTCGAAACTAGAGCTAACTTTAAACAAACAAAAGTAAGCCAGCAAGGTCAACTATACCAGCATTACTTTGAAAGCAACGAGACCCACCCCTGCTTTTTTTTCTAATTTCTATCTTTAGAAAGCTTGAAACAAGACATTTCATTTGATTATCAATTTTAAACATGGGCTACAAACAAAAATGATGCAGCCACTAACATAAACAGTAACTCACTTCTTAAACTTGAACTTGTCTTTCAAAATTGCAACTACTTTTGGCTTTCCTCCAGATCTTGACGTTGGAGCTGTGTCATCGAAACCGGCATATGAACCTTTGAAGAGCAAGTTGTTTTACGGTCTAGGACTTTTATGTTTGGATGATTAGGCGACAGAACTATTAGGTCCCAAGACCACAGTATATCAACTCTACTGCACTGTATAAAATCTCCAAAAATCAGGGTTCAGAATCTCCCAGCCGCACCTTTCAAACTGTATTAGTTATTTAGATTTCTTCTCCTTATCTGCAAAAACTTCACAGTTCCAACTTTTTCTTGTGTTTAAAATTCAAATTGATAATTTAATTTTTTCTCACCAATTCTACGCCGATAACAGTCGGCATAAAAAAAGAAAAAAAAAGAAAACAAAGTACCTATCATAATTAAAAAACTCTCTCAAAATTCCCCTTTACTCCATTGAAAAATACCTCCCCGAAAACGAAGTGGAGTATTCGAATTAGTGAAAGTGGTCAAGAAAAGATTAGCATTGACCAGTTTGTTAGATTTCGAGATATCTTAAACCGAAAAATGTGGGTTGAATGACGTTATCCGACTATTTTGAGACATCGTTTGTTGATTTCTGCAGTTTATGTTTCATAAATAGTAAGTAAAATTAGTAAATTTTATTTTTGGACTCAGTCACATACGATCAAAAATAAATAAAATAAAGCAAATAAATAATACTATCAAAAATCACATAAATAAACGTATCGTATACAATCAATGAGTCCAAGCACTAAACAACCGTGAGGTATACTAGTCAAAACCTCCTTTTCTTTGTCATTTCTACTGCGATCTAAAGGCATTAATTATTGAGAAAAAATTATTTACATGAAAAGAAAAACAGAAAAGGAAAAACAAAGGAAAAAACTAACATGAAAAAATCAAAAACGTACTTGAATTACACATTAATACTTTAGGGTTAAAAAAAAAGAATGCACACACATCAAAACTCTCATGTTGAAGAGGATTCAATTAATTTGGTTACAGTATCAGAAGAAACAAAATCAAGTCAATATTTTTGAAGGAATTAAACGTTTTATGTTTAATGTCTTCATCAATTTCATTCAAGTTTGGCGCCTCAAAATTCTAATTTTTTTTTACCTGCAGTTTTGGAAATAAGAGGTAAAAAATAGTTCAATTTACTAAGTTTTCTTGTTTGATGAAAGTGTACAAATTCAATTGCATGAAATCGTTGTCAAAACAAAAGTGGCAATTTATCATTACAAATTTTATGTACAGGGTGGGCCGTAAATAACGCACCAAAGCATATAAAACAATTCTGATAATTATAACAAAAGGGTGGGCCGTAAGTTACGCACCCAAGAATTAAAAGTAAATTGTGATGTGAAATAATGTAAATATCTTTTCTTTGGGTATCTGTTAAATTTAATTTCAATTATCAATATTGTTTAATATGCTTTGGTGCGTTATTTACGGCCCACCCTGTATAACTTAGCATGTTCCAAATGGTAAATGTCATTCAACTTCAGATAATCCAATTTTTTATACAAATGAGTAACATGAAAAAACTTTTTGCTCAAGTTATAGTGCGCACAATGTTGTTCATTCTCACATTTATTCCATTCAATTGGTTTTGAGTTGCTATGCCCCAGACAATGAAATTATCATTTACACTACTATACACAAAACTATAATGCAGCATGTTCAAAGTATGTGGGGTTACATAGTCACAAACTTGATACAACATTGCATTGTGCTTCGCCAAGTGTAAAGAAAGTTTGTTAATATGAACAGACCAGGTTAGTTTTTTCACCAATGTAAACACCCAGATATGTAACAAAACCATTACATCAAAGTACTTTTTTCATTCATGACTACCGTAAACTTGGTTTTAATTGATTGATAAGGATGTTTATTGCATAACAAATAGGTCGTTTTTGAATAATTCAAGGATAATTTATTTCTTCTGACCCAAATATCAACAGTTTGAAGCTGTGCATTTACCTTGGTTTCAAGACTCACTAAACTTTTATCTGATAGGACTAAATAAGTATCGTCAGTGAATAGTGTGGTGGAAATTTTTGAAACTAAAGGAATGTCATTTACATATAGCATGAACAGTAGAGGACAGAGTGATGATCCTTGTGGAACATCGCAGTCTATTTTTAGGTGCTAGGATTTACTGTTACCAATTTTGGTATATTGTATTCTTATTAGTTAGGTAACTTTTCAGTAATTCTAAAGCATTTCCGTTAAATCCATAATGTCTTTCTAGCTTGCATAATGATATGTCATGTTGGACAGAATCAACTGCTTTACTTAATTCCAAAAAAAATACAGCAACTATATTTACCTTCATCAACGTTATTTAATAATTCGTCATAAATGTTGCACACTGCCAAAAAAGTAGAATAATTTTTCCTACGCCCAAATTGTCTTTCGCTAAATAAGTTAGATTTTGATGGGTAGGAAAATATACGACTGTGCAGCAATTTTTCAAATATTTTATCAAACTTAGGAAGAGATATTGGTCTATAGTTCGTCATTTTGTCTTTTTCTCCTTTATTAAAAATTGGAAGTACTTCAGCTACCTCCATCAAATCTGGATATGTACCAGTACTTACGCATAAGTTGAATAATTCACTTGGGAAAAAAATAATAATAGGATTAGAGCGTTTTATGAATTTGGTCACAATATCTAAAGTTCTTCTAGCTTTCCTATTTTTGAGTTCTTTAGTTATGTTGAATGCTTCTTGTTGACAGCTAGGTAACAGAAAAATAAAATTGGTTATTTTTTCATTCTCCCAACTAAGCATTCCGAGTTATTAGAATCATTAGGTTATATAGAAGCCGACATTTCCTTCCCAATGTTAACAAAAACTATTAAAATCTTCGACTATAATTTGAGGTTCAGTGACAGTATCATAGTTATTCAATGTTAGTTTTGATGGTAGTACGTTGCTGCGATGTTTAATATTGGTCAATTTGTTATTCCAAACTTCCCAAATCATATCCCAAATTTTCTAGCGTTGCCTTTGTTTTGATTTAACAAATGGTAATAGTAATCAAGCTTTGCTTGCTTTAACTGTCGTCGTAATGCATTGCAAAATGTTTTGTATTGTTTAGTCAACACCAGATCGCCTTTGTTTTTATGAAGGCGATCGAACATTTTGTTTTTGATTCAAATTGATTTCATTAAATCACTTGATATCCAGGGTTTAAGACCCAACTTCTCCTTTTTTGTTGCTGTTCTCAGAGATGCAAATTGGTCAACTATATTTGTAAAGGTTTCCACAAAGTCTTCATAAAACTTATGTACGTTGTTTGAATTGTCTTTAAATAAACAATAAAGCTCATAGTCTAAGGCAAGCAAAAAATCATCAAAAATAAATCTGGTCATATCCCTGATAAATATTTGATTACTAATTTTACTTTTGATATCATTGTACGATATTTTCCCACATACAGTACTCCATAATCACTAAAGTTTGATATTAACACGCCTGCGGTTACTGTTCTTTGCTTATCATTTGTCATCACATGATCAATTACGATTTTTGATGTTTCTGTTACTCTAGTTGGCACATCAATCAAACACCGATAGCTTATTTGTATACCTACGAATTTCATCTCAAGCATAAAGGTTTAATAAATTAATATTAAACTCTCCGAGACATTAAAACGGTTTTTCTAGGCAAAGAATTTAATTTTGCATTGAAATCATCAAAGGCATGTGTAGAGTTTTTAGTTACGAACAATTACAAAAGACTATGAACAAAACTTGTTCTGTCAATAAAAATATGAAATCATTGCCGGAATTTTTGTGAATATTTTCCAAGTACTGGATTTCCTCAGATGTTTTTTGACTATTACTTGTTTGGTGATGTCATTTTTACATTACTGATGACGTAATTCACCATCACAATTAATGTGGCGCTACATAAAATGTAATAAAAAAAAACTTTTCAGAACACAAAAAACATTAAAAAGTAAATATACACAAAATTTAGTTGATGACATCATTATACTCATTCGTTAGTGTGTTTTATATTTTATTTCCGATGGTTGTGCAGGTTCAAATGGTAAAAATTATTGAACTACATACATCAAAATGTAACACAAAAGCCAAATTAGATAGTTTGGTAAAACACCCAATTTGGGAGTAATGACGTCACTGAAAAAATTGCGACACCAACTAAAATCCAAATTGGGATCATTAACTTCAAATTTAGGTGAAAAAACAAGTAATTCATATAGCCTAGATTTACAATTTTCCCCAAGGCCCTCGACTAGTACGCGACGCAAAAAAAAACAAAAAAAAACAGCGTGAATCATAAAAAGCAAACAATTACTGTAGGGTAATTTCATGGAATCAGTTTTAAAATGATCTTTTGACTAACAACCTATTGTTCTCAATGCAATAAGCCCAAATAGCATCTTTGGTGGTCAATTGGTCGACATGAATTGACTTGATGGTCAGTTTTCATGGACCCCAAGTAATTGCCTTTTCCAAGAATAATGAAACATAATTCTCAGCAACATCAAACCTTGTCAATTGCCACCTAAACTAGTAATTGAAGAGATTTGAAATAAGCTAAGCAGAATCAAAATGAAAACAAATTTTTGAGATATCCAACTACTTGAAAAATAGTGCGAAAATTTATAGAGAAATTCATAGCATCGACATTTCACTTTTTTTTATTAATTAATCATCCACACTTTTAATACATGCAACGCAAACGAAAAAAACAGCATGAACTGGAAAAACAAACAGTTTACTGTTTTTTCATAGGATATTTTATAGCTGTTGTTATTCTTCTTTCTTTGTTGCCTGCTTTTTCATGAGAATTCCAAGAGCAGAAGCTCGAGATTAAATTACCACACTTCACAGTCTTCCATCACCTCCATCATTTCGCTTGGGTGGAGTCCCACGCAATTCTATCCAATATCCTCAATGTAATTGGTCCATCTAGTTCTAGGTCGTCCAACTGGTTTTCTCCCATTTGTTTCGGCAACTAATGCTTGTTTGGAGAGTCTTTCCTAAGGCATTCTGCTTGCATGGCCTAAACATCCAAGTTAAGGTCTTTCACTTCAAAGAAGTAACAGCTCCACATTTAGAGGTTTTCAAATTTCAAAGCTACGCACCTTGTTAACAGTGTAACTCCTTCTATTCTTCATGAAAACCTCATTTCGGATGCCTGCACTTTGTGATCGCATTCTTTCGATCATTACCCAAGATTCATGACCATAAGTAAGAATGCGGACAAAAACTGTCTCGAAAATTGAGAGCTTTGCTTTTTCGACAATTCTAGTTTCATGAAATAGTGTAAAACTCGCATTACAGCTTGCCAATTCGAGTATTCAGTTCGTCTTGCCTTCCGTCATTCGTGAATGCAACCCCTAGACACTTGAACTTCTCTACCTGCTTCAGTGTCGCTCTATTCACTAGCAATTGATCAGGGTTTCTTGAAAGATGAAGTAGTTTTGTTTTGGGTTTTGGGTTTTGGATATGCTTATTTACATATTGGCTTTGTTTTGGCTATGCTTATTTACATTCCAGCGGTGTCACATGCATCTGCCAGAGGTGGAGTTCTCGAGGACACATTTTGAAGTCCTTGGCCTCAAAGTCTCAAGTCCTCGAAAATTGCCCAGTCCTCGGCTCGAGGACAGCACTATTTTTTTGAGTTAAAAGTTCGTGGAGAGCCTGAAAAAAAATTTTTTTGGAGGTCGCCTGAAAAATTTTTGCAAAGACCTTTTTTTCTGGAGAGCACTTGCGCTTGTGTCTTTGGTCCTTGGTCTCGAGCATTCTGTCCTTGGCCTCAAGAGGGTCTGTTCTAGGTAGGGCTGTCCTTGGCCTTAGCCTCAGATTTTTTTGTGTCCTTGTCCTTGGTCTCAAGCCTGTGTCCTTGACTTTTCCTCTGGCATGTGCAAAGCTATTCAATGCATGCTGGAGGCCAAATTCTGTCAAAGAAAGCAGAACCAAATCATCAGCCAATAGCAACAGACTGATTTTGCAATTTCCAATTGTGGCACGCACCTCAGGTTGGATGTATTGGTCGATCCAATCATGTAAAAAATGTAAAGGAAAGGTGACAAAATGGACCCTTGCCTGAGTCCAATGCCAACATAGAACGACTTTGATTGCTTGCTATTTCCTCGAATGCAAACCTCCGGTCGGCAGTGGAATGACGTAATGGCGAGTAACAACTGACCATTAACGCCATACTCTTGCAAAACCTTCTGAGGTTTATCCCAATAATGTCGGAAATATGCTTTTTCAAGATCGACAAAGCATGTAGAGAGATCTTTGCCATGCTCCCAAGACTTCTCGAAGATTTGCATCATACTAAATATCTGGTTCAAAGTGCTGCTACCCAAAGGAAAACCACACAGGCCAGTTTTGATTCCACTATTCCTTGATATTTCCTTTCGAGGCATTTAGCAAATACTTTCCCTGGAAAACTAAGGAGTGATATCCCTCTGGAACATTGCGTAAGATCTCCTTTCTTGAATATCGGAATATTCACAACAATTTGCCAATCTTGGGGGTTTTGCCAATCTTTCACGCAACTTGACAAACTTGCCTTAACCACAGCATTCCTTCTCCAGTCAGTTCTTTCAGCATCTCGAGTCTGAGTTTAACTTCACCAGCAGCTTTACCACATTTTATCCCATCAATTACCAATGCCACTTCTGCTGCACTAAAAACTTCTCTTCCCCTAAATGCATCTTTTCTTGTGTGTCGCAAGTCGATGCCTTTACAGAATTTAAAAAGATCTTCAACGTATTCCCTTCATCATGAAAGGATTTCATTCTCATTCGTTAGAATGTTATTTGCAGAATCCTTGACAGAGTAAGTGACACTCGATCTTTTATAGTTGTTAATTTAGTTTTTATTGATGATTTTCACGTTTTTGACACTTCTTGTCATAGGCGTAGCTAGGATTTTTGATTGAAGGGGTGCAGGCCAAAGCCGCAAATCAAACGCAATGACGTTTTGAAAGGAGGGACTTGTTGTTGGACAAAGGTACCTGAAAATGGAATAACAGAAGCCTGGGCCTGGGTTAGCACATAACCAAGATTTTACTGAGAAGGTAGGACTTGAACCAAAAGTTAAAATGTTTTCAAAAAATGTTTGAATAAGGAAACGTGGGGAGCAAACTAATGTAACTCAAAGGTATTATAACCAAGGGTCTGGTGGCAGAACTCCCAGCTGCTGGGCGATTTTTTGTAATTTTTGGTAAAAAATACCTATTTTAATGCCATTTCAATAACATTTTACACGTTTTCAGAGCCATTTAAAAAAAAACCAAATTTTTAAGATTTGAAAGTGATTGAAAAAATTAAAACTTTCAGTCCTCTCTTTATTTACAAATCAAATCCAAAACACGTTTAAAACCTTGCAATTTTGGGTTAAATTTTGTGACTTAGCACAGGTAAAAAGCAAGGTAGATTGCTTCTGCAATATTTATAGCAGTAAATAATACTTCCCTCGAATATTTGCCTTGGAGATTTTTGTTTTGTCATGAAAATAACCAGTTTTAGGAGTTCATGCATGACCAGGTCCAGGGGGTACAGCCTCCCACAACTCAAATTCGGTAACTTCTTCCCCTAGCTAATTTTCTCATCAAAAGTATTTTGTCGCATAAAAATTGGTGAGGTGGATTGTTATTTGAAGTTGGTGCAATAGATGATTACTAATCACGTTAGTGCATTGAGTTCATAAGAAGGTTAAATAAGGGCCGAGGTTCTAAATTTTAGGACGAAAACCATAAATTTCTCCCAGGTTATACATTTAAATTGGTTGGCAAAAACTTGAATTGAAGGATTTTGGTCCCTTTGTCATCAATATTAATATAATTGGTAATTACTGTTGTACGAGAAAATGCCTGAAACCGAAGAAACAATAGGCATTGGTGTCTTTATTTTAATCACTGGAGGCATTTCAAATGAGGGAGCCCTGCCTACAGCTATGCTTCTCATACACAGCTCCCAAAAAAAGCATGAACTGTAAAGCGAGCAATTATTTTATTTTTCGTTATTAGTTCTTAATTTCGTTTTCTATTAACTACATTTTCCACATTTTCTATTAATCAATTTTCAACATTTCCTAAATACACAACGCAAAATAAAAAAACAGCATGAATTGTGAAAACAAACAGTTTATTTTTTGTAGCACCATACTTCTAGTTTTTAGTTTCATTTTTCATAAAGCAAGATAGACACTTTTGGATGCAACGCAAAAAAAAACTAGCTTGAAATGTAAGCACAAACAATCAGTTTACTTTCATGATGCACCAATGCTTTTTTTAGTTTTTTGAAGCTAGATGAATTTGTTCTACACTAGACCATCTATTGTTACCAGCGTAATTAGTGCTAATGACCTGCGAAAAAAGGATACGAGTTTGAAAGAGCTATTTAACAGCTTGAAGTGCAGAGTTGAGCAGTGGGCACCCTCTACTTGAAAAAAAGTAACGTTGCCACTTATTGTTACTCGATAAAGCACCGCTGTGATCGCTGCCACTATTGAATACCAAGCAGAGGACACTGCCAGTACATCAAAAAAGAAAATAAATGAATTTAGGTTTTCATTATCATTTGGTAATTCAATTTCGTTTAGTTGATAAACGTTTTTGAGCATTTTCGGAATTTTCTATTTCTTTCTCACTGTGGTAGATCAAAAATTGCACCATTACTTTTAAGGATTATTAGGCAATACTTATTGCATTAAAATTATACGAAAGGCTGCACTAATACCATATCGCATTAAATTGAAACAAACAATGATCCAACTTGATTAGTTTAAATTTTAACGTTGAGTTGCTTTCAAATGCTACGCTTGCTAGGATTTGAGCGATTAAATTCAATCTTAAACAACACTTTTTGCAGGTTTCAAAACTGCACGTTATTATGTTGTTTTTTTTAAATTTTATCCACAATCTTGTAATCATTTTCTCTCCATACTGTAACCAAAGTATTTTTCGATCTTCATAAACACTGTTTCACATTATTAGTTCAATTCTCAGCGCATTATGTAAATTTAAACTATTTTCTACAGTTGAATGCTGTAAACAAACTTTACTGCACTATGCGATGTTGTTGATGCTGTCCAGCTTCACCAATTAACTATGGTATTTGACCAGACGACCCATGAATCATTTGTCCCCTAAATGCCAACATTTCTAGATAATCACAGCGAAAAATCACCTTTGCTACCTGCAAGTTGACAGCAATTTATCGAACTGTAATTGAAACGACCCGTATACCTTTGTTCCTTTGTGTCACGTGTTTCTTTGTTTTTACTCGGCCATTTTCAAATTAATGAGTACAGAGTTTCAGACTTTTGCCAAAACTCAAGAATGGTTATTTCTAGCTGCATAAAACTCGGACAGCAGTTCAGATTAATAAGATGTTTGTATGTACCAAATTTCGAGACAAGAGGCCATGTGACTTTAGTTTTAGCATCCAAAAACCGCCCAAAAGTTGGGCGTAACAAGCGATCTCATTCAAAACTAGCAAAAAATATTTTATAGGATTACATGTCTTAAGATACTCATTCATCCCTACCCACCCACTTTTGGCCGCAGAGTTTTTTTTTCTTTTGTTCTTCTTAAATCTTGTACGCTTTTCTTCTAACCACATAACATTGAAATCTAAATTTTGTGTGAAGCAGTTGAGCTGCAAACGCAATTTTGTCTCCAGAAACTTTTTGGGGGCCACCTGTCAGGGAAATTCCCCAAAATGAGGCCCCCCCAAAAATGAAATTTTAGATCAGCTTGAAGTAGGGTGTTGGTTTTTTTTGAAACCAGTAGATAGTTATGGACAAATATTTAACAAAGTTAGGGGGTACCAACAAAAGGCGCACCCAAGGGGGGTTCGGGGGACAAACCCTCCTCTTTTGGAACTCAAAAAACAACATAATTTTCTTGATATAACGCAGTTTGTTACACTTTGCCATATGCACTTTTCACTAAACAATTACTTAAGTTGTTGTTAATCACTTAAGATGTTGTTTTAGGGCTGTAGTTTGATCCTGAAAGATATATACCAAGCTATTCAAATTTTTTGCATATGTTTCAACTACAATATCGTCGTTCCTGTGCTATAGTCACGTATCTCCATTTTAGCAGTTTTGAGATATTGGCGTTTTTATGTTTTGGCGATTTTTTAAAGTTCATCGAAAATTTGTTTGTAATCTGTTACAATCACTTGCATGAATGTAGAAGGGTTGGATGGCAATGTGTTTTTACCAATCCCGAGCAGAATGTTTTGGGTTGACATTTAGGGGATTTTTTGTGGAGATACGTGACTATAGCACAGGGAAAAAATTTTAAAAATCGAAAAATTTCCTCTAAAGTTGAGATACGCGAAAATTGCACGATTGAATTTTCACAATTTTTTTCTTGATTACTAACTACCATTTGCAGTTGTAA
Source organism: Trididemnum nubilum (assembly GCA_963965965.1). Classification (NCBI taxonomy): domain Eukaryota; kingdom Metazoa; phylum Chordata; class Ascidiacea; order Aplousobranchia; family Didemnidae; genus Trididemnum; species Trididemnum nubilum. The sequence goes on along the minus strand of OZ014472.1, from coordinate 25,223,685 downwards.
ACTAGCTTTTTAACAAAAGACTCACTGTAAAACATAATAAAAAGCAATATTGTTTTGCATTATAGTCAATAATGTAATTAAATTATCAATGTTAAGCCTTGATTTAAAACCATTGATTTACCATTTGCATAAAAAAAAACATTGAAAAACAGTTACTTCAGCTTATAAATAAAAATTATGAAGTTATTCATTAACAGGAAAAATAGAAATGGCTTTTCCTAGATCAATTTTAGCCACTATTGAATCATTTAAACAAAAATGCTAATAAAAAGATATGCCGTCCATGAAACCACGAATAATAGATTGGCATTTGAATTTTGAACCATGCTAGAATAGCATTTATCATTATACTAAAACGAACCAAAAACAGTAAAAACACAAACAATTAACAAATCAAAAGCAATAAAATCAACAGCACTTAAAATTAGAAAATATAAGTTCTTAGTCCGTTTCTTCGACAATTACAGCTTCTGCCGTTTGCCTGGATTTCAAAGTTTTGTACAAGTTGTGGTATGACTTTGGGATGACCGAAGTTTGGCAAAGGGATAGAAGGTCTGCTGCTTTTTTGCAGCATATTTGAAGCTGGTTGCTATAAGCTGAACTGATGATGGAACTGGAATTTCTTCGTTGCATCTTTTCCTGGGCGCAAAGAAAAGGTGTTGATTCTTCGAGATCGTATTTTAAAAATATACAGTCCGGGTTAGTTTTATTGTATCGCAGCCATCGTACGTTTTTCCATTTGACAAGTTTTCCATCGCAATCTTTTATATTATGTGGAAATCTTTGTTGTCTTCTTTCCTTGAAATTAAGAAAATCCGAACATGAGAGTCTTTTGACATGATAAGGCTCGGGGTTTTTCCGCGCCAACTTTGCTGCTGTAACCCACTCTGATGGCACGTAAATTGCAGCTTTTTTAGTTGCTTTTCCAATTGCGGAATGCATGGAGTCGCATTCCATTTGGCTGTGACCAGTTTCAAAAAACTTGTGATCAATTTGCTGAATCGAAGGATGTTTTGTAACAGCCTCAACACACATGGTAGCAAAAATGGCATTTTTCTGTTGTCCCCCACATTCATCGGACATCATACGTACTTCATCAATATCAGCGCATTCCATCAAATGGTTATAAACACAAGTAGATATTTCATTTGCACCTCGATTTCCTTGACTTTCATCCCAGAAGTTACAAAATCCTTTGCTGTCACCTAGGTGAAAAATGCAAAGATTATAAACAGATAGCTTCCGTTTATAAAAAATTTGGCCTGCATCACTTTTAGGTGTTGATAAAACTGCTTGCAAATCGAAATTGAAAGACAAAACTTTCGAATTGTTTTTGCTAGCAAATTTATCAGTATCTCTATGACTCCGAACAAGATCTTTTCTTTTTAGATGATCATCGAATTCATGTTGAAATGTCTCCTATTCTTCTGTATTCATTTGTTGGTATTTTGTACATGTTGAGCATTGGTCTTTTTTTGGCTGAAAAAATCCAATGTTAAACTGCACAAATATTTTTCGGTATACTTCGTATTTAACTGGTAACATACCTAGATCTTCACATTTTTTAACGATTTCCTTTTTGATGCTGGCCCCGTCGGTCTAATCGCTGAACACCTTGTGACATGCAAGCATGCAAGCTAGATTGAATTAAAGCGTCGGTAACATTTAAAGTTGCCTTAAAAAATTCTTTGCAAACTTTTATACGCTGGCCATTAATTGAAAAAGAATATTTGTTAGTGAAGCCACGCCGAGAATGTCGATTTTTGGTTCTTGAAAGCTTTATGCTTTCAGCTTTGACACTGGAAGCGATAAAAGAACGTTGTTCTTCAATGCTGCCAAGTTGATAAAAGTTGTCAAAAAGAAATTTTCTTTGATTTTCTGAAAAAGAAAGGCAAGATTCGTGGTTACTCTTTTGAATGCAAGGCGAATGTTGAACACGTTTACTTTGAATAGTTCTTCCCGGGCAATTAATGTATTCATCTCCCTTCAAGCGTTTTAATTTTCTGACATTTCGCTCCCACAAGATAGTGTTGGATTTTCTTTTTCGAAGGAGAACCATTGTTTCGTGTTCTGCAACCGTCGCACTTTCCTCCTCTTGTTGTTCCTCGACCTCTACATTCACTTTCTCACTTTTTTCACCAATCACTTTCTGGTCGTACTCAATTTGTTACTTTTCAACCGCTTCATTGCTTTCCTCCTCATCACTTGACTCAAATGGATTTGGTATGTTGCTGTTGCCGCTCCAATTAGGATCTCTTTCTTCATCATCCATAGATACATCACTAAAATTGTCAGCATTTTCGACGGCCACTTGAGGTGAAAGCAGTGCAAAAGTTGACTGTAGAAGAGCAGAACTCTGCAAACCGTGGCCAAGAGTTTGCTTTTAAAAAAGTTCTAAGATAAATTTTGCTCTACTAGAATGCATAATAAGTTCCAATGCATAATAATAATGCATAATAATCGTGCTTAACAATGCAAATCAAATTCGTTTACGTTGGAAATTCCAAATTGTGCTTTCCTATTCACCACTGTAAAAATCATTTTATCGCTGAAAATCTTGTTGGTTAGCTATTGTAAGCATAATTTCAAACGCACGAGAAATGATATGATTTGAACCAATCGTGCCGATGGTTGAAGCTTCCCTGCCTCAAGATAATAATGATGAAAAGACACTAATGAAAATAATTAGACTGTTTGACGTTGCTGAGATTCGGAATTATTTTTTGTTATAAATTTTGGCAAGTTGTTCCTTTTTGGTCAGTATTATAAACCTCAAATATACTTCAAAAACCATCTTGCTTTTTTATACCACCTCAGGTATAGTGCTATTCGGCATTGATTAAAAGAGCGCTATCCAGGGCATTGGTTTTTGATTAAAGAAGTGCAAAGCTTTGCGTTATTAATTTTGTAAAAGTGATGGTTGATGTCGACTGGGCATCAACTAAATTTTACAGATGAGCTCAGCTTAAATTTTGATATATAATTGCTTTCATCTATTTTATCTTTTGTACTACCAGACAAAAAGTCAGGCTTGGTTAACAGCAATTGCTCTACATTTATTACGATATTATTTAACATTTTAATGCAGAATTCAAATTATCTCATGAAATCATTGTTACGTCACAAAAGAGCAAAGTAGGCTATCCTTAATATAAACAAATTTCAATCTTGATGTGTCATTAGTTTTAGCATGATCAATCTAAATTGTTATTTGCAGAAACTTTGGGTAAATATGCGTTATTATAGTTAAAAACCTTGCGAATACGTGACTATAGCACAGTAACTTATAGCGGAAACTTTTTTTTTCCTGTGCTATACTCACGTATCTGAAGATATGCGACTATAGCAAAGGAAAATTTTTGCTAAAATCGATACGTGAATCTGCGTCGATTGCAATAACTTCACTAGTACTTTGAATTTTGATACACAAACAAGACCGAAATGAAGCTTATAAAACAGGCTTTCATCTCATATAAAAAACTGAAAATGAGCAAAAATGTAGATACGCGACTATAGCATAGGAACGACGATATTGCTTCTACAGTGTTTCAATTACAAGACGGATATATTGTGTAACTATGTGTATTTTTTGTATCCATTAAATAATGGACAATATAACTGTAGAAATTTGTACGTTTTCTCATGCCCAAATGATAATTCTGAACCTCAAAATTTTTTGTTTTTGCATTTTCGGCTTCCGCCTGATAGCGTAAGCTTGCTTCAGTTTCTTCTCATTCAAGTTCAGTGATTATTACATCATCGTTTTTGCGGCATGGCACCTTTGTTCCTAGTTTTTTGTTACGGCTCAGTTAATGGATAGTTTGCATGGCAGACTGTGCGTTAGAGCAGGCATGTGATAAGTGTAACGTATTTTGCTTGAGTTTAACTACAGTAATCAGTGAAATTTAACTGTTATTTCTATTTGAATAAGCTGATTAAGCTACTGAAATCTAGGCCAATAGCCTACTGAATTTGACTTGAATATGTTCGCATGAGATTGAGATTGAATCTTGAGATTATTATATTTGGATTATCATTGTATTTGAATTACACTGGATGTCACCGAAGAAGACTAATTGTTCCTTTTTCCGGGTGAGCTTCTATTGTATCGTTTGCGGTAATTATGTCGATAAAATTGTGACAGATCTTTTGGATGTGCTGTAGTCTACTGTAAATGATATCTAGACTGAATAATAGCCTAGCGTATGTGCTTAAGTGAAAAAGTGTACTGAATGGATGCCTGATAACGATAATAGTCGTATTATCTTGTAACTGCTTAATTAGTAGTTAGCACAGCGTATTGATATTTCAGTGATAATCCCGTGTGTCCCGTTCCGTTTCCCGATCGATACCTGACTCACTGTATTTGTCCCGGCTGTGCACTGTTTGGTAAGCAATATGATTATTGTGAATTGTGTAGGCTATACTTTGGGCTTGATAGCAATTGGATAATTACTGCTTATTGTTGCATTTAGCCGTCTCCTGCCTGCTAGCACGTCTCTGTGTATATTGTCTATTTTTTTGGTTTTTTTTATCGAACTTATGATTTAACCACTTAGTTTATTCACAATACTTTGATTCGCTAGATACACAGTTTTTATGTTAGCTTATGATTCGGACCTTTGGCATTATTTAAAACTAATATTGCGCTTGTTTTCATCAGAAAACCGTCTTATAACTCCGCCATTTAACTCAATAAAAAATCAGTTCATTTTCTTTCTTGGATCTGCTGCTTGCGCAAACCACGGAGTGAGGCGCGTATTCCCAGTTACAGTCGTGAAGTAACAATAACCAACCATAAACTTCTGAGCGGAACAAAGCTTGACACTAAAAAGAGACAGACGCCATTTAGTGAAAAAACTCAAAAAACCTACCAAGCCAAATGCACTTTTGCAAAAAAAAGCAAATAAATCCACTGTTTGAAGTCAAAAACCACCACAAAATTACATTCAAACATAGAGATTTTTATTCTGCAAACGTATTCACGAATTTAAAAGCAACTTTTAATAGTGTCAAAGCTATCTTTTCCAAATGATTTTTTCTATATTTTTGCATTAACCTTATAGTATTTTATGTGATTTTGCAGCATCATTTGTCATAATAACAACACGTTGCCTATTTCAGTGCAATCAACCTCTATATATACCATCGCATTTTAGTTTATCTTTATTTCAGAATAGATTCATGAAGAAAGCTGGATGAAAACGTTGACTCTAAAACAGCCTTTTTCAAGATCACCCATTACTCATAGAATGGAAATTATAGCTCCGACGCTAATGAAAGCTATTTTGAAATTCTGTGGCACTAACAAGCTTTTTCAATTTAAAAATGTATTGATTTAAAGAATATAAGACAAATTTGAGATCTTTCCACATTTAAACATATTTTGAACTTGACCAGTAAGTGTGCAGGGGCTGATTGAACTCAGCAAAATAAATTCTTTCAAACTGTTCCAAATCTTAGAAATTTAGCTTTTTCTAATTGCTCTAAAAATGTTCAAAATGTCATCTACATGGCGTTAAGATGGTTTTTCTGAAAAATTGCAAGAATTGCCCAGCGGCTGGGGGCTTTGTCCCCAAGCCCCCATAGCAATAAATTGTAATCTTGCAAGCAATCTTCACAACCAACAACTTTCAAAATCGTTATTGCAAGGTTTTTGAATAAACAAATGTTGTACGATCCAATTATTACCGCAAAACCCTGTTTGACTAGAGCTAAATTAGTTACAATTAGGTAATGGTTGCTTTTTGAAAAATTCACCCCCCTCCTTAAAAATTTCTGGGTGCACCTCTGGTACCACCCTTGGAAACCCTTCTCGGTCGAGTCAAGCAGCCACTTGATTTCCTACTTAACAATTTGAATTAAAAAGACAAATAAAAGTTCATGACCAGGTTGGATGCTAACCAATTTGCCACAAATATTCAAAACAAGATCAATTTACTTCATCTAGATAAGCCTGCATTAATTAATTTAATTTTAAAGCATAACAAGGGCAGTTTTTAAATTTTGAATGGAATTGTGTTCCAAACTTTTACACCTTGACATTTGATACTTCACTGAATCTTGTTAGTTTTGTAGCATGGATAAGGATGGGCATTTCAGAATAGTTGGCTATTCCAGAATTATTCCGAATAGCGAAAACCGAATCCAGAATAACCAAATTCTATTCTAATTTAAATTAACTTAATTTGCTGAAAAAGTGAACAGCCAGTCAACCACCACCGATATTCAAAAAAAGATAAGTCAACGATTTGCTTAATTAAAGCAGCACTTTATTGCAGTGGATGATATTGAGTGCTGTTAAATGTTCACAACTTAGTTGTGTTCTCAATTCGCTCACAGTCAAGTCTGCACTGTAGCAACACCTATCGGAAAAACCTGATGTTACAGGTATGCAAAGGTATTTAGAAGCAAGTTGCTTCAAATTTGGAAGTTGAGAATTTGTGGACAACCATTTCGTGTATCCAGCTTAAAAAGTTTGAAATTTGGAGGGCCTTATTTGGGGATAACTTTTCTTCATATTTGCTTACCCTGAAAATAACATGTGTCTGGCATGGTGGTTGAAAAGTTTGAATTTCGGTGGCCCAGTTTGGGGGAAACCCCGATTTCGGTACCCCCAAATTTTGTCAAATTTTATCTTTTTTTTATATTTACTGACCTTAAAAATTTCATGCGTCTAGCTCAAAAGATTAAAAAGCTTGAATTTTGGGGGAAACCTCATTGTGGCACCCTCAATTTTTGCTAGGTTGAGGTTATTTTTAATATCTACCCATTTCGAAAATTTCATCATCTAGCTGCAACGGTTTTCAAGTTCAAAATTTTGCAGGACTTGATTGAGGGGAATCCCCCAACCTGACACCCCAATTTCTGTCACACAAAAGTCCTCGCGATATTTTCAATTGCCTAAAATTTGAATACAGTGCATTTAGTGGTTTAAAGTAGATAGTGGCAGAAGGAAAAGCAAAAGAAAAAAATGAGAAGACAAGAGATGCAAAACAAGAAAAACAGTATTCAAGTTGCTGTAAACGAACATAACCAAAAGAAAGGTGGTTGATAGTGTGCTCAAAAATCACAAGCCATTTTTCCTCAATATCCGTAATTACCGAGATATATCGGTTCAAATTCGTCGGCTTTTTGCCCTCAGCATGTAAAATTTTGGTCACGTAACCGAGTGCCCCCAAATTGGGTTTGCATAAAGCATTTATAAGGACCCACATTGTGTTCAAATTTCAAGTTTGAACGTCAAGTGTTTTTTGAGTTATAGACAAATTAATAAATATTCAAGCCAAAAATCGCCTGTTTTGTTTTTATCTGTTGTTTTGTGTCTCAGTTTACAATCACGTGACTTAGGATCCCCAAAATTGGCACTCATGACACTTTCATTAACTCTTATGTTGAGTCCAAATTTCAACTTTCTAGGTTTTACTGCTTGCTAGTTATGAGCAAATCAATCCTCACCTGCTAAAATTCCAAACAAACCAAAAGGTACTACGTGCTCATGCAAAATCATAATTACAGAGCAAATGGCTCACTGCACTTTTGGTGAGAATTACCTACAAACAATTTCTATCAACGTAATAGCGTTGACTTAAAACCAATTCCAATTATCTGGTTTACAAGTCAGTTTGGATTCTGAATAGTTTGGGATTCGGATCCTTCTGTATTCTGCCTTCTGAAATGCCCATCCCTAAGCATGGAATATATAAAAGTTAGAAGATCCCGTTGTACGAGTAGTGACTTGACTGACCTTCACAAAAATATCAGAAAAGGATTAAAAAAGGATATTAAGCATAATCTATGTTAAATTTTTCTAAGTAAAAAGGGAAAGCTGAACCCCAAGCAACTAGAACGTACAATAAATATGGATGTACCATAGCATAATATAGTTTTAGAAAGGCATTTTGTGGTAATACTGGTTTTAGTTTAAACAATATTGTCAAGAACCTACACTTATTTTTATAATTTCAATATGTTTGTGAAAGTTCAGGTTCAAGTCACTTATGATTCCTAAATATTTAACACCATTTAAAGCATTAATAACAGTGCAATCAAGCTTAACAAAAAAGTCAGTGTTATCAAGTGAAACAACTTCCTAGAGAGCTAATTGTTCTTGATACCATATCAGTAAATTTTAAAAACATAATCATTTTGGCATGGTTTAGAAGTGACACTGCCTCACCAGGAATCCCCAAACCTTTATTTTTAATTTGAGCTAAAATAGTATTTTTTTTAATATCAGCAGATATGCAAAAGACAAAGAATTAAAAACACAATTAGGCATCTGTTTGAGATATGAGTTTAGAAATGCGGTTAGTAATGTAAAAAATAGATTAGCGACCAAATTACAGGGCAGAATGTCTTATGCAGATAAAAACAGGTGCATCATAAACATTACACAAAAGCTGCCATGTATGCATTATGACTTTAAGTTAAGATAAGCTACGAATTAACAGTACTGATGGTTGAAGCTGCTGAACAGACAGATTCTAATCTGATAAAATTCAAAGGCAAAACCAGATGGCAGCTTGCTGAGAAACAAGCTCAGTCAATGACTGACACACGTTACATAATGAGATTCTCATAAAAACTTTACGCATAGCCGCTAAAAGAGCAATTAAAAATACGTGTCATGATATATATTGTATCGACCATATAGTGGTGATTGATAATAACAAAAAAAGCACCCTACACCAACATAGGCTGTAGGCCACACCAAATTTTGGTGACTTTCTTCAATTTCTTTGAAACTCTCCCAAAAGTTGTGGTTCAACTACCAATTCAATTTCCATCAAAATGTTTTGATTAAATTTTTGTTTCACACCTCTTTAAAGTGCGTTTTCATGGCAACCCACCAAAAATCGAAAAAATGGCCATAACTCTGCAACCACTCATTATAGATGCCAAATTTTTTTCTCTAAAATGCAGAATACCCAAGTTTCTATCTGCTCTCAATACATTATATCAGTCTAACTGCTGAATTTTTCAAGTAAAATCAAGAAACCATGTTTTTTTACTAATTTTATTGAATTTTCTATGATATATCTCATTGCATAAAGGTGTCATAGTAACTTTTCATTGGCTATACTGTTATTAGAGTAATTATAGAATTACAACAAATGCAGATTGGTTCTCAAAGTGTTCACTGATAGGATAGCTAGTACTGTAAGTGTTGAAAACCAGTAAAACCATGACAGAGATGTAATGTTTAACGTATTATTAATCACTGTTGTATTCTGCTATTTTCACATCTTAGTTTTGTGGGCTTTGAAAAATGTTGAAATGTAAATAAAGATTTGGCTGCTCTCTGCCCACATACGAAAATGACTTTGACAAAACTGCATTTCTCAGTACAAATTCCTTTGCAGTTAAAGATGTGCTCAACTGCTAATGAATTTTGAAAGTTAGCATGCTCAACTTCAAAAAGAAATAAAAACTCTAATCAAAAGCAACAGGTGCTGATGGAAAAACTTCTTTTAAAGTAAATAGATGGTGTTTAAACTATGATTTTGATTATACTATATCAGGGTTTAAGCAAAAAATTTTGGCATCACTGGATTGTTTTTCAGAAATGAAAGTAAATCAAAACTCTAGATTACGGCAGACAAAAACAGGGTGGGCTCCAAGTTCGGCACCAAAACATTTAAAGCAGTGGTTCTTAATATGGGTCATGCCAAAGAGATTCAAATCCGTCAAAACGATTTTTTGCAAGATCAGAATTTTCAAAACCTGTAGAATTTTTTCTTTCCGTCTGCTAAGTCTTTCAAAATTATTGCATCATACACATTTAGTAGGCTTCATCTCAATAAAATTAGATTATTGCATCATAAGTAATTTTCTAAAAGTTTTAGTGGCAGACCAGCAACTGTAGAACTAGCCGAAATCACTTTTTATAATAGTGGAGTAACATGACAACAATTTCCTGAAGTAGCACATTAAATTGCAGGTATTAGTGTTAAAAATTGTGTCAAAATACTGCGTACTATAACTGGTTGTCCGTGTCTTATTTGAATAAATAGCAGAGTACTAACATTAAAAGAACATTTTTTCTACGTTTAAGGTTTGGATCGTGAGATAATCATAAAACTCAGATTTGGGTCATGCTCAAAAAAGTTTGAGAACCACTGATTTAAAGAAATCCTGATAAGCCAATTGAACTGATAAATGCAAACAATGTTTCATTACTATATAAAAGAACATGTATCCTATTATCAAGAAAAGGAAAAGATATCTTACCCTGTTGATTTTGCAGTGTTTCACATCACTTGCCACATATTCATTTGTGCACACTGCACAACTTATGAACTACCCTATGCATTGGAATAGATCTAAAATTGTTTAAAACAAGTGATAATTAGCTTGCAATTAATCTAAAATCATTAAGGGTTTTAGTACTTGCTTTGTGATGAAAACAAAGTCAGCTTATCGTGTATGAGATTGAGTACTATTGGAATAAACAGTAATTGACTCATGTTCAACACTCTTGACGATGTGTTGCATATCTTGAAGGATTTTACCATTCCAATGCAGTAAAACAAAAAAAGTCTCAATGATGTATCCAGAAGCAAGTTTAACAACAATCTGTTTCTGACTCTCTAATTGTTATACTTTTAGCAACAATTAATTATGCTGAAGCTCTATGTACTGCTCTTGGATGCTGGTCGACTCGGACAGGTCAATGCAAACTTTTCTTCATCTTTTTAATCACTGAGGTATTATTGGAATCAATTTCCTTTCCTCCTTTATTTTTTTCATCTTTTTAACTACTGAGGTATTATTAGAATAAATTTCCTTCCTCCTTTATAGAAAAATTTAGCGAAATCTTACATCTGTTAAATGCAGAAAATTCTATGTGTTTTGTTCTCACGGATATTAACATAAATATTAACAAATCAAAAATGTCTATCCATGCTGTGGATTACACCAATATCTTGAAAAGTTACTCCTTTTCTCAGTTAATTGACAAGCCAACAAGAGTTACCAATCTTTCTCAAAGCATCATTGATCATATAATTACTAATGATAATAAATCGCAAAATGCACTGGGAGTAATTTGAGTATGGGGATTTCAGCGACCACTATTCAATATTCGTTTCGGTAGACAAACTTAAAGAGTTATAATGCAACACCAACAGAGCAAAGTGTTTTTCGAAATAGGAGGAATTTCCAGGCTGATCAATATTGCAATAATTTAGAACAAGGGTCGGCAACCTGCGACCCGCATGCCAAATCCGGCCCACCGACACATTGTATCCAGCCCCCGGCCTCTTTTCGAAATTGGGTATTTTTTCGGCCCACAACCTTTTCGTGACAATTAGCATAGCAAATTGGCGATCACTATTTAATTGAGCTGAAACCACGCTTCTAAACAATTGCATGATGCAATAGATTTGACTGGAAGCATTTCCGTGTTTTATTCTGTTGAAGACCTGCCAAAAAAGAAAGGATTTAAGTCATGCATCAAAGCACTTCGCAGTCAGTACCTTGACCTATGAAAACACGGAGAGCGAGTGTTTTTGCAGGAATTGCAGTTACGTGCTTTCTAATGTATTAGTTTGCTTGCCACTGAGCAGTTTGATTTAACAATAACTGAATTTCTGTTTTGTCTCGAGTTATTAGCAAGAAAACATAGCCTTAGTAATTTTTTTTTAGCAATCTTAAAATGTTATCAAAACGTAGAAAAGTTAATGAGGAATTCAGAGCTTTTAAAGAAGCGAGGAAAACAATTTCTTTTTTGCATATCACCTTGGAAGACATACTTGCTTGATTCGCAACAAATCTACTGCTGTCAATAAAGAGTGCTTTTTAATTTCTTGTCGACTTTGTTTTTATCTTTTTGGCGTCTGCAACCTTCGTAAAATTTCAGGTTAAACACCTTATTAAAGTTATAACAGTAACAGTTAACAAAAATTTCTTGTGCAGTTTCATTTCTTCATGAGTAGTTAAGTTATGTTTTTGACTTTTTTGTTGCCTTAACTTTCAATAACAAACACAACATCAACAGTCTCGTTGACTGACGGGACCACAAAAAGATTTTTGTTCATTTTTTTGTCCCGATTTAGTGGAAACCTTATTTATGTCCCGCGGCCAATTATTCAGCTTGATTTTGGCCCGACAGCATCAAAAGGTTGCCTACCCCTGATTTATAAATCAACTTTTTGCTGGCTTTCCTTTTATTGATGCATCAAATATAGATGACATTGCCCCCTTGAAACAGCTATCTAGGCATCATATGAAATTGCAACGAAAACCTTGGATTACCAAAGGGATCTATACGTCAATTCATCACAAACAACAATATACAAATCATTTTTCTTGTCGTTAATAAGGCTTTTGTAGCTTATTTCAAGAAATATGCTATTCGTTTAACAAAAACTAAATGCGCCGCAAAACCTTTGTATGATAAGAAAAAGATTGAAGAAGGAGAGTATAAACCACGTACTACCTGGCAAGTACTGCGTGAGTTCATTTCAATGAAGAAGAACCTGAATTTACCTACTTTTATTAGAGATGAATCAAACGTCTCCCTACATGATCCAAAACACATCGCTGAAGCTTTCAATGAACATTTTTCAGATATTGGAGATAAGCTTGCTGCAAAAATTCAAGTCAAAACATCTTTTAAAAGTTTTTTGAAATGTCGAAATCCAAATTCAATGGCCTTGTTTTTGCCAATGTTTGTTGAAATTTACAATGCAATTCATTCTCAAAACAATAAAAAGTCTTCTACAAGTTAACAACCATAGACCAATCTCTTTTCTGCCATTATTACCAAAAGTCATGGAAAAGCTACTCGTTGTAAGATTGTCAAGTTTCCTAAATGCCAGTGGAATTCTGTATGATCGGCAATATGGGTTTAGAAAAAAACGTACCACTACTCAAGCTGTTTTAGATCTAGTAACAAATTTGTACATTAACATTTCTAAAAACAAACTTTCTAGTCTTGTGGCAGTAGATTTAACTACAGTAAATCATAAAATTCTTCTCGAAAAACTTGATTATTATGGAATTTGTGGTATATGTAATGATTTAGGTAGAAGTTATCTTTCAAACAGACAACAAAAAGTGTATATTGCTAAAGAAAGTTTAGCTATGTGCTTAGTCAAATCTGGAGTACCACAAGGCCTGTTTTAGGACCTCTGCTTTTCATAATATATATCAGTGACTTGCACTTTAAATTACAATGTTCAATTGCACAACTATTTGCTGACAATACTTGTTTGCTACAGTCAAACATGTGCAAAAAAAACTCTGCAAGATGAGACAAAAACTGAACTTGAAAATCTCCATCTTTGGATGGGTTTCAAATAAATTGAAATTGAACTTATCTAAATCAAATGTTATGCAGATCAATTCTAAATTAAGCGATAAAGGGAAATTCGGCAATATGAAAACAGAAAAATCCGAAATTTCCATAACTTCTACAGTTAAATATTTAGGAATTTACATTGATGAAGAATTAAATTTTAAGTACCACATCACATCGATGGTGGCAAAAGTTCTACGCGGCGTCAGTATTTTATACAAGATTAAAAATTTTCTTCCAACCTCGACTCTCATATGTGCCATTGTGCATATTACAGCCTTGTGCATACACATCTAAGCTATAGCATCATCATACATGGGGATCAACATACAAATCACACTTAGAAAAATTATTATCGCTCCAAAATAAAGCAATTCGGGCTGTAGGTGGTGCAGAGTGGAATGAAAGTTTCTCTCCTCTATATTATAAATTTAAAGTTTTAACATTTCATGATATTTATAAATATGAACTCGCAAAATTCATGCATCATATATAAAACAAAACTCTACCTACATCTTTAACCCTTGCGCTGCCAGAGCTTTGGGAGAGATTTGCCATTCATTTGCCTTATGACATATGGTGCACGTCCATTTTTGAAGACAACTTGTATGCCAAGCCTCTTACCGATTTTTGAAAATTGGACGTTTCTTGAACGATCGAAGGCAAGCTAAGAGCGTATGAAGGCTCTCTCAACATGCACATTGCGTACTTGATTGCATAAAATGAAAAAAAAAATCGAAAAAAAAATGATTATTTTTTGACGGTTGATGCTGATGCCTACCGCTGGCATTCACGAGGCAGATTGCTGACCTGGCTTATGCGTCCAATTGACTGTTACTCACCTATTCGGTTTGTAGAGTCATAAACTGAAATAAATTACCAGTGACAGCAAATACTACAAGATTGATTTGTAAAGAACAAAACTTGCTTTTGATAATCTTAATAGATAGCTAAGACTGTAAACAATATCAATATACATGCAGTTATTGGCTAAAATTATGTAAGTTTGGTTACCCAGCAATAAACCAGGGCTAGTTCATGCATTGCATTTGGCTACCAGTACCATACCGTAAGCAATATGCACGAAATATTGGTGTTTGTAGAATATAAAATTTTACGTTGGTTAGCCAGAAGCTGGAAAAGCACAAGATAAAATAGGCTGTGACATGATTGCCAACATGTAGCATACAGTATTACCACACGGCCCACAGCTTAGCAGCTTATTTTTTAGGTGAATCCACCATCAAACAGCCAGTAAGTTGCCAAGCGCGTGCTAATGAACCAAGGCATCGGCCCTCATATTCCCTGAGTGACACCATAAATGAGCTATGCTTAGATTCTGACAGAGATGAATCAGATCTTGATATACCGTAGATAGTAAAGAAGAACATGAACCACTGCCATAGCCTATGGATGCCAGTGATTAAGATATAGGTAGCGAAAATTTCAATATAGATGGTAAAAAAAGAATATAAACCACTGCCACAGCCTATGTATCTGATGGGATGCTATAGGAAGTACCAACTCAGCTATTGTATTGAAAATAAAACCTCTGAAATTGGTACTGTTGCTTCTTACAAACAAAATACATTTTGCGAATTCTTATGTTGATGTTAGCAAAAAATAGCTGAGTACTGAGATAACTAACATATGCAATTTCAATTAGCATGATTTAGAAAGAGCTAATACAAAAAAATATTCAAAACTTTTGTACAAACGAGCAACTTTGCTGAGTAAAATAAACAAATTGATGATGTCAGTGATGATGTCATTGCTCACGTAACTAAAATACATGCACATAGCATCACTAAAATGCGTTTCTGAAAACGTTTTGAAAATAATTGAGTTTGACATCACTAACATATACAATTTCAATTGGTGCGATCTAGAAAGAGCAAATACAAAAAACTGTAACATTGAGCATTTTTCTGAGTAAAATAAAAAATTGATGACACCAGTGAATGAAATTGATGACGCCATTGTTCACGCAACTTAAATATATACACATAGCATCACTAAAATGCGTTTTTGAAAAAGTTTCTTGAAAAAATTAACACTAGAATGGTTATGAAAGAAAATCATCCATACAATAGCAAAACTTAAAATAATGACGTCATCAGTGACGTCACTAGTCAGTTTGGACATGCTAACTATTTATTAAAACATCTCAAAACTAACAAATGTTTATGATTTTGTTTGTTATTGTCCAAAACGAACACATATAACAATAACACAAAAACAGACTAATTTTGCTAAAAACGCCTTGGCAAACGGGTGTCAAAGAGTGATGTACGTCCAAGGGCGCAAAAGCGTTAATGAATTTTTTTGACGATGTGAAAAATAATTTAAATCTCAATACTAAATCTAGAACAAGAGAAAAATTAAAAGTCCCTCTTTTTAAATCGTCAAGAACTCAAAAATCTGTTTAAATATCAGGGTGTAACTTTGTGGAATTCACTATCATTAATTTTTTTTTAATTTCTTTTCGAAAATTTTCCACTGAATATAAATCCAAACTTATCCAAAACTATAAAATATAATTTTATCAGATAAATTCACAGTTAGTCTGCACTATGTTGAGTATATCTATACTATCATTTAAATGACTGAGAATAAATCTCGTTTACTATATGCCAGGTTGGTCGCTCGCCTCAAAGACTTCATGTCACTTCGCAGTCTTCCTTCCGCATTATTCAAAATTTATATGTGTGTTGTTTTGCGTTTATTTTTTATTGTGTGTGTACTTTGTGCGATAAAAAATAAATTTACCTTATCTCACTGATATAAGATATCAATATTCGTTTTATTCCTAGTATTTATACTTTTGGCTTCAGATTATTTATTTTTTGCTGTTAAACATTCATTCTTTTTTTCTACTCTTTATTCCTGCACTAATCTTTCAAAAAATTTTCTAGGTTTTACATCCTTTTTTGTGATGATGTCTTTTTGGGCTTTTTTGATGTTGTAAGCATTAACATCTTTTTTGTGATGATGTCTTTTTGGGCTTATTTGATGTTGTAAGCATTAAAAGTCTTCTACTAATGTCAAGTTACTTGATACACATAGCTTTTAGTTTAACTTTCCAGATACAGCACAATATATTTCTTTACAGCTTTCTAGAAACAGTTGTTTTGACTCTCAAGTTAGCCTGGTTTTCCAAAGATCTTAGCAAAGCATGTATCATGTGATGCCAAGTCAACAACAATTTTTGTCCATCAATCTCGAAAGCAGACTTCTCAGCAGCACATGATTGATGGTTCGATTCCTGCGGGAAGACAACTTTTTCGCATTGCTTGCTTTTAAGTAGTCGCCGTTCTGGTGACTCTTCCTTAGGCTTCCGCGCTGGTAGCCTTTAGGCCAGATAGTACGCAAACGATTAATTAATAATAGCTCTGGCCAGCAAACGTCAAAACATCACAACTAAATTATTGTTAGCACATGCTGGATTATTTTGTTTTTTTTGTGGGCAGAAACCATCCAAATGTTATTAAAATTTTGTACATTTTTAAAGCAAAGAGAATTAGGTAGTTTTCCTACATAGTAGTATGATACCTACCAATAGGATGTTGGATTGGGAGCACACTATACTATAGGCCTACCTTTTCAGTAAATGCTAAACCTAGGCATAATAAGCATGGTATTGTCCACAGCCAAAATACAACGCCTGTTTAGAACAATTGCAAAGAATTAAGATGTGAAAATAACAAGAATACCGTCAGCAATTATAAATAAATTGATACATTAAATTCTGTCGTAATGATTTTTTTGCTTTTCAACACTTACAGTATTAGCTATCCATTCAGTGAACACTGTGATAATCAATTAACATGTTCTAATGTAACAATTACTCTATAACGACAGTATAGCTAACCGAAAGTTACTGTATATTAATTACTACACAAACTCCATAACGCCTCTATGCAATGAGATATACCATAGAAACTTCGATAAAATTAGTAAAAACATGGTTTCTTCATTTTACTTGAGAAATTGAGCAGTTAGACTGATGTAATGTATTGAAAGCAGATAGGAACTTGGGTACTCTGCATGTTTAGAAAAAAAATTGCATCTATAATGAGCGGTTGCAAAGTTATGGCCATTTATTTGATTTTTGTTGCATTTGCCATGGAAATGCGCTTTGAGGAGCTGTAAAACAAAAATTTAATCACAAAATTTTGGTAGTAAATTGAAGTGGTAGTTCAACCACAATGTTTTCAGTTTAGTACTCAATCGTTGGGGGCACATTAGGGGAGTTGCCCAAAATATGGCACACGCAAATTTTATTTCTTTAAAATTTATTACCATTAAAATCATTTTGCTCTTTACCTTAAGTTGTTTAAAAAACAGCATTTGGGGATCCATTTGCTCCATGTTGGAAAAAAAATCAAGTAATTTGGACATAATATCCAAAAAAATCAGCTAATCACAGAGTTTTACTAATTTGCATCCATTACATGCACCTAAATTAGCTATTACCCCAAACGTCAAAAATAATACGAGAATCACTTTCTGTTTTGTCTCATAGTGTGAGTTCTATATTGCTGAAGCTCCATAAAAAAAAAATCATTTTGTCTTTGAATTTATCAGAGTAGAATTTGTCTGCTGAGATTCCTATTATCAGTACTGTTAATGCGTAAACCTTAACTTAAGATTATTAAATGTTTATTTTATATTTATTCACATGAAACACTCTGTACTGTAAGTTGGTTCCAGATTTATTTTTTACATTAATAATAGCAATTCTAAACTTTTATCTTGAACAAACGACTTAATTATAAAGTTTTTATCTTTTAAATATCTAATGATACCCAAACAAACTGTTTTAGCTCAAAAAATTAACATTTGGGGGGTTTCCGAAGAGGTAGTGTCACTTCTAAACCACGTCAAAATATCACCTCTAAACCACCTCAAAATAATCATTTTTTTCAAAAACTACTGATGTCATTTATAATAATTGATTTAGGAGGTGTCCAATTTGGGGGGTTTCATGAATGCGTGGCATCGCTAAATTACGTCAAATAATTTTGCTAGTAAATATTTACTAAAACATCAAAAACAATCAGCTCTCTAGCTCAAGACATTCCCAAAATTGATATTTGGGAGGTTTCCAAGGTGGTGGCACCTCCAAGTTAAGCCATAAATTTTTTTTCTAAATATTACTGCAAATTTGCAAAACTGTTTTATGTCTTGGGCAAGTTTTCATTGACCTAAAAATTAAAAAAAATTGACTTTATTGACTTAACAAAATTCGAACCGAGCAAAAGCTATTTTTTGAGACTTTTTCAAGATATCTTACCAAAACAAACATTTAATAAACGAACCCACACAAATTCTCAACAAAATTTGCAAAGCAAGTCTATGTGCAAGTCTTTAAGTATTGCGATAAACAGAAACACTGCAAGCTAATTACCAGGTGAAGTAAAGTGTTAAATCATGATAGTAACGGTGTACTTTGATTTTGAGAAGCTAACTAGCCAAATCAGGCATTTGAACAAACGTTTGCTTGAATTATCAAAACAGCAGCCTCTTCAAAACGTTTCACAATCGCTTTCACTTCAGGTTAATTCTTTTTGCATATAAAGTAACACTCAACCAGCTTCCACGATCCCCATCTTGTAAAAACAGGCTTTATCTTACGAGGTCAGTTCAAGAAGTATCCGACTTTTTTGTATGAAGCAGCACACAACACAATGAATTTTGAGAATTTTATTCAATCTCCCTCAAAATTTACTCCTTGGTGGTGCACACACTTTTCCCAACGCTTCTGCCACTTCTGAAAACACCTCTTGAACCCTACCTTTACTATGCCCAAACCTCCTTCATCGATTTTTTCATAATGTCTTCTCTAGACTGAAATCGCCTCCCTTTCAGAGTTAGTTTTAGTTTGGCAAACAGCCAGAAATCACACGGAGCTAAGTCGGGAGAGTAAGGCGCCTGTCTAACAAGTGGCATTTTGTTTCTGACGAGAAAAGCTTGGATCACGTGTGCGGTATGAGTGGGGGCATTATCACAATGGAGCTGAATATTCTTTGCTGCCCACATTTCGATGTAGAACCTCCAGGTAGTACTCTTTGTTAATTGTCTGGCATTCTGGGTTGTACTCATGATGCACGATGCCACGGGAATCAAAAAAGCAGGTCAGCATCACTTTCACATTGCTGCGAACTTGCCAAGCTTTTTTTGGTCATGGTGATTCTGGATGCTTCCACTGCAAAGATTGAAACTTCATTTCTGCGTCATAGCCATAAACCCAAATCTTGTCACCGATGATGATGGTCGGAATAAATTCTGGGTCATGGTTTGCACAATCAAGCATGTCCTCAGCGATTTCCTTCCACAGTTCCTTCTGTTGCTCTGTCAGCATCTTTGGAATAAATTTAGCAGACACTCTCCGCAGGTTCAAATCCTAAGTTAGTATGATATGGACTGAGCCTGTACCTATTCCCACTTCTCCAACAATTTCCTGTATCATTATACGACAATCCCCAGCACTTTTTCACGCACCTGATCCATCACCTCATTATTTCGGCTTGTGAATGGCCTTCCTGAGCAGTGATCACTCTCAACGATGCACAGCCATCTTTAAAGCGCTTAAACCACTGTTTTATCTGAGTTGGGCTTAAGGCATAGTTTACGAAAGATTGCTGAATCTTTCAAATTGTTTCAACTAGATTATCACCAAGTTTTTGACAAAACTTGATGCAATACAGATGTTCAATTTTTTCTGTCATTGCAATGAAATTTGCTGGAAATTAAAAAATCGACTAACACATGCTAGGCTTCTGCATAAAATACTTCACAGAAAGAGAAAGGAATGATGAAATGGCTTTAAAAGCTTCACGATTTCGCATGAATGTATGTGTGTGCTGCCACACGTCACACAAGTGATTCACTCATAATTTGTTGGCGAGAGAGAAACAAGTCAAATACTCTTTGAACAGACCTCATATAGCAGCGAATTTGGCTTTTACTGGTTTTGTTTTTATTTTTTACTAATTTGACCTTTGAAAATTAGCTGACTAACATCTTCAAAATGAGATCTGACTGTCAGAGCACAATTGCACAATATACACAACACATGTCACAAGAAACAGCCAGGATACAGAGATTTCAGTATTACATCTGCAGCCAACAAACATTTAGCAGCATCAGACAACAGTCGATAGAGTTTCTGCTACTTTCAAGAGTGCTATCTACCTGTATCCCCCCTGCCCAATTGGCTTGTCGATCAAAATGCACAGCAACAAGAATACAAAGTTTTTTGCACTTCTGAAACAGTCCTTTCAAGTGATATGGATTTTAAAGTGGTTTAAAGCCACTTCCAAGACATTTATTTAGGAATGAGAGCTAATATTTGTCATAAAATAAAGCTCACAAATCAGTAAAACTTTGAAAATGGCTTAAAATAACCAATCAAATTTGATCGCTTGATGCAAAATGCGTAATGTAAGCTTCATCAAACAAATTATGGACAGGTAGGGGGTATTCAGTAGTTTACTTAATTTACTTACAAATCATTTCTGTCAAATCTCGTTCCATTAGGCCCTTGCCCCAACTTATCTTTCTTTATAAAATGCAGATGAATTAGGTTAATACTGTACTACAGGATTTAATGAAATTACTGGTTTGTAACAAAAAGGCTAAAATTTTACAACTAAGTTAGCCGAACCTATATTTACTTGCCCAGTTTAACCATGTTTTAGCAGGCAGAGGTAATTTCTATGCCACGGTTAAAAAACATTTATTTATCAAAATAGGCTTAAAATGGTTATTCTTGCAAAATTCCCAGCACTGAAGGCCCTGCCCCCAGACACCCCTAAACATACCCCAATTGAAGACTTCTGGCAACGCACCTGGCTGTAGCTACTTATGGGTGATAAACTGAAATATCAGTGATGATCACAAAAAACTGACTTTATTGCCCTAAAAAAAGAACATTGACCTAACAGTAAAAAATTGATTTCATACTGACCAATCAAATTAAGAATATGAAACTAACACTTTCTATCCAGAAAAATTACATCATTCCAATTTACTACTAAAAAATTGACTTTTATGGCAAAACCTTGCCCTGCATGTCCACAATCACGATTTTGAAAAAAAACGCAATTTAAGTTTAATTTTTTTCTTGAATCGATCAGTTATTAACCAAAATGCTTCTGTTGTTGATTTGGGGTTGACCACTATGCTTGAGAAGTCTTTATCAAAATTTTAGACATATCTGACCATTTTTGGGGGTAAACTTTACCGAGAATTATGATGGAATCATGGAGCAATGACAGTTCTTTTTTTACTAGGAGTAGCTTGTGACATATGACACTTCAGACATACTGTAACTTAACTTGCACACTAGTGCAGTAGACAAACACTTTTATACATATCGATACTAGAACTGAAGCCTAAAACTGCACATACACATTATTGAAATTATGAGAAAAAAGTGCAACGACACATTAGTAAGATACAAAACCATCAAATAATATTGGATTTGAATAACATTTTATTACCAAAAAAGTGCATTTTGGAAAACTTTCTTATTTTTTATTGTTAATCAAACACATTTTGAGAAAACGCTAACTGATAGAAAACACAAAATCATGACTCATTCTTAATCGCTGCATGTCTCAAGCTAAAGAAGATGCAGCGTCTTGAGCGAACGTCTACTTCACACATCTTGTCAATCGATCGCTCATAGAAATCATGAGCTCAATTCCGCATATAAAACTACTTTTGTGCATAATGTTGCACAGATTGATCAGGAAGTATTGCAGTAAATTTCAAACCAAATCAATTAAATCTTTCATTATACTCGCTGATTTTTTCACGTACAAAATAGCCTTTTTAACAGTACAGTTTTAACGCTATTTGAAAGTAGTTTTTCACTTTTGTAAAGCCACACTTCAAAAAATTAAATTACTACATCAATTTATCACCCCACTTATAGATTAGGTCCAAAACATGTTTAAAAACTAGTATGTTTGGGTAAAACTTTTAATCACTTGGCTGAGGAGAAAAGCTTCAGCCCCCCACAACTCTTGTTCCTCAGTAGTTGCACTACTGAACGCATCTTGTATGAACTACAAGGTATAGAGCTGTGACCCTCATTTTAAGAATGCATAGTGTGTGGAAAAATAGAACTAACTTAATCAAATGAAAATAGTTGCAGTACTCAAGTAGCTAATGTAGTGGTCAATGAAATGCCAAATTGCTACTTTCTAAGGTAATCGTAGCGCCATTGTTCACCAAAAAAATTCCTTGAAATTAGAGATTGAAATTGATTTAAAAAACTAGCATCTACAAACTTGACAAAAACAATTTTTTGTGAAAAAATTGCAAGTATCGAAAGAAACTTAAAAGTAAATCTTGAGACCAATCACAAGCAGCAAAAGGTTGTGAGAGGCTGCATATATGGCCCATGAGCCATAATTTAGACAGCCCAGATGACATGAACCCATATGGAAGTAATTTGGAAGATAATTTATGCCACAAAACCACTTGTAGCAGAACTATTGAACTCAATAAACCCATACAGAATAAAAAAGTAAAAACAGCTATTACTCTTGAAGCATTACTGTAGTTCATTTTTTTCACATAAACCATATGACATGTTTCAATCTGTGGTTGATATCAGGATTTCAAAAAGTGCTCAATGACAAAGAGTTAGAGCAAAATAGATCACCACAGTATAAAAACATTAAAAATTAAAGTTGTAAAACCCAACAGTTTGTTTCACCCGTTAATGGGACTATCATGGGTAAATCTTAACAATTGTGTAGAATTGTTAAAAGCAAAAAAAATTGTTTAGATTTACTTCTGATGATCCCATTTATGGGTGAAACAGGCAGCTGAACTTTGTAGGTATTAATTTTTAATGTTTTAATACTGTGGTAATCTGCTGTGAAATGTTTCAGTGATATGATTTACTTAATGATTTTAGGTTGCTATGTAAGCTTTGTTAGTCGCTCACACACTAACACTGTGTGTTGTTGCAAGCACCAAAACTAAAAGAATCTTACTTGTAATGTACTGGTACTTCAAACATGGTTGCTATTTTTTGCTTATAAATAACATAAAAATTTGTGAATACAAACTGCTTTTGCCTGCACAAATCTGTTTTTTTCCGTGAAATATAAACAGTTTCCAACAGGCTCAAGTGAAACTGAGAGCGAGCTGTGGTTAGGATTTTAAACTGCGAATCAGAATAGTTGCATGTTTCACTTGAGCCTGTTGGAAGCGGTTTATATTTCACGGATAAAAATTTGTCTTCTTAAAGATAAATCACAAACACCTTAGCTAATCTTGAACCTATGAGAGTGTGTGTACCATTAACCAGTACTGGTAACCAGTATATGCAATGAAAATTGTATAAATGTAACAGTGTTTGTTGCTCATCTTCTTTAGCTTTACATGTTACTATGCTGGAAGATGGTGAAAATTAATCTAAGTGATAGTGAATGGATGTATATCATAGTTGGGTCACACAACAATGCTTTTTTTTCAGCAAGTTTTACTATTGCAGGTTTATTGGAGTTAACAATCCAAACAAAAACGTTTTCGAGTTCAGATGCCAATATACGTAAATAAAAAACTGTTATATTTTCAAAAACTATGTGCAACGTAGATACAGATGAAAAAAAATTGTTGCAGTGACGTGCCCACTCCCTGAAATTTGCCCTGGAAACTGGTCTTAAGTTTATTTTTGCAATTTGTACATCAAAAATGAATTTCTTGACCCTAAAAAGCGATCAAATTTGATCGCTTATTTTAAGCCATTTTCAAAGTTTTACTGATTTGTGAGCTTTATTTTATGACAAATATTAGCTCTCATTCCTAAATAAATGTCTTGGAAGTGGCTTTAAACCACTTTAAAATCCATATCACTTGAAAGGACTGTTTCAGAAGTGCAAAAAACTTTGTATTCTTGTTGTTGTGCATTTTGATCGACAAGCCAATTGGGCAGGGGGGATACAGGTAGATAGCACTCTTGAAAGTAGCAGAAACTCTATCGACTGTTGTCTGATGCTGCTAAATGTTTGTTGGCTGCAGATGTAATACTGAAATCTCTGTATCCTGGCTGTTTCTTGTGACATGTGTTGTGTATATTGTGCAATTGTGCTCTGACAGTCAGATCTCATTTTGAAGATGTTAGTCAGCTAATTTTCAAAGGTCAAATTAGTAAAAAATAAAAACAAAACCAGTAAAGCCAAATTCGCTGCTATATGAGGTCTGTTCAAAGAGTATTTGACTTGTTTCTCTCTCGCCAACAAATTATAAGTGAATCACTTGCGTGACGTGTGGCAGCACACACATACATTCATGCGAAATCGTGAAGCTTTTAAAGCCATTTCGTCATTCCTTTCTCTTTCTGTGAAGTATTTTATGCAGAAGCCTAGCATGTGTTAGTCGATTTTTTAATTTCCAGCAAATTTCATTGCAATGACAGAAAAAATTGAACATCTGTATTGCATCAAGTTTTGTCAAAAACTTGGTGATAATCTAGTTGAAACAATTTGAAAGATTCAGCAATCTTTCGTAAACCATGCCTTAAGCCCAACTCAGATAACACAGTGGTATAAGCGCTTTAAAGATGGCCGTGCATCGTTGAGAGTGATCACTGCTCAGGAAGGCCATCCACAAGCTAAACTAGTGGCCTAGACTGTTCGAGTTAAGGAGGGCCAGGTTCAGTCTTTTCCGCCAGTTGGGTGTACCTTAGGCCGCCCAGAAGCCGGATATGGTCTTGAGACCGGAACAAGGAGCAATTTTTAAATTTTAACTTTTAATTTTTTAATTTTAGATTTTAAACTTTGTGTTACTTTTGGCAGATACCCCTGATGATCCCAATTACGGGTGAAACAGACTGTAGGATTTTAAATTTTAATTTTTAATGTGTACTGTGTTATGTTGTGATAATCAAACATAGAGATATATCAAACAAGTTGCTAGAGATATTTAAATGCTACTAGCTTCCATGCATTTAAATTAACTGGTGAATTGCCTACCAATAAAGGGTGGCTGCTTGACTCAAAGACCTAACCGTCCCTTTGTTCTTCCCTTGTTAATTATGCACATCAACTACATATGCGTTTTGTATCATTTATGTGCTTGCCAGCGCAGCCAGGGGGCGGATTAGGGGACCAGTCCCCCCTTTCGAAAGTGCGCAATTTTGCTAAAATTATTAAAAAAAGATAAAGCGCTAAAGATCTAATTTTAAAACGCTCAACTCTAGCGTAATTCTACCCTGAGTTGCAAATCAGCAACGTCAAAACTTTTGCATTTTTTGAAAGTTTTTTGCACGATTGTTAGCTTCTCTATCTTTAAAAAAGTTAACCCATCTAGCTTGTACTGTTTCAGAGATATTAGAGTCGAAAAAACGCTTGCAGTAAAAGGGAAAAGTGAATCATAATTAACGTAACAATGGAAATGAGTTTCAATCAAAAAATCAATTTTGGTAAATATGATCAAAAAAGTTATCTATTATTTTACATTAATATAACAATCACGCATAAAAACTTGATTTTATTGAAACAAGAATTCAATCACGTTGCCTTTTTGCAAAACAGGATAGAAAAAAAACCGGAGAGTATGAATGCTTGTAGAGTCAGCATTGATATTTATTGAAAATGTTCGATCATTGCATAGCACATATGGGGCTGTCTTGGAATGATAATGTCTTGTCAGCATATCACATTGCTTTTGCGAGAGAACGTAAATGAGGCAGAAAGCAGCACGATTTTGCACCAAAAAACGCAATCCATTTTGTTTTAAAACTTATCATTTTCCAAAAAGTAGATTCAGATATCGGTGAGAATTTGGGGCGGCCGAGATCTGACATGCATTAGACCACAAAATAAATGTCATCACAGTGAAATCAAATTTCGACCCTAATAAATTTAGAGCATATTTCAATTGAAAACATTCGGAAAAAAAACTAATTGCTGAAGAAAAGCAAATCTCTTCTTAGAAGAGAATAACTCTCCATATATCTTTAACGTCAAAATTTATTTCTTACAATACTGTATTGGGTCCGTTTTACCAATCACAAGCATTTAAACATGGGCATGTCATTTGATTGCAAGCATTTTGCCTGTTCTTCATTTTTTGGGGTTTACACTAAAAAAGATATCAGACATGATTGAACTAAACCACCTTAGCCTACGTAATCCTACATTTTGACCAACCGCCTTGCCCTAGAGAACCTGCTTCCCTGAAAAACGGCGGAATATATTGCTCAAAAACTTTTGTGGTTAAGCAAAATTTTATTTTCAGCTGGGTTTGGGTGAACGAAGGATCAGCTAGTTTGAATTAATCTTATAACTATATAAACTGCACAATGTCAAATGTTAATTACAGTAAATAGAATGCTAATTTAATTTTAGGAAATCTTTTTCGATCAATTTCTATGTTCGTATATCACATTCTACATTCGCATAAAATCTTTCAACTTTAAACTGCACAATGTCAAATGTTTATTACAGTAAATAGTAAGGGTACCCTAATTTATTTTTAGGAAATCTTTTTCGATCAATTTCTATGTCCACATATTACACCTTATAGCTGTGTTGATTTGTAACAGTGTACTCGTAGATTGCCAGAGAAGCGAGTTCATCGACATTCAAACTGTGTCGAAGTCTGAACTGAGTATGCTGGTTGTGAGCAAAAAGTCACGCAGATGATGTCTGCCTATTGTGCGATGCATAAAATCATGATCGCAAAAGTTTGTCTTTAGTTTATTCAAATGTTTGCGATTTTACATAGAGACGCAAACAGTGCTGGCCGGACCTAAAAATTCACTATGAAAGCATTTTACAAGGTTTTCAGTGCGAATCAAATTTTGTTCACTGGCGTACCACATAAATAAACCCATTGTACTTCCTTATAACCATTTTTCCACAAACACCGTGTTTAGATTTACATTATTTGAGAAAATTAACCACACGTAAGGAATGGTTGTTCGTCATCGCATTATTCTTGCTTTGATCCCTATTTCCTACCTATGATAATAATAACAGTACAGTAATCAAGTAACAAAACTTTGTATGGGCAAACCACAATACAGCGCATTTTTTCTGTTTGAAGATAGCAAGCACTACGTGGTGTCAATTAACATAAATAATATTAAGAAGCACTTATTTTTTCAAAAACCAATCATTTTCGGGTGTAAGTGGGGGTGTTCATATGTTTTTGCAAATTTTTGCATCTCATTTGTTCTTAATTTGTTACAATATGGTATATTTGAAAGTTGAAATATTATTATGCCAGCTTGCCTGAGTAATAACAGCAAACTGCGACTTTCTCGTATGGCCTACATTAAGAAAACACGTTTTTTGTGTCTGCTGTTGCATCATCAAATAAAACTGTAAAACAAGGTGAAACCACTTTAATTCTTTTTCATTTATTTTTTTTATGCGTCTGCTGCATGAACGACGGCAGGACTTCTACCTGCTATCACTAAACTTTGTAATTTGCCAAAAGGAAAACTTTCCGATTTCAATAATTATGCTTCAATCACAACAAAAAAATTTAGTCCCTCTTTTCTTTATATCTGGCTGTGTCGGTGTATGTGCTTGTGAGTTGGACACAATAAATGTTGAGTTGAGTTGCATGTACAATGCAGTTCTGCACCTGCTATTAATAGATGGGTTTTGCTTTGCTTTGCACCTATTTGAGGACAGCAGTGATGACTTTGATGATTTTCCATGTTTTGTTCTGTGATTGCAATAAATAAATAGTTTTTTAAAAATTTGTACTGTTTTTCATGTCAAATATGGGGGTGCAACTTACACATGCATGTGACATAGTTAGGTAAATTAGATGAATTCTGTATTTAAAACAAAATTTGAGTGATTTTCCAGTATTTGTGAGCAAACTTGCAGCAATTGTGAATTATAGATTGTAGTAGCGCATTGTGCAGTCAACTAAGAAGATTTTGGGCAGTCAATCAAATAGAAAAAACGTTTTTTTTTCATTTTGCAAGTTTACGTTACTGCAAAAGCAGCAAGAAAGAGTATACTCAAGCTAACAGAGCAGATGGAATTAAACAGCTTTACAAACATAACCGCTAAAATTGACATCAATGCTCTCAAAACGTAAGAACAAATGACGTTGAAAATTGGGAAAAATTAAGAACAGGCAGCCTCGACTCAAAATTTACTGATTCTTATAAAAAGTGTATTGCATAAAATCAGAGAATTGATCAAAGCTTGGCTGGTGAGAAAAGATATGCAAAAAAAACAAGACTCAGCACAATGAATAATCTTCATTGTGACATCATAATACCCAGTTTAACCGTAGAACAACAGTTGATCATTTCTACAAAAATTTATGGTTGCAATTGACTATTTCACCATCTCTTTAAAGCTTTAAAGGTACTGACTAACAAACATAAACAGAGTTAAGTAAAAGGAAAAAAAGCAATATTACCGTCAAAATAGTATTTAAGTCGATTGGCAAAAATGTTTTCTTTGTCAACTTGCAATATACGAGCTACAGGTTTGATGATTTCTAATATTCCACCAGAGATTAGAAATACAAAACAGTCACGAGATCGAAGACGATCTACAAGGTCTCTAAAATGAAACAATTCAGTAAATGCAGAGTGAGACTACGTGCTTTTCAAATACCAAAATATCTAAATTGTCACACTACATATTCATTAACAGATGTTTGACTTAGGGTCAGATGCACCAAATTTGTTTAACATAACTGCCAGTCAGCATTAACTACCTGTTAGGTAACTGCAAGTTAAACTGACTGCAAATCAATATCCACCAACAGAATTTCATGTCTGGTTAGATTACCAAAAGTTAACCAAGAAAACTGCGATCAATCACAGGTTAACTATAGTGACTAAAAAAACAAACATCAATGTCTGTTAGGTTACAAGGAAATACTTTGATTGAACTACTGTGATAAAGCAAAAATTGCGGCATCGGCTAAATGCATTTGCAATAAAAGTTTTTAGATCAAAGCATGTTTTGAGGAGGATTAGCCAAGCCTTAGCAGTGTTCCTCTAAAGAAAAGATTGAGAGATGATTTGCACTTTAAGCCTAGTCAGCTCAGTCTATGACTTATGCACCGACATTTAGGAGTGAGACAATTATGTGCCAAGACTATTAGGCACCAAGACTATTATGCACTGGCACTTTTAGGCACGAGAGCAAAAAAAATTATTTTTCAAATAAGCGTTTTCTTAAAAACAAAAAAATTTTTGAAGGTATTTAAAAAAACAAACATTTTTTAAAAATTTGATTTTTTTTTATTCAACATTTTTAATGTTTTGTTCTGCATGTTTACAAAGTTTTATTTTCTAAACCAGACATAAACAATCTGCAGCCCACGAACTGAAATTCTGCTGCGCATGGGCACAAGTTGCCTGAGTAATCTTGGCACGCACAGCAAGCCGCGTGATGTTTCATGGTTATTTTAAGTCTACCAGCACCAAACAACACACTACAAAGTTTTTCAGTACTTAAGGATTCCTCTCCCTGCAAATTCCTATTTATAATCATTACAAGTAGATGTAAATATAGTAAAAACAATGTTTAAATGTATAAATTCAACTCCCACAACAAAAATAATTAAAAAATTAAACAATAATTTGAAGCAGTATACATTCTTGCACAACTTCAAAAGTTTTTGAGGCAATCCTAAAGAAGTTAACTGCAAGAATTTATTTTTTAACACTGGTTTTACTACAAGCTATTTACAACAAGATGTGACAATTAAACATAAAAATATCCGTTTATTTAAACATTGTTTTTACTATGTTTACAACAAGGAGTAACAATCATAAATAGAAATACCCGTGCAGAGGGATGTTCATTTCAGAATATGTGCATATTCTAGAATAATTGCAGATCTTTTTTTGCATTCCAGAATCTTTCGTGAATCCTTACAGAATCTTAAATCCTATTGCAAACTATCGAAATCACTCAATTTCATAAAAAAAAATAATGCTAATTGACAGCAACACTGCTAGTGCCAAGTAGCAATAGTAATGGCTATATTAATAATGGCATTAATGCTTTGTTATTGTCTCTAGTTGATCACCATTTTTTGCTTTTTTCTTGTGATAAAGAAAAGATACCCTCGCCTATTGCTGCCTAGTGAGTGAAATGTTTTTTTGCCTTTGTTTTTTTCAAAAAAATGTGCTTTTTTAAACATTGCCTCAAAAAAACTAATTTTTCTTAGAAAATCTTGTTGTATGTAGAAATTCGCATTGTGCTTTGCTATTTGATACCTTCTCACTGTAACCCAATCATTCTTAATCTTCAAATTCCTAGTTTTATTGCAGCATTTTTATGGGTTTAATGATGGGTTATGCATTATGTTTCCACGCAGTTTCAACACGTATTTAAGCAGTAGTGCAACCATGGGGGCTAAGAGGGCTTCAGCCTCCTTTGCTAAGTCACTTAAAAAAATTAACCCATAATACAAGCATTTAATCCTTTTTTGAACTTGAACTGGCAATTTAACTTTTTCAAATGACTTCCAAATTTTAGCAAGTGAGTTTTTTCAAATAGCTCCGAAAATGTATAAAATGTGACCCAAATGGCATTAAAATGGGCATTTTTTTTCAAAAATTACCAAAATCACCTGGCGGCAACCCCCATTTGTGATACGTTTCAGTTGCATCAATTTGTTTACCACACCGGATTAGATAGATAAAAAAAACTTTGAGTTTTAGTTCAAGCCTCCAAAAAATTTTAACTGGTGCAAGTTGGGAAAGACCAGGGAGTTTATAACCTTAACTGCCATTACAATTGCGTGAATTATTCTTGATCTATTTTCTGCCGCCATTGTTCGCTTTTGGTTATTGTGAGTAATAATTACAGGTTTGGTTTTAGCTTCAAATTGTTTGCGATGATCATAAATGCTGTGGTAGGGTATGTACTTGTAGCTTCATCATTTTTGATCTGATGATGTTGGTCTTCAAGGCCAACAAGACGTAAAATACACCAAATAGCTGGTTGAGGTCTGTTACTTTATCGAAAGAACGTAGATCCTTACCAACTTCTAATCTTCCCTAAGCAAATTCTAGTCAGAAACTTGGAAACAACAATTTGTACTATACATAGTGCCCTTGTCACTTTCTCGTCAAAGCAAGATAAAAATCATTGCAGAAAGAACAAGAATTGGGCTCAGCTGGGCAAATGCTACACCACAGGGTTTGCAAACATTAATAAATGTGATGACATATATGACATACGGTAGGTGTAAGTCGGGCCGGTCTTAATGGTCAGGTTCAGGCTTAAGATTGACAAAACGTCAATAGTCAGCTGAACCTACTGTCAAAACTGAAAAAAATTGCTGAAACTGGTTTCTCAACGTGACGACATCATTTCTATTTTAACATTTTCAAAAACTTAAGAATACAGAGTCACTCCTTGCCAAAAATTATTCTCATAGTCTTTCACAAAGAGCAGTGATGTTAATGGGTATATTTTCGACCACTCTCTATTTTCGGGGAAGCCCCCTTTTTTATTCCCAATTTTTTTTTCTGATGGGTTGATTTTGGTAGACTTTTTCTAGGTTATTCTCCACATCATGTAGCACTAAACCCCATTGCAAAATCATGTTTTGCAATTTTTTCCAGTTTGGGCCCTATTTTGACGTAGATTTACTCTACTACAACCTTAGTCTACTTTATACTTGCCTTGTGTATTTGCCTTTTGGATACGAAAAAGCACTTGGTAATTTTGCTACAGTGACTGATGATTTCACGCATCAATGAAATTATTATTACACAATCAGTATTATTACATCACAGTTTATCAGCATTGAGTAGTTTTACTTTAACCATATACAAGTAATACGCGCATAATTTTTTAGATCCAACTTAATTTTAGGACCTAGTTTTGGCTTTAAATCATTTTTCGAGTTCGACCTTATATGTTCAGGTTCGGGCCTGTACTTATCAGAATGTTGGCCCATTTACAGCTCTGATATGCAATACTTTGCCATGTAAGTCATGCAATTTGATGCCAATTTCTTCATTTTATTTAAAAAACAAACTTAGTTTTTGTTTTGTCAAGTACACAGGAAAAAAAACAAAAAAGTAAAAAAACATTCTTTTACATCTCTATTGCTCCCTCGAGGAAGAAAACGTGAATTTTTAATCTTTCGTTTTTTTACATAAAAACATATGAGAAGGGAGATGCAAGAGTTTAAAGAGAATAAGCAAATATGCATTGACTTGCATTGCTATGCCGTACAGTTGTACACATCCGCTATTACTCATGGTTGCATGATGCATGCGTATGGCAGCTTGTGTGCAATGGCTGTTTGCAGTGTGAACTTGTTACTGAGTGAGCATTGCACGATCAACAACGTTCATATGCAAACAACGTGAAAGCAGAGCATCTTAACAAATTTTTACTATTTCAATTCCATAATTTGGAGCCGATTCAGTTCTAGAACAGTTCTAATGGATTCAGTATTCTGGAACAAACATCCCTGCTCATGCCCCGCAGATTGGATATGTCTGCGTTAGAAAATAAAACTTTACGAGCATGCAGTGGAAAAAAATTGGGGGAAAAAATACAAAATCAAATTTTTTTACAAATTTCTATTCGAAAAAAAATTTGTTTTTTGCAAAAACTTGAAAAAATTTTTGAAAAAAACTTTTATTTGAAAATTTTACTTGTTCTGGTGCAAAATCGTCCCACACTTAAACGTCCGCACCTAATAGTCACAATTTAAAACGGCTAAATAGGTACTAACAAAAACCAGCGGTTGGCAAAAAATTAGTGAAAATAGAGAGGATTAGCACAGCAGTGCCCCCTTGGTAAGGCCTACTGTAAGGTAAGTAATTTTTAGCATATTATTTGTTACAATTATTGTTTTGTTTCTCAACTCCACTTATACCGCTTGTCTCGGTGGGGTAGCAGTTATGGAGCACATCTGAAACGTCTCATGCTCGTGTTCGAATTTCACTGTTTTTTGTATTTTTTTGGCCAGCCGATTCAGCTATTTGATTTGATTTGAACTTCCAGTACTTTTGATTGACCAAAAGTTTGTACCGGTAGCTTTTTTTCTCTCAGAATCACACCAGAGTTGTAAGCTGGGTCGGGTAAGATTGACAAAGTTAATCTGGGTTTGATAAACATTTTTTTCTTGCGTTTTCGCTTCTTAGATGCTATTAATCATAATTAAAATAACTGCTACTCTGAATGAACCCTTCATTTAAACATCAACGCCATTATTATTGAACAATTTATCACGTCACAATTTATAGTATTGAATAGTTTTATTTTAAACCCTATATATTACCAGCAAAACAAATTGCAATTTTTTTAGATCCATAACCTAATTTTTGGGCCAGGTTTTGGCTTCAAATCACTTTTCAGGTTTGGGCCTGTACTTCTAATTGTAAATTACACTTCCGGTATGCCATATTGAGACAAGCTAATCTATTACGCTACTAGACTAGCCCTGGAGGACATACTGTTGCTACGAGCCACTAGACCTATGGCTGCTTTGTTAAGTTGTTGATATCATTTACTACAGTTTGCAGTGCAGTGGGAATAACAATGGACTCACTGTGATCCATTGCTATCCAACACTTTGGTACACTGCGATGACCCTGTTGGCCTTTAACCAGTGACTAACCCACCTTACTGCGGCAGTTAAATTTTTGGTTAAAGTTGTTGAGTTAACCATCTGGTTAATGTTGGCGCATAAGAAATTTTTCCTAACCGATGATTAACCTGTCGGTTAAGTTAACTCTTGGTTAACCAGTTTGGTGCATTGCACCCTAACTGAAACAAAACCGAAGTCATGAACAAAGCAAATAACTAAAGCACCATTTTATGGAAACTGAAGTTTATAGAGAATACTATGCTACATACATGACTCCAGGAGTTAGCTGAGGTGGATGTTGAGCCAGAAAACTTTCGATAGTGGAATGGCTGGGATTTATTATTTTCAATCGTGCTTCGAAAGACTCTTGAAATGTAACTGCTCCTCCCATTGCTTGATTTGTCCTACAAAAACTTTTCAAGTTTCGATCAATGTTCAATATTGGTTTGGTTGACTACACAATCAATGTCCACAGAAATTTGATTTTTACAATACAGGATGTTGAAACGAAATGACTAGGGACATGGAACGTGTAAGTTTAAACAAACAAACATTCTGGTGACATCACTTGTTTTCAAATTTTTTTATTTTAATTGTAACAGTTATAGGTTTGGATTATGGCTAGGATTTGGATTTGGTTTTGTTCTTAAACTTTGCATGCTCGAAGTGCGCCGAACGTTTTCCGCATTGAAAAATGGCATAACTCGATCTAGAAATAAATGCTGTTGGCTACTCTCTAATCCAACAATGTACAATAGGGTGGTCCATATTTTATCAACTTTTGAAAGTTTTAAGTCTCACCCCTTCAAGTTGTGTCATTTCATGAAAAAATAACTTGTGTAAAATTTTTTTGAAAAATTTTGACATTTAAGGGTTGCCCAAACCCCTCAAAAATCGGAAATTTTGTCTAATTTTGGTATTTTTGGCATTTTGACTTTGATGCATTTTTTGATCAAAAACTGTGATAATTGATGTTTAAAATGATTTGTCACCTCATATTTGTCAAAATTTGACACTCATATGTGTTGTAAATGCAAAAAATTGTGGTTACTTGATTTCTACCACTACGTGGCGCTATAGTTTAAATCATGAAAATTCGTGATTTGTGTAGTTTTTAACCCAAAACAATGGTGTTGATTTCTGGAATCACATTTTCAGCAATGGGTGTTCCAAAACTTTTATATAATGCTATTTTTATATGGTGTCAGAATATAAGCTTTCAGTTATACTTTTTCATATATTTCAAAAGTTTGCCAGTGACAAATTACAGTAACATTTTTCATTTAAAAGCTTTTAACCCGGTGCTTTTTTAACTGAACAATTTTGAATTATAACTTGAATAAACTAAAGTAGACTAAACTATCATTACACTCCACATTGACTAACAACGTAACTGAAAGATTAAAATTTGAAATGAAACCTTTCTTGAAGAAAAGCGTTTCCATTTAGTGCAAGATTCTGCAAAAATTTGGGCTGCACTTGCTTCATAAAAATGTCGCAGCTCTTAATATCTTGTGAAGAAACAGTAGAGCATAATTATTTTGAAAAATAAGCAATTTTTTTTTTTTTTACGATAATCATTAAACAGACACAATGAGTCCCCCACAAAACTGGAAAAAAATTTAAGAAAAATAGATAAAAGAAAAAATTAGTTGTACAGAATTATGACCAATACCAACTTTTTTTATCGAAGGCATTTGTGATTAAACCCTGATTAAAATAAAAACAAAAAACTGCATGGTGCAGTTTTTGCAGTTATGACTCAATTACAATAATTAAAACAAAAAAACTCAATTACAATAATTTGCAGTCAGTTATGACAACGTTTGACAAAACTAAACTTTGGCTGAAAATACAACTAATGAGATAGCCACAGTTTTGCAAGTTGGACTGCAGCACCAAAAAGTCAATGTTTAATGTCTTTGCTTTCAGCTTTTATTTGAAACTTGAAGACTACAGTCGAGGGAAATATTTTAAAATTTGACAAAAGAATTATAGTGAAACACAATTGCTTACGGTAGTGTTAAAGTCTGGAGTATTACAATTGTAGTGTCTATTGCATGTTGTACAACAGAAGCAAAACCAAACACTCTAAAATAGTTCTAAAATGTCGCATTGTTGCTCCAACTATTATGATTATTTATTACTGAAACTCCAAAACTGCAATAAGATTTTGCTTGGGAGAAAACCGGATAGCCTATACAAAACAAAAAAGGTGAGACTTTTTGTGAAGACAAAGTTGAGCTCACGCTTCAACTTTTGGTGATGCAGTAGGTTCTTTGCTGTCAACATTTTTAATATGGATCTCTGACTAACTAACTTTGAGTCATTTACCATGAAAGCTCAAAACTTGAACATCGGCGTCAATGCCTAGCTTGAAGCTGAGTCAAGTCAAACTGAGAAAAGCTCAATGGATATTCACAGCTTTTTTGTTTGACATTCAGTGCTAGAAGACAGATAGGTAATTCAAGTAGTAAATATTAAACCATAAAATGCCAAACAAATGAAAAATGTCAACTCTGCTTAAAGGCTACTAAATCTGACAATAATATTGTCGTCTAGTCAAAAACTATTTAAAAAATACATACTAATTGTTTGTTCTGCCGAAAATGAAAGTGAATTAAATGCAAAAGCTTTACAATCACTATGAAGGACAATGAAACAAGTGTACAGCTATTCTTCACATAAAAATGGCATTATATAAAAGTTTTGGAACACCCATTGCTGAAAATGTGATTCCAGAAATCAACACCATTGTTTTGGGTTAAAAACTACACAAATCACGAATTTTCATGATTTAAACTATAGCGCCACATAGTGGTAGAAATCAAGTAATCACAATTTTTTGCATTTACAACACATATGAGTGTCAAATTTTGACAACTATGAGGTGACAAATCATTTTAAACATCAATTATCACAGTTTTTGATCAAAAAATGCATCAAAGTCAAAATGCCAAAAATACCAAAATTTGACAAAATCTCGATTTTTGAGGGGTTTGGGCAACCCCTAAACGTCAAAATTTTTCAAAAAAATTTTACACAAGTTATTTTTTCATGAAATGACACAACTTGAAGGGGTGAGACTTAAAACTTTCAAAAGTTGATAAAATATGGACCACCCTACAAAAGAGATTATTTAGTTCCAAGTAAATATAGCAAAGTTTAACAAAATGCGTTATATCAACAAAAGTATGCTGATTCTAAAGTAGCAAAAGGGCGGGTTTCGACCCCCAAACACCCCCTGGGTGCGCCACTGCTGAACCGACCCAACTTACAACTCAAAAGCACAGTTTGAGCAGCGAGTCAATTAGAAGTATACCTATACTTTTCAAAACGTCAAACTTACGCTTGTGGTTGCATTTGCGGTTGCGCTTGCGGCGCAACTATTTTGGGGGGCTTGCGGAAACGCTTGCGGCACAAGACTTTCCAAGTAGTTACACATGCGCATGCAGCGCAACTTTTATAATAGGTACATGACAATAAATTTTTATTTTCGTCCAAATTTCTTAATTTTAACTTCTTTGGAAAGAACTTTTAAACAGAAGCTCTACCACGCAAAAATTTTAAAAATTGATTAAGAAATAAAAAAGTTATGGCCAAAAAACGATCAAAAATTTTGGTCCAAGCTTTACCATTGAAGTCAATGCAAAGCAACAATTTTCGTAATGCCACGAGACAAGTATAATCCTTGTAGTGCATACGACTCATTGAATGTAAAACCAGTCAAGAATTAGGCACTGTCCCTCACTGTGGCGTCAGAATGCCGAAACCACGTTTCATACTTCAGTGCGCTCGACTGTAAAAAACTTAGCGCAAACGCGCTTTAGTGAATGACGTATTATCAGTTTGGCGCGTCGTTACGAAGCGTGATTACGGCTAAACTTTGAAGTTGAAATTGTAAAAGTGGGTTTCGTGTGGATAAAATTTAATATAGTGCGCATCGTTATTTTTTATTCAAATTTGGCTGAAACGTAGTTGAGTGAATATTTTACGAGTCCATGGCAGTTTGAAGATCGTCCGTGAGCATCTTCATAAACTATTTCAAAGATAAACATTTCGCTTATTTTTAAACTCAATAATATTACACTTTTTAGGAACAAATTCTAAAAATAAAAACAGTGTCAGACAGAGCAGATGTTCGTCTACCTAAGTACCAATTTTCGTAGAAACTAAAGCACTTTTAGATACTTTTTAGCGAGCTTAAAATAAACCGCTTGTGAAAAGTGCCGTAAAAAACGCGTTCAGCAATGGCGACCAAAAAATTGCCAGACAGCGACGCAATACGCGCATGCCTATTTATAACTTGCGCTGCCCACCCTTACTGGAATCAGAGGGGTTTCCACCAAAGATCTTTGGCGGAAAAAAAAACTTTATTTCTGCCACTTGGCGGAAATTTCTGCCAATTGGCGTCAATTTCCGCCAAGTGGAGAAAATCGTCAACTGATTTTAACTTTGGCGTCACTGCTGTAACAGACTACTTTTCCAACTTTACTCTTCATAACTAATTTATCTTGTCAATCCCATGCTTTGTTCAATCGCCTCGTCAACTGAGGCTACAGTACGTAGAGTCGAAAATTCATGATAAAATACATCAGCGCTACCAAACAAAACGTCAAAATTGATGTCGTTGACAACTTGGCAAATAATGCGCTTGCTTATTCACCATCCACCAATAGTTTACAAACTACAAACAAAGCATTATAAGAAAAAATAATATTGCAACAGCAAAGTCATTAAGTGTGTAAAACAGGACGAAAGAATTCATCAAGCGAACATTCATAAATTAAGATGCGAAACGTACGGTAAAGTTGAAGAGAATGAACATGCAAAATTAACTAGTCATCAAGCATATTAACCACTCAACAAAGGTGAGCGATCCAACAATAACTTGTATTTATAAGCACGGTACGCAACATGCACCCAGACGCTGCTGCCGAAATCAAAATTAAAGTGTGTTTTAAACAACCGCTTTTTGGCAAGAGACCACAACATAACTTTCAATTTGGGACACTGTCGCGTATTTCCGCCAATTGTCCTCGATTTCCGCCAAGTGTCGGAAATCATCAACTGATTTTTAACTTTGGCGTCACTGCTGTAACAGATTACTTCTTCAATTTTACTCTATTCTACTTTACTCTATTCAATCCAATCTTATCCACCGTTTGTGGCAAACTGGAGGATAGGTTCTAGCTTGACTTGCTCAAAACTGCAAATAACTCTTTATGGGAGTAAATTTTGAAGAAAAATTCAATATCCACAGGGTGCCGACTTACAGGCGTACAAACTGTAGTTGTTAGAAATAAACTTATACAACTGGAATTACGCTCATACGCACACTATTTTATGCCCTTTGAAGAACGGGCCTAATCCTTTATGCCAATAAAAATTAAGAAATAACCAACGAACGCGTGAAGGACAATATATAGGCCTACCAGTATACTGTTTAGTCATAACGGTCATAACTTACAAGAGTAGACCATAAAGGCTGTTATGTATTAGAGCCAAATAAGTTAATTGGAACGACCGACGCTCGCCTCACGTGTTCCTCTGTTTTTACTCAGCCATTTTCCAACTAACGAGTGCGAAATTTCAGACTTTTGCTTATAACTCGAGAACGGTTAGATCTAGCTACATGAAATTTTGACAGCAGTTTGAGATTAATGAGTTGTATGTTTGTACCAAATTTCGAGGCAATAGGTCACATGACTTCCGTTTTAGGACCCAAAAACCGCCCCGCAAGTTTGGCGTAAAAAGCAGTTTCAGTCAAAAACGGCTCAAGTACGGCAAAAAATATTTCATAGGGTTGTATGTCTCAAGATACCCTTTCATCCCAACCAACCCACTTTTGGCCGCGATGAGGTTTATTTCTTTTTTTTTTTCCTTTTTTTTCTTCCTAATTTTTGTACGCTCTTCTTCTCCTAAACCACAAAACATCGAAATCTAATTTTTGTGTAAAGTTGTTGAGCTGCAAATGCAATTTTTTCTCCCAAAATTTTTTGGGGCAACTCCACGGCGAACCCCCCCATAAAATGGGGCCCCAAAAAATCAATTTTTTGAACAGCTCAAGCTAGGGTGCTAGTTTGTATTGATATCAGTCGATATTTAACAGGCAAATATTTTGACATAGTTTAGGGGTGCCACCCCTCCAGGGACCCCCCAAAAATCAATTTTTTGAACGGCTCAAGGTAGAGTTCTACTTTTTTTGATATCAGTAGATATTTACAGACAAATAGTTTGACATAGTTTGGGGATGCCACCACCCGGGGACCCTCCTAAATGGACCCCCAAAAATCAATTTTTTGAATGGCTTAACTTGGAGTGCCAGTGTTTTATGATATCAGCAGATATTCAACAGACAAATATTTTGACATAGTTTGGGGGCCGGGGACTCCCCCAAATGGACCCCCCAAAAATCAATTTTTTGAATAGCTCAACTTAGAGTGCCAGTGTTTTATGATATCAGGAGATATTTAACAGACAAATATTTTGACATAGTTTGGGGGTGCCACCCCCCCCAGGGACCCCCCCAAATGGACCCCCAAAAATCAATTTTTTGAATAGCTCAACTTGGGTGCCAGTCTGTTTTGATATCAGCAGATATTTAACAAACAAATATTTTGACATAGTTTGGGGGTGCCACCCCCCCAGGGACCCCCCAATTAGACCCCAAAAAATGAATTTTTGAACGGCTCAAGCTAGGGTGCCAGTGTTTTATGATATCAGGAGATATTTAACTGACAAATATTTGGACTCTACTTTTCTGGAGGTTCCATAATCAATTATTTTTGAATAATTGCTGATTTTACGGTAGACAAAAAGTACTTTTGAGCTTCACAGCATTAGCTATGCATCGGTCGTTCACTGGGTTTGCTGGCAAACTCCCATCTAGTTTTATAAGCTAATTTTGCTATAAAATACTTGACTTTTTGTATTTCTCCGTTAATTTATCTATCTATGTTGAAAACTTGATCATCCAACACTTAACTGCTGCTGAGCAGTGGCTTTATTTCGGCTCGTTATTTTTTTGAAATCGTCAAAAGTGTAACCGCACCTTAAATTTTGTTGTGTGAAATGTGCCTTGAGCTTTCTGATCAACTTTTTTGTAACACCATTCAACACAAATATTTTAACGACCGTATGTGCTCTAACTGAAATAAAATCTATACCCGGGCCAGAGTTACTGTAAGTTTGTAACTTGAAATCTGGAATGTACTGTACCAAAAATTGTGTTACAGAATACTTGTATTACTTACATTGTAACCATCAAACTACATTGCATACTCGATTAAGGTGATCTCAAACCAATCCCTGAGTTTGATTTAACTGCGTTGATTGTGTACAGAATGTCGTACTGGTTTCTCAACTTGTTATGCTTGCTTAGTAGTTGGGTTGTGTGAACATGCCAGTCTTTATCTGTTACGAATAAATCGTTTAGCTTGATACAGTATTACGTTGTCATGCAACAGCATTAGGTTTTTCTTGCACCTCGTTATTTACTGTCAATGGTGCAACGTGACATTCACGTAAACTTCAAACAAATTACATTATGTCGCACCTTTCCAACTACTGTAACTTATTCAAAATTCAGCAAGAGCCCCTTATTGAAAAAGTAACTCCGATGCACGGGACCACGCTTCCTTTTTTTAAAGGTCAGTCCCTTTTTGTTCTTTTTTTAAGCATAATTTTCGAATAATTTAATGAAATTTGGTTAATTCGCAACAGATATATTTGCGATTGTTTTCAGATAATAGTGAAATAACTGCAATTGAATGATTTGACAGTTTAGTCAGTTGTCGCTTGTCAGTGCAGCAGTCTGTAGTAGGCTTATGCTTGTAGCCCTTACTTAAAGTATAGAGGAAACACGTCCCCTCATCGAGAATTAGCTTCCCCCATCGAAATTTATCGTCGACCCACAAAAAAAAAGCTTTAATCTGGCTGATTAGGATGCGAAGATCTTTATTTCTGGTCTGCACCCATACTTTGAACCAAAAAAAAATGGCCAATTTGATCGTGGAGACCTTTTTAGTTTTCGTGAGCGTGAATATTTTTGTGTTTCCTACTCTTAAATTTTTACAAACTTTCAGCCGAATTAAAAAAAAAATTTTATCAGAAAAGTAACCTATATTCATTTTTGCTAGGTGAAAAGTTGTGTCAGTAGCGTAGCCAGGGAGGGGGGGCGGGGGGGGCTATAGCTCCCCAATCGAGCTATAGCCCCCCCATGTCGACCAAAATGTAGAATAAAAACACTACGTTTTTAGCACTTTTGAGACTGCTAAATGCACTAGAGTGGACTAAATAGTGATTTAAAACATCTTTTGAAACATTTATTTAGAGGGGGGGGGCTAATTTGTTGAAAATAAAACTAACAAGGAAATAAAATTTTGAAAAATGTTCAAAAATACGCAATCAAATTTGATCGCAAGGGTAAAAATGCTAAACATAGGTGTCATTAAAAAATATACTATAAACTAAGGAATGGGGGGGGGCTATTCATTATAAGTTAATTACCAATTTCTCTCAAATTTCTTTTCATTAGCCCCCCCACCCCAATTATTTTTCTCTATAAAATTTCGTGAGAACTTGCCAAATTCTCAAAAGTTTAGGGGACCTACACAAAGTGGTCGCTCACAAGGCAGTCAACGATAAATTATCAGGTTTGTCAAAAATCAGCTCCATATTTTAATGCAATCACAAACACGAAAAAATTGTCTTCACTGGTACAAATCCATAGATCACACAGTTGCAAATGAGCTATTGCGACGCATTTCTACCTTGCTCAAGGGTCTCATCAGGCAAAAAAAAAAAACTATGAAAGTCTCCAAAAAGTCAGGTAAGCACAGCAATGGAAAAATTTTTTTTTACAAGCGCATAAGTAATTACATCAAAACCTGCAGTACAACTCCAAATACGAGCAAGTTTGCCAGAGTAAAGGGTTGGGCTAAAAAGCACAAATGCAGCATTGCATGTGACCACACAACAGGGCGACTTATATATACAAGATCAAATAATTTTTTTTTTTTTGCCTGATGAGACCCTTGAGCAAGGTAGAAACGCGTCGCAATAGCTCATTTGCAACTGTGTGATCTATGGATTTGTACCAGTGAAGACAATTTTTTCGTGTTTGTGATTGCATTAAAATATGGAGCTGATTTTTGACAAACCTGATAATTTATTTTTCTCTATAAACTGTATACGAAATAGATTAGGCCTACTCCATGTGAGTTTTATTGAACTATTCGATTTTGTAATTTACCAGCATCTAAACAAGAGAACAAAAATTTTACCATTAGCCACCTCCCAAATAGCACATTTATGCAACCAGTTTAATCACGTTTGCACTGTCAATTTCTAAGCCAAGTTTTAATAGCATTATTTTTTTATCAAAATAGCCCTAAAATTAAAGGCCACCTAATGTCTGCAAACCAATGCACTTAAAATGCAATAAAAAAGTATTACTAATCGAATGCTGAGAACCTGGTTTAGATGCACGTTCTCAGTTTCAAGCTTTCGCGTTTTTAAAAAGTGACATGACGTCATCAGACCCAGGCGTTTGGTACCTTCCACTAATTTATCTTTGCAGAGGATAGGCGATTTTGGAAAGGCATGTTGATAGCAGCTTGCTACTCAAAAAGTGTTGTGCAAAAAAGGCGTAATTAGCTCAAAGTGAAGTCGAAGGCACCAAACTCCTGGGTCTAATGACGTCATGTCACTTTTTAAAAACGCGAAAGCTTGAAACTGAGAACGTGCATCTAAACCAGGTTTTCAGCATTCAATTAGTAATACTTTTTTATTGCATTTTAAGTGCATTGGTTTGCAGACATTAGGTGGCCTTTAAGTTAATTTTGCAAAAAAATGCAAAATTTTCGAGCGCTGGGGGCTCCGCCCCCAAACCGCGTGCCTCCGGCGGCTGGGGACTTTGCCACCAAACCCCCAGCCTCCAGCGGCTGGGGGCAAAGCCCCCAGACC
Source organism: Trididemnum nubilum (assembly GCA_963965965.1). Taxonomy (NCBI): domain Eukaryota; kingdom Metazoa; phylum Chordata; class Ascidiacea; order Aplousobranchia; family Didemnidae; genus Trididemnum; species Trididemnum nubilum. Next base: position 25,179,833 of record OZ014472.1, on the reverse strand, counting down.
CCCATAGCAGCCCCCCCCCATTTCGAATTTCTGGCTACGCACCTGAGTTGTGTTGAGTAAAATTTTTAATTGTCAATTGCCCACTCAAAGCTGCAAGAGCAAAACAGTACAATCCACCAGGCTATATGCCATACGATTGCCAAAATGTTGTTATTTCATTATAAAGCATTGTATAAAAGAAATCGATTTTTGGATTAGGCCCGTATTCTTAAACATTTGGTACATGCCAAGGGTGGCGTCAGTAGCATAGCCATGGTGACGGAGAGGGAGCTATAGCCCCGACATTGGCATGTCGCCCAAAATGCAGAATAAGAAAAATGCCACGTTTATAGCATTTCTGAGGCTGTCTTTCGCACTGAAATGAACTCCGAAATGATTTAAAGTATCTTTTAAAACAGTTGTTTAGGAGGGGGCTAATTTGTCAAAAATTAAACTCACAAATCAGTAAAAAATTTGAAAAATGGCCGAAAATCAGCAAACAAATTTAATCACTTGCTGAAATATGCTGAACACATGTTTTATCAAAAATTTAATATAAGCTCAAGAGTAAAGGGGGGGGGAGGCTATTCATCATATTATTTATCAATCACTTCTTTCAAATTCCCTTAGCCCCCCAATTGTCTTTCTATGACTTATAGACGAAATAGTCAAATAGATTACTACTTTGTAAGTTTTATTGAACAATAGGATTTTATGATTTACCAGCTTCTAATTAAGAGAACGGACGCCATACCAGTAGCCTCCTCCCACATAGCCCATTTACGCAACCAGTTTAATTATGCTTTTGCATTGCTAAATTTCTATAGCATGTTTTGAAAGCATTAATTTTTATCAAAATAGTCCCAAAATCAAGCAATTTTGCAAAAAAGAAAATTCAAATTTTTGTAGCGCTGGGGACTCCCTACCCCAGACCTCCAATGGCCTTCAGCGGTTGGGGGCTTTGTCCCCAGATTTCCAAAACAGCCCTCCTATTGCAGATTTCTGGCTGCATGCCTGGCGGGGCGTTGTTCTTCATTTGTTTTTAAATTTTAAGCTAAAATGAAAGTCATGTTTTTACAAAAATTTTTTTTTTAAGTGAAGCGCTGATCTTTTTAAACAAGCCAAACGTGAAAATCCTCAAATCGTTGAACTGGGAAAGTCCAACAACATATTGCTTTTTGACGTAGTTGAGGAAATCGTGATTCAACTATTTCAACTGGCGCAAATCATTATTCCAGCTGGCGGAAATCGTGATTACACTATTTCAACTGGCGGAAATTGTTATTCCAGCTGGCGGAAATTGTTATTCCAGCTGGCGGAAATCGTTATTTAAGCTGGCGGAAATCTTTGGCGGAACAAAATTACCGATTCCACTATGGCTGCCCACCTCTGCCAGTTACCAGAACATCTGACATGATGACACAGACATTGGCAATCAGCCAGCATTGTTTAATTGTGCCAATCACAAGACCTCAATAAAACATGAATAAAGACAGCTGAACTCTTGCATGCCCTCAGTGGTCTACAATGTGGAAAAATATTAAACAGAAAACACAATCAAAAAGTTGTACTATTACATACCAGTAGGCTATGTATTAGCACAATCAGCAATGCCCATTGCCCTGTGCTTCCATTTATAACTCAGCTGGCATAACTCAGCTGGCATAATATTTATAACTCAGCTGGCCTAGCATAACTCTTAAAAATCAGAAGCTAAAACCCAAAGTAACAATATACCTACCTATAAGCATAAATGTAGAGCTTCAGAATGTGAATTCGATTAAAAATTTATGCTGAGCTTTTATAACATGTAACTATAGGCTGCAGTATTGCATTGAAGCTCCCCTTAGGTTAGGCAGGGATTACCAAACTTTTTTCTCTGAGGCCCGGATTACTGCGAGATTAACGGCTGCGGGCCGATGCGAATTGCGATCAGAAATTTTGACCTTGTAATACAGATGAGTTGCAAACGGCAAAAATTAGTCAGCAATTTGATTTTGTTTTAAATTTGAAACGAAAAAACGCTGAATCAAGCCAACTTACATTTGCTGTATCATTGTATTCAATTGCATTGTATAAATAAAATGGGGATTTATCGTGGCTCATTTTTGTAACATTGCGCCTGGGCTATACGAATTCTTTTGAGGAGAAAAGGGCAGGAGGCTACGGTGTGTTGCTTTGCAGCACATCATTTTACATCCACGTTCCGATTGTCTGAAACTTTTTTTGATTGAATTCGTATATTTATTAAAAGCCTATATGCCTACAAAACAATAGGCTACCAAAATTCCAAGAACAGAGTAGGTTGAGCAACCTCTAAACATCAAAAGATTCCAATCATATTTTGCTAGGAATGTTTTTATAAGCATTTGAAAGTTTTGGCAGGGGATCAGTGGTCGTGTGAATAAAGCGTCTGCTACTAAAGCAGTAGACTCGGGTTAGTTCTCGATCAGGTCAAACCAAAGATTATAAAAATTGGTATTCACAGCTGCCCTACTCTGTGCTTGATGTTCAGCAATCAAGTGGGACAGTGTGAAGCCTCCCTCCACCGTGTGTGATAAACAGGTGGGTACCTACCGGTAGGTCTGTAGGTGGCAGCTTGACTCGAAAACCAAAAGGTTCCTTCGCTGTCTTCTGGCAGCCTGGCCAAGCCAACTTGGTGAATAAAACGTAACTGCAATTACAATTGCACTAATTACAAACACTAACAGGCAATTTGATTAAAATTTTTTCAAAAATGTTTTACCCAGCAATAGCTTACTCAAGCACCGTACTTAACTTTTTTCAACTGCTTTGAGCAACAGTCTTTAACAGTTTCTAACTAATGCATGCAGTACATCATGTACATTACGGTGGTCCTTATAGCAAAATTAAACAATAAAAATTATCATGGGAACCGAAGTAAATGTGTTCCTTTTGGGTTAAGACCGTCGTGTGTGAAAAATCTCCAAGATAGAAAAACATTTAGAGGTTGCACAAAGGCAGTAAAGTTTTTCATACTTACCAAATTTTGCAAAGATAAGGGCTTCGCTGTTTGCAGAGTGTTAGCTGTTCAAAAGCAGCAATGTTATGGGTGTAACCCAACTTATTGTACAGTATGTATGTTGTTGCCAAGTAAGCAGTGTCCTGTTTTTATTCTCGCTTTGCAAAAACCATGCCTATGGTATGCTTTGAGACGAAATGGATGTGGGACTGAAGCTGATATTTGTCACATTTTTCAGTTAGCCATACGTATTCCTACATACGTGCCACTGCCAAACCACGCTCTGCAGTTGCATGCGGGATTTGGATTCTTTGAACCAACTTTCGGTCAGCCATCAATGGGCCTGATAATTCACTCCCAGAATCAAAGTCACTTGATAGAAATTTTTGATTTCATTTTGATTTTTTGGAAATAACCAATTAATTGCGTTTAATCAGCTAACCACTTTTTCCAATTGTTGTTTCTTAATGGCACGCTTGGTAAAGTTTTTATCTTCGTAAAGAGCTGCTACAATTCGTCACTTCATGCATCTCTGGTTCAAAAAAACCTAAGCCACTAGTTTCTTAAGACATGTACCAAAGCCGACCAGAGAATTTTTTTATTACGTTGCCCCAATTGTCTTGTCAATTTGATTTTGCCACGTTTTTGCAATTCCAAGATTTTTTCTACATTTTGGCAAGTTTAGTCCAGATAATAAATGCTTTGGTCTATGCTTGTCATAATCAGTTTACCATGCAGTTCTGGCGTATGATAAACTGATTATGGTAAGCGTAAGCTAGGTGCGCCATAATCAGTTCTGGCACCCCTAACCAATTGCTGATTTTGTTCAAGTTTTGCTTTAATAAAGATGCAAGTACCAGATTCTTACTTTTGGTGTTTAAGACATTCATGTCAAAAAACATATTACCCTGTAGCAAAAACTTTCTCAGCCTATCCTCATTCTTCTAATGCTCAAACGATGTCATTTGCTTGAGACTAACCGGTCCCATAAGGAATTGGGGCAATCTTGAGCAGATGTTTTAAGCAGTTGCCAGAGGTGATGATAGGCAGGTGATCGACTTGTGAGAATAAATTTGAATAGATTGATAGTGGTTCAAGCTATTACTTGAAGCTTTTTTACAAAAATAGAATCTGTTCAGAATATTACGAGCTATTATTTTTTTAATTTCTTAAGATGATCTTTCAAATTTTTTGCTCAGTTTATTATTTTGGACTTGCCAGTTGCCACTCTTATATCCACTGTTTCCATTGATTCTATTCTCTAATATCACTTTTTAAGGTAGAAGAAAATTTTGATACCTTTGTCATGAGGGTATATGGATCAGAGCATTTGTACTGCCCACATCAAAGAAATCCCTCAGGTCATCCTTTTGTTACTTGTGGGAGCCTTAGAGATTCGCTAAGTATTTCAACAAGTTTAATAAGTATCCAAGAATCCGAGTAACAGAATACTGTTTTGTAGTGCATGAGGTTTGAAATTTATCTAGTAATTAATGCTTGGAAACTTAAATGATCCCGGTCAAACTTATTAAAGCAAACAATTTTCGACTACAGGAGAGGACACATATAAAATCTATGATGTATAATTGACTTGTGCACTGTCTACCCAGTTTCTAAAGTGCTCAATGGACATGGGCCCCCAGTTTGCGGTACAGGAAGTTCAGTTAAAAATTAGAAATATAAAAACCCCACTACAGACTGTTTCCTCCTAATGGGTTTGTCGGGTAGACTGGAAGATAAAACAAAAACATTAAGGGACCTTAGTACACCACCCATGTCTCCACTTCCTCTCACCGGAAGCCCTGTGGCGGGCACAAGCACAAACTATCCCACTAGGGTTAATCGTGGTACGCAGTAGCACTAGCCAGGGGCCGCATGGTCGATGGTGTGGAGCGGTGGCTGAGACAAAACACTGCAAGCATTAACTGTGGAGGCTGGCATCTTCATCAAACACTGCTTATGGCTGCTGTGCAGTGCGTCTGTCAAAAGTTGTGAAAAACACTGCTAAAATTTTGAACACTGTTCTAGATACAAAGCGGCATTTTATGACACAGCGATCAACCGATTTGCGGTAAATGTGGTTTCATTTGGTGATGATTTCTTGGTTTATTTGGCTTTGTGTCGACATTTTGATACAATTTAGGTTCTTTGGTTGAAAGTGTTATGTTACATCTGTTAGAACAGTTCTGATAGGGCCGCGCTTGTCTCGTGATGTATAACTATAAATGCAGTAGCATATGAATAATGTCAAATCTTTGCTGTTCATGTGCAATGTAAACTTTAATTTTTCTCCGAGACATTTTGCATACATATACAGTTTTTTATCGAAAACGAACAAATTTAACCCGGTTCCCGTATAGTTTTCCAAAATTTTGAAATAAGGACCACCCTAATGTACATGTCAAGCAGTATAAAGCACTCAATTATTATTGTTATTATTTTTAACTTCAGACTTTAGATGCAGGCCAAAATTGTATTCTTAATGTGAGCTGAATTTTGGGCACCCCTGATAGGCTACCGTACCATACCACAAGTACCGGTAGGCTAATAATAAATATTGTTACCAGTGATTTCGTCTAAGTGATTTTGTCAGTGATTTCCTCATAATGCTAATGTTAGGGCAAGACAGCTCTGGGGATTGTAGAATAGTTTAATGACAGCTGTTCTCAGTCAATGCCATAATTTTAATAATGCAATGGCACAATGCGATTGGCAGATAGCAGATAGGCCTAATCTGTCTTTTCAGTCGTCAAAATGCTGTCTTAGGTCTGTTAAGTACGGTAATCACTTTGTGACAAAATCACTGGCAACCGGTAATAATATCAAGCACGGTAAGCTACCGGTAATGTAAACGATATTAAGCCTTACCATGCTTTTACCTCTTTTCCAACATTACAAAATGCAGCCAATTCATCAATACCTTCATCTATACAAACAGTGCTATCTACATCTAAGCATACAGCATCTACCTTTCTCCATATCTTTTTCACTTCTTCAGCACACATGATCAAAGACTACCGTACAAAATAACAAAAAAAAACAAGCAACCACTGCATTGCACGATTCGCCGGATTTCTCCGGCGCACAACATCCTAAACTTTTGCGCAAAATTTGCGCAGTACCGGCACAGTATATTACCGATACAGTAGGTTCACTCCATTGTCAAAAATGTCCAGCATTTTTTTGCCTGTTACGTCATAAGGACTTTTTTGGGTGGGTCACGTTACTACATGGTGAAAAAAAGGTTTCCAATTTTTTTCGATTATTTTAATATTGTATATTTAAAAAAAGAAACTTTGGGGTTTTTTATTTGAATTAATAGACTTTGCGCTTGAGGAAAGCGCAGTGGGCGGGCGAACTGTTACATTTGTGTTTTTTCAATTCTTAGAAATTGGCACGAAGCATGCTCGAAGATGTCGGGAGCCCACTATGACGTCATAATGCTTGTTAGAAATATACTAATTTCAAGTGTTTTAGTGCAATCGTTGATCTTAAATCAAAACAAGGTCTTCTAGGCTGCTCAAGGTTTTCTATTGAAGTAGACGGTGGACGAGATGCATTTGTGACGTCATAATGCATATACATATTGTTTAATTTTGTATTTATGCTTGCTATTGGACAGCCTGATTTAGCCAAATGCCAATATTGAATAAATGAAAAATAGCTAAAAGAAATAAATCGGATCGAGTCGAAAATGTAATCGGGAGACCACTATGACATCATAAAGCTGTTACAAATTTGCCAATCTCAATTGATTTGACTGCAACATAATCCATCATACAGTACAAGGATTTGGTTGCAGCCATAGGTGGGCAGTACCGCGGTACTTTTTTGGTACCGGTACCGTCGGTACTTTTGTGGTACCGGTACCGGTACCGCCAAAAAATAGCAAAGTACCGCGGTACCGTACCGGTACTTTAGTTTTTTTTTTTTTTTTAGTACGGATTTTAAGAACGTACCATTAAAAACTTGAAACGTTGTAAAAATGCTTGCAAATAAATTGGATAAACAACCAATCTTTTTTCTTAATTTAGTGTTTAACTGTTGGTCTTACTCGCTACTACCACCGCAGGGACTTAGCGTTTGCAGTTTGCTGGCCGATTTGAAAAATTGACGTTTTCTTGCAATGGCAAAATAATGCATTACCAGCATTCATGTAATTGTAATTGTAATTGTAACATGCACCGGCGAAACAAAAGCAAAATCGCTAAGAAAAAATTGTAAGAGACGACTTACGCAATAAATACTCATCACATCAGGTGTGAATACAATAGCGTAGCCAGGGGGCGCGGGGTGAATACATTGGCCTGCCCACCAAAATGTAGAATAAGAAAAATACTACGTTGTTAGCACTTCTGATACTGTCTTTTGCTCTAGAATAGATTCAAAAAATTATTAAAAGCATATTTTGATATGTTTATTGAAGGGGGGAGGGAGCTAATTTGTCAAAAATAAAACTTATAAATCAGAAAAAAGACCATAAAGAGTAGCCGAGAATTGGTAATCAAATTTGATCGCTTTTTGAAAAATGCTCAACAACTTTTCTCGACCTTCCTTCAATTGGCCGCCATATATGCATACATCTTTCACTATAAAATTTAGCTGAAATAGATTACTTCTTGCGAGGTTTACTAAACTACCGAAATAGAATTTTATGATTTACCAACTTGTGAATAAGAGAACAGAAATTCTAGCAATAGCTACCTCCCACATAAACCATTGATGCAGCTAGTACGGTATAATGATTTTTTGCACTGCTAATTTTATGCCACGTATTAATAGCATTGATTTTTATCAAAATAGGCCTAAAATTAAGTTATTTTTGCCAAAAAAGTAAAAATTTTTCGAGAGCTGGGGGATCTGCCCCTACACCCTATGCCTCCGGTGGCTGGGGGCCTTGCCCCCGACCCCAATTGCCTCCGGTGGTTGGGGATCCGCCCCCAGACCCCCGCAACGTCCCCCCATCGCAAATTTTTGGTTACGGGCATGCTTGAAGAAAAATTTACTGCACGTTACTGCCGGCATCCATTTATATTAGCTTTTGACTTTAAATATGCCTGGAACGTTTGGCGAAGAAGATGTTCTCATTCACAAACAGTGTATAATACGGTCAAAAGTATTTCACCCGGTAATACTTATACAGAAAAATTATCTCAAAAATCCTTTCATCTGCACCAACCCCATTTTGGCCGCGATGAGGTTTTTTTTCTTCCTAAACATTGGACGCTCTTCTAATAAGTTCTACAGGGCAAAACAACGCAATCTAATTTTTGTGCAAAATTGTCGAGTAAAAAACACGGTTTTGTCTCTGGAAATTTTTGGGTGCCACCTCCCCTGAAACCGCACAAATTAATCCCCAAGAAATCAATTTTTATGATTGCACCTCCTTTAGAACACCCGAAATTGAACATAACAAAAAATAAATACAGGGTGAGCCAAAAGTAGGTGGACGGCATATGGAATAGATTTATGCCTCAGTTACTTTAATTGAATTGTTCATTTTAACTTTGTTACAACTATGTTATTTGTGGTATATAATTACGATTTTAGTACTAAAATTTGTTTTAATTTTATCTGTTTTCTATTACTATGTTACACTTAATTTTTTTTACTGTCCACCTACTTTTGGCTCACCCTGTATTTTAACGGCTTTAGCCAAAAAGCTAATTTTTTTTATAATCAGAAGAGACAAAGAATCTTCTTGAGAGTCCCCCAAAAGCATGGCCAAAAGTGCTAAAGCTTTTTTGCCACAACTCTTAATTGCATAATCTGTGTTCAACCCACACACTGGTTACGTTGTTGCGTCCTTGGATTGAGCGCTTTACGATGATTATCTCTGCTTGTGGCTTCGAACTGGCCAGAAATTCGGCGGTAAGAAATCGAAATTCACGGGACATTGGAAAACTAGAAACTCTTAAGCAGGTGCAAATTCCTCCAGGCACGAAGTAAATATCACAATAAAAGTGTGCGGATTGTGCAATAATTAGCGTCTAACGCTGTGTTGTGACAAGAGAATAAATATGCTATACAACAGCAACAAAAAATGCTGTAATTTTTAATTTGTTCTCATTACGGGGAAACAAAAGAATTTTTTAGAAGTCACGATTAACATGCGTCGTTCGTTTTAGGCTGGCAACTGGTAAGCTCCCATCTAGCTTTAAATAAGAAATGCAAAAAGTAACTGCAGCAACGAATCGACTAAAAACAAATCAAAACAGTATACTTTGCCAAAAGTGCAATTTATCCCCCAATTTCTAAGTTTTGTGTAAATGTCACTTGTGCAATAATTGGGAGCTGATGATCGTCAGAGTATCCTTCAGTGTCAACTTACGTACGTGATGCTTTAGAGATGACTGCTGTTTGGTTATTATTGGGCACAAGATACTCTAAGTCTAGAACAATAAGTAGCCCGGTGACCGTAGTTCGTATAAGTTAGATACTTTATCGAGTCAATTTCATCACTAGCTAGTACTGTACTCACTATTGTAGTAATACCAACAGAGGTGGAGTCGAGGACACAAGGCTCGAGGCCAAGGCCAAGGCCAAGGACACAAAAAAAATCCGAGGCCAAGGCCAAGGCCAAGGACAGCCTTTCCGAGGACAGACACTCTCGAGGCCAAGGACAGGAATGCTCGAGGCCAAGGCCAAGGACCAAGGACACAAAGCGCAAGTGCTCTCCAAAAAAAAAAAAAAAAAAGGTCTTCACAAAAATTTTTCAGGCGATCTCCAAAAAAAAAAAAAAAGGTCTTCACAAAAATTTTTCAAGCGATCTCCACGAAAAAACGCTTTCCAAAAAATTTTTCAACCACTCCACAAAATTTTAACTTTCCAAAAAATAGTGCTGTCCTCGAGCCGAGGACAGGCCAATTTTCGAGGACTTAAGGCCTCGAGGCCAAGGCCAAGGCTAAGGACTTCAAAATCTGTCCTCGAGGACGTCCTCGAGGCCAAGGACGTCCTCGAGGACTCCACCTCTGAATACCAATACTGCAACTGCTTACTATTCTACGGCAAGCTTTCTCTAAAACGAACTGTAGGTCTACGGAGTTCGCACTAGTCGCGGAAACGAACCAAATTGCTAAAAGTGATGATTTACAATCCACTAAACGAGGTCAATCAGTCCAATTTTTTTTTTTTAATTTTTTAAAAAAGTACCGCAAAAGTACCGCGGTACTACCGCGGTACTTTTAGTTTGAAAGTACCGGTACCGCGGTACTAATTTTAGCAAAGTACCGAGTACCGGTACCGCGGTACTTTTGCAAAGTACCGTGCCCACCCATGGTTGCAGCTAATTTTTATAGGGAGTAAAAAGGGTCGAGATCAGCACTTTCGTGTGTGACGTCATAATCCATTTAAGTTTTGTTTCAATTTCCTGTTCAAGCCTGCTGTAGAATGGTCACACTACAAGCTAATATAAGCATTGAATAAATTCAAGATAGTAATCGAAGTATGTAGTCGGGAGACCACTATGCCGTCATAAAGCTGTTACAAATTTGCGAGTTTCTACTGATTTCATTGCAATTATTATCCGTCATAAATCATATAACAAGGTTTTGCTTGCACGTTGCAGCTGATTTTATATCGAGTAGAAGGAGTCTAGATCAACGCGTTCGTGTGTGATGTCATAATGCATTTACGTTTTCTTTTCTTTCATGCATTATAATTTGGTTTTAATTGATTAAGAAGAGTTTTAAGGGTGAGTTCTTCTCAGTGATATGCCATTGATTTTTATAGTATTTGAAGTAGGCTATCTAGTGACATTGATAGCCTCAAAATTCTTCAAAAAGAAATGTTCTTTGATTACTGTCTTAGTTCTTAATTGCTACTATAAACAAGTAAACACAACACAAGTTACTTTGCTGGTGTACCGTCAAGCCAGAGACTTTTTATTTGGTAGAATAGGGACAGACGCGAGGAAAAAAAGAGAAGAGCATTAAAGAAAAAAGCATACATTTGTTGTTAAGATTTTTTTGAGGCCACGCGTATTCAGCTGATTTGATTAGACGTATTTGTAGAATGAATAAACCGTGAAGAAAACAGTCACGCTGATTGGACGATTCGGCATATTTTAAAACAAATTAAGCAAGAAGAAAAAATACAAAACCATTAGTTTCCAGTTTACTGATAAAGAGTCTGTGATCAGACAACTAGGCCTATGCCTCTCTATTCGGCTATTATGGTCGATCGTTTTGTTCAACAGCTTTTGCCATGCTTTTAGTTGAACAGCTTTGCCATGCTTTTTCGTGTGAGAAAGCATATAGCCTAATAAATACAGCATAAGTACGATAACTTACGGAAGATTTCGAAACTTTCTAATTCAGAGCTAAATACGGTTATACTCAGTACTTAAATTGTAAAATTTTGCATGGGGGGACGCTTTTTCAGCGTTGACTGAACCTTAGTGAAAAACAGGCACGTTGCCAGGATTTTTTGGAAGGTTGTTCCGTAAACGAACTTGACCCAAATTTTCATTGTTCCTGAAATGGAATGAGACGATTTTTTCAGTGAAAATTAAGTGAAAAACAGGTGATCTCAAAAAAAAAAAAAAGGTCTTCGCCGAAATCCGAAAGCTTTATCTGGCCGAAATCGAAAATTCAAGCGGTTTTTCCGGCCAAAAACAGGTAATCTCAAAAAAAGAAAAAAAAAGGTCTTCGCCGAAATCCGAAAGCTTTATCTGGCCGAAATCGAAAATTCAAGCGGTTTTTCCGGCCAAAAACAAGTAATCTCAAAAAAAAGAAAAAAAAAGGTCTTCACCGAAATCCGAAATCGAAAATTCAAGCAGTTTTTCCGGCCAAAAACAGTAAATTTTTACCTCCCACCAACCAGCGCTAAAATCTCGA